>OW804098.1:23177639-23252639 GCA_942159475.1 Sthenelais limicola
GTGTGAAATCTATGCATGTCTCTTTTGTTTGATCACTACCACTTCGTATTATAAAATGTGTTAGCATTGTATAAGCCCAGCTGGCAGGGATCCTGAATAAATATGTTGCAAAAACAAAAACAAAAAAAACAAAAAAACAAAAAAAAACAAAAAAAACGGGACGAACCCCGAAGGGGTGAGTTCCTGTTTTCTGATGGGTCGAGATCAGTTTGAACCCGAACAGAGGGCCATTTGCTATTTATTACACACTCTATTTGGATGTTAAAAAGTAAATTTAACTTGTTAAGCCTATAGTTTAGCTCGAGGAGGCTTGATTCACCGCAATTTGTAGGCCTAAGTTACGCGGTTGGGACGACGTCATCTGGCCTATGCTGCACCAATGAAATTGCGTCTTTGGCCGAACGGCACATGTGAGCGGTTCGTATCAACCAAACTGCACCCCCAAACTGCACCTTTCTAACTGCTCATGTGTGTAATAAGAAACCAAACTGCATATTATATTATATTACTCTATACACTCAGATATTCCTCTATACACTCAGATATACTCAGTATTTATTTTTCACTCTAATTTAGCAGAATTTGAGAGATGTAGATTGTGCATTTTCTGAAAATCCGACCTATGAGGAGTACATTCGGTAAGACTCGCAATAGCTGAGAAATGCACCTTTAAAGCTCTTTAAGAACGCTCAGTTCCAATGCCCGTGGATTTGAACCAAACACCTTCTAGTAAATAGAGATATGATTACCCACTGAGCCACCTCCTGCCGCCGCTAGCCCGCCCCATATATGAGCAAAGATACTCCACTAGTATGGAAAATCTTTGATATGAGGCACTATAAATACAAATATCCAGGATGGTGGGAATTTGATATGAGTTGTAAGCATTTGCAACCTTTCACTGGCAGTCCGTGAAACACTGCGTGTGAACCGCACATACATATAGAAGCCTACTAGCGCCACCTGGTGGATTCCCACAGGTTTATCCCCTGGTGGAAGAGCTAAGTACTAATCTATATGTTGGTAAGTCCAACATATGGGTCAGATTTTCACAAAATGTACAATTCAACTTCGGAAATCTTCTAAAAAAACCCGAATTTCAGACCAAAATAAAGTTCAAAATACAGTTCAATCTAACCAAACAGATTGCGAGAAATAATGCATTGCCGAATATACTCCAATTTACCTAGTATTGACCAAATTGCAGCCTAATTTAGCAGAATTTACTAAATGTGTACAGCTGCCAATTGTACATTTTCTGAAAATCTGACCCATATGATTATTACCACATTTTCTTTTACTGTAAACCATGAAATGATGTCCGCTTATTTTTGCTACAGGGCTTCATAAATTCCACATTCAACATTTTATATTTCGGAGATGTCAAAATCCATTCCTTCATTATTATTTGATATGATTTAAATTCTTGTATACGGTATTTCTCCGTTCATAAGTCCGGGCTTAATTTAATTTCAAATGGTGATAGACCAGGCTTATATTCGGGGCAGGTATATTCGGGGTGAGGATTATAGTGCTTATTTTACCATAAGAATGTGTTTACTCCCCGGCTTATAAACGGGGAAATACGGTAAACATAATTATTAAAGAGTAATAGCTGAGAATGCAGCTTTAAATCAAATCTCAGAAATGTGTATATGGGTCAGACTTTCAGAAAATATACAATTCAACTTCACCGATCCTCTCAAATAACCCACATTTAAGACAAAAATGAGCTTCAAAATGCAGTTTAACATAACAGAACTGATACTTTAAATCAATGCTATACCAAATATACTCAGATATACCCGGTATTCTTCATTTTCAGCCTAATTTAGGAGCAATTCCTAAATGGGTAGAGCTGCCAATTGTAGATTTTCAGAAAATCTGACCCATATACCATCTATAATCCCCGCCCTTGATATAAACCATATATAATATTAAATGTGTTGATAAGGGCGTAAGCAATCAATCTCACTCACTCACTCACCATCTATAATTAGGAATGCGGCTTCTCTGCTTAGTTTCCAATAGATATAGGGATTCAGTTCAAAAAAAGTATTAGGGACGTGACTTCAGTTAAAAATAAAGCCTGTCTTTAATTAGCAGGGCTGTAAAACAGTGGTTGTCCTCTTTCTAGAGAATATATGGTTGCCCGCTCACACCAAAGATAGGTAGATGGGTCAGATTTTCAGGAAATGTACGATTCGCCTTCACCACTCCTCTTAAATAACCCACATTTAAGACAAAAAATGAGCTTCAAAATGCAGTTTAACATAACAGAACTGATACTTTAAATCAATGCGATACCAAATATACCCAAAATTTATCAGTTTTTAGCAGAATTTAGCAGAAATTACTAAATATGTAGAGCCGTTAATGGGGGACTTGTATGTGTCACTGCGCATGTCTATTACAGTGCATCATGGGATGGATTCTGTTGAAATCTGACATACAAATATTTGGCAACATTCATATCGGAAATTGCAAGAATGTTTTCATCAACATCATAGCTTGTATAAATGATCTATGAAAACCAAATGCATGATGGGAAAGATGAGGACTAGTGTGATGGAACAATGTAATACAAAATATGGATATTGACATTTGAGCCTTGATAAATATCACATGCTGAACATGGCATGTTTTCTATAGATTTTACACTGTACCATTACTCCCATTATTACATGCGAATCAAGATTAAAGATGGCGGCTATGCATGTCCCCTATTGTACATTTTCTGAAAATCTGACCCAGAAGCTGGTTGTTTGCAGGACGCCCAAATATTCATTACCAGTTGCTCGCACAGCTGACACAAGCAGTGTGGACATGTAATTGGGTCAGATTTTCAGAAAATGTACAATCCAACTTCGCCAATCTTCTCAAATAACCCAAATGTCAGAAAAAATACAATTCAAAATACAGTTCAACCTAGCCAAACAGACTGCTAGAATCAATGCAATTCCAAATATACTCGAATTTACCTAGTATTGACCAAATTGCAGCCTAATTTAGCAGAATTTACTAAATCATCTAATGTGTACAGTTGCCAATTGTACATTTTCTGAAAATCTCACCCAATTTATTCAACCCTGATTGGAATTATATTTTAGATAGAAATGCAGCTTTAATTATAAATCATGATTCAATTAGAAATTGAGTCTTAATTACAATGCTTCTAGCTTCTCAAAGAAACATGGCTTCCCTTCAATTGGAAATGTCTTTCCTTCAAGGATTAAGCCTTTTAAAGATATGTGGCTCCTTTGAGACATGGCTTCCATTGGAATAGGGGATTTTGTATTTTGATTTGCATGGAATTTTATGGGTGCGATGGTACAGTATAAAATCTGAAGAAAACATGTTATGTTCAGCATCGAATAGTATCAATGCTCTAATGCCAATATACATCAATATACATGCGTTATACATGTTTCCATGACGCAAGTCTTTATCTTTCCCATCATGCATTTGGTTTTCATTGATCATATACATTGTATATAAGCTACAATGAAAACATTTATCAGTTCTGTTATGTTAAACTGCATTTTGAAGTTCATTTCTGTCTTAAGGATAGCTTATCAATTCACACTTGTGGTTTTCATTGTGTATCTATGCGATTCCTTTGACTCAAACCAATTCTATTCCATTAGACCCCAACTACCTTCATGTGACACCCCATTTAAAGGATGCACCCCTTCTAGCTCCTACAAGAAATGTGACATTCTTTTAAATGTGGCTTCTTAAGATAAACTTCTCCCATTGAGTGGGTGGATTCCATTAACTAGGTGGCTTCTATTGCATGTATAATGTTTCTCTCAGATACACGAGTGCTATCCAGTTGGGATTTGAGCCGCACACATGGCTTCCAAATGACCCTGCGGTTGTTTTTTCTAAAGATAAAGTTCCTTAAAAGGGCACAAATCTGACTATATTATGTATGGCTTCGATTTTTGTTCATTGCTCTATAATACAGCATCATAGAGTGAGGATATGGGTGAAATCGCCAGAAAATGTACAATTCACCGTCACCAATCCTCTCAAATAAACCGATTTTAAGACAGAAATATGGTTCAAAACACAGTTCAAGACAACCAAACAGACTGCTAGAATCAATGCAATGCCGAATATACTCGAATTCACCTAGTATTGACCATATTACAGTCTAATTTAGCAGCATTTTCTAAATGTGTACAGCTGCCAATTGTAAATTTTCTGAAGATCTGACTCATATAGCATAAGTGGCTTCTTCTATTTAGATAATGGCTTCTACATAGGATTCATAGTTTCCATTAGAATGAAGCCATAGTCACTCCCACGCTTGAGTCCATTTGGATATGAGGTGGGTTTCAGTTATGGTTTGTGTTAGGGTGGGGCCAGTGTCAAAGCGGCAGTTGCTATTAAAGTAAGCCACCGATGAGAAACGATGTGAGTTCAATAACAGCCAAGGCTATGTGGCTTCCAACAGCCAAGGCTATGTGGCTTCCATCAAAGGCTGGTGTAATAACGGGTGGCTTCCATTAGAACCGTTCCAGTATGTGGTATTCCTCAATCAATCTTTTAAGGCACCTTATCTGGGCTCACATTTGCCTTTACTACTGTATATGGGTCAGGTTTTCAGAAAATGTACAATTCGCCTTCACCAGTCCTCTTAAATAACCCACATTTCAGACAAAAATGAGCTTCAAAATGCAGTTTAACATAACATAACTAATACTTTAAATTAAATGCGACACCAAATATACTCAGATATACCTGGTATTCTCCATTTTTCAGCCTAATTTAGCAGAATTTACTATATGTGTACAGCTGCCAATTGTACATTTTCTGAAAATCTGTGCTCTCATTTGCCTTTACTACTGTATATATGTGGGTCGCGTGCCCTTTTACTTTGCTGTTCAGGCTATTGAAGACCTTCTAGTTTTCTCTTGACTCTTTCTTCCTTCCTATTCCTCTTCCTTCCTTCATCCTTCACCTCCTCCTCTCCTATTCGTCCTTCTCCTCTCATCTCTTCTCTTTGCCTTATCCCTCTTCTTCTCTTTGTTCTCCCCCTACTCTTCCACCACTTGCTTGCTATTCGTACTTTCTTCTCTTCCTGCCCCGTCCACAAATTAACGCCCCATCCCTTTCCAAGTCCCGACTACCCCTAGACTTCCCCACCTCCACCTCTTCCCCTTTCTTACCTACCACTTCCAATATTTTAATCCCATCCCTGTCCCTTCACCTCCTCTCATAGGCCTCCCCTCCTCTCTTCCTCCCCATCTTCTCTCCTTCTCCTCCTCCCCTTCTCCTCCCCATCTCCACCTCTTATCTTCCTCCCCATCCCCTCTCCATCTCCTGTCCTTCTCCCCATCTCCTGTCCTTCTCCCCTCCTCCTCCCAATTCTCCTCCTCCTCCCTTCCTCCTCATCTCCTCTCCTCCTCCCTATCTCCCCATTCTCCTCTCCCTTCCCCATCTCATCTCCTCCTCCCCATCTCCTTTCTCCCTCCCCATCTCTTCTCCTCCTCCCCATCTCTTCTCCTCCTCCCTCCCTATCTCCTCCCCATCTCTTCTCCTCCTCCCCATCTCCTCTCCCTTCCCCATCTCCTCTCCTCCTCCCCATCTCCTCTCCTCCTCCCCATCTCCTCTCTCCCTCCCTATCTCCTCCCCTCCTAGGCTTCCCACCCTCACCTTCTCATACACCTCCCTCCCCACCCCACCCCACCTCGTTCTGCTTCTTAACCCCCCCCACACACACACACTCCTCCTCCCCTCTCCCCCAGCCCAGGCCAAGGACATAGCACCCGGAGCAGCTCCCCATCACAGACAGAGCTAAAAATAGAACCTAATCCAATATGTAGCGTTCCCGCAGGAGGGCACAGACAGGGCCTGTTTAAAAGGCGCCAAACCAGAATAAGATTTGTTCCTGTTAAAAGGTCCTTAACCACATCTGGAGCCCATGGGGGACAGGGCATTTAGGCTATGTAGGATACAGGGGATGGGATAGGGACAGATACAGACATACAAGGTACAAGCAGAAGGGAGAGGCAATGAGAGAGTGGGGGGAGGGAAGGAGGGAAGGGGGGGGAGAGAAAGGGAAAAGGTACAAGCAGACGGGAGAGTGAGTGAGTGAGATTGGTTGCTTTACGCCCTCATCAACACATTGAGTGTTATATCAAGGGCGGGAGAGCTGAGAGGGAGGCAGTTTATGATCATACCCAGGAAATAGAGATAGAGAAGAAGGGAGAGAGAGACAGAGAAAAGAGACAGAAAGGCACTTTAAGGTCTTACCCAGGACCACAGACGGGAGAGGCAATGAGAGAGGGAGGGGTAGGGAAGGAGGGAGGAAAGGGAGAGAAAGGGACAAGGAAAGAGCAGAAGTGAGAGAAAGAAAAGGGGAGAAAGAGAGAGGGTTAAAGTAGGAAAGAAGGGGAAAACGAGACAGAAGAGGGGCAGAATGAGAAAAGTTGACAGGAGAATGAGGAGACGGAGAGAAGGTGAGCGAGGGAAAAGAAGAGGAGACAGACACAAGAGAAGACGGAGAGAGGGGAGTGAGGACAGAGAGGAGATTGAGAGACAGGGGAAGAGGGTGGGAAAGAAAGAGAAGACAGTGGGTGGATGAGTGGGGAAGGGGAGGGAGAGAGGGAGGTCCTTAACCATATCATTATTGGCAGAGTGCTTACGCGGACGAATCAAGTACAATAAATTTTCGATTACGACGGTGAGTTCCATTTTATGTTTATTATATGTGCATACAATTTGATCAAATTTCATATGTAAATTATGTGTATGATAACCGTAGGCAGCTATACACAAGTCCAGGCTTGCGTCACCCAGTCGGCGTGCACTGGGTGGGAGGTGAAACGATACTCTGGGTTACAGTCAAACGTATTAACCTTGGTGGAGAGCCTAGTGTTACTATATCACACATAACATATATATTTATATTGGAGCACAAATACATATTCCATGCTGGACACATATCTTTCTTATTCTACTGACATAATTCCCATACTCCCATTATTCCATAAAACAGGCCTCCACAGTGCAAGTGCTAGATTCAAGGTTGCGATGTTTGTGGGTCAGATTTTCAGAAAATGTACGATTGGCAGACCAACACATTTAGTAGATTCTGCTAAATAAGACTGACAAATCGTCAACACTAGATATATCTAAGTATTCGTATCGTATTGATTCAAGCAGTCTGTTGGTTATGTTGAACTGCATTTTGAAACTGATTTCTATCTTAAATGTGGGTCATTTGAGAGGATTGGTGAAGGTGAATTGTACATTTTCTGAAGATCTGACCCATGTAGGTTCAGTCAGCCCAAGGACCTGACTCTCATAGTGGTGCTGGCCACGTTAAGGACCTAGATCTTATAGTTGTCTTGACTTATGTCATATAATTCATGATAACTTTATAAGAGTTTTCATGATAGAATGATATTTTGATATGTAAAATGAAAGAAAAGGTTCAGGGCTATCTGTATTTAAAACAGTCACATGCAAAATTACACGAATTCTTTTTCATATTAACGGCTGTTTCCATGGTAACCGCATCTGACTTTCAACTTTCCATGGCAATTTCTTTCAGAGAGGGAGATAGACAGAGAGGGAGGGAGAGAGGGGCAGAGAGGGAGAGAGGGACAGAGAGGGAGGGAGAGGGAGAGAGAGACAGAGAGGGAGGGAGAGAAAGAGAGAGAGAGGGTGAGAGGAGAGAGAGATACAGAGAGGGAGACATAGGGCATGAGACAGAGAGAAAGGGAAGTGAGACAAGGAGGACAAGGTTGAGAAGAGATGAAAGCAAGAAAGAGGGAAATTAAGAGACACGACTCAAGATGGTGCACATGCATGTGCCCTATAGATCATCTATCTATACAGGCGGCATATGGAACTGCCCTATAAAGTAGAGATGGAACTCTTGCTGGTGGGAGGTCCATAAAGGCCCCTATATTATACCGCTGTAGAGATTGCCTCTGAAGGGAATAGGTTTTTCTGCTCCAGGCTCTGGCGGAATATTCCCACTATTCATTGACCAGAAGCACTGAATATGAAACTTTAATGGAGTAATAATGTCTAGTGTATAGAGATTGGGGAGGGGATTCCCCACCGTCCATCTATATAGGTGGCGGGGAAGGGAGGGAGGGGGAGGGAGGGAGGAGGCAGGGAGGGAGGAGGGAGGGGGAGGGAGGGAGGAGGGAGGGGGAGGGAGGGAGGAGGGAGGGGGAGGGAGGGAGGGGGTATTCCCCATAGTCAATCTATAGGCGGAGGGGGAGGGAGGGGGAGGGGGAGGAGGGGATCGAGCCACAAATACGGTTTCATGAGAGAATGGGGGAGCAAGAGGCAGAATATTACTGAGAGACAAAGATGGAATGGGAGAAAAAGAGAGAAGGTGTGTGTGAGAGAGAGTTTGTGTGTGAGTTGTGTGGGTGGGTGTAGGTGTGTGAGTAGTTGTGTATGTGTGTGAATTATGCGTGTATGTGTGCATGAGAAAGAGGAGTGAGAGAGAGAACTCAACTCATTATAACACATGATTTGTGAGAGAGAGGGAGAGAAACAAGAGAGGGAGAGGAGAGAGAAAGGGAGATGGCAGAGAGAGAGAAGGGAGAGAGGGAGGGGGAGATAAGGGAGAACAAGAGAGGGAAGACAGACAAGAGGGACAAGAAAAGAGAATGGAAGCATCTCAAACCCCGCCCCCACCTCCACCCTACCCACTCTGGTTTGTTAGTTTTTATCAGAAGCCAGACTGGAACTCTTACATCAAAACTACATGACTAACAACTCAGCAAGTAAACAATACACAAACACACACACTGCTGTCTCCATCCATCCTCCACCTCATTACCCACAATCCTTTGTAGCTAGATCATCTATAGGTCTCTCACTCATAATCAGGAGCTTTGTAGATTTGTGCCTTTGGTAATACTTTTTTTTCGTGTTTTCTTTTCTAGTTTCCAAGACTGGAGGTTTTCAAGTCTTCTTACTTCTCTCATCGTTAGATATTTTGAAGGGAAAACAATGTAGGCACCGTCCATGACAACACAATCTTTTCAATTCGGGTGAAGTTGCTAGAAAATGTACAATTCGCCTTCACCAATTCTCTCAAATAAACCAAATTTCAGGCAAAAATAAAGTTCAAAATACATATCAACCTAAGCAAACAGATTGCTAGAATCAATGTAATGCCAAATATACTCGATTGTACCTAGTATTTACCAAATTGCAGCCTTATTTAGCAGAATTTACTAAATGTGTAGATCTGCCAATTGTACATTTTCTGAAAATCTGACTCATTTGTAACATTTGTAACATCTGACAACTTCATCTGCGTTCAGTTGAAGGGTCTCCTTTGCTATCCATAGCAAAACACGACAGTAAATGTAATCCATTTCTGAGCTTACAATCAGCTATTTGCTTTACATTTCAAATCTGGTAGGATACACTTTTTATCAGTTTTATTCATTCATTAATACCCTTCTTTTATACTTTAATTCATTAATTAGAGATGCTTTATTGCCAATATAAATCAGACAGTGTAGGGAGATCCTCCCCATAGTTTGCAGGTGTTTAAGCCCGACTGTCTAGATATATCTTTTTTAATAAATTTATTTCTGTGCTATTTCTCATTTCAAGTAGGGGAAAAAAAGACAATACATCAAGTTATCAAATTATATCGTAAACAAAGAACAAAAGTAGAGGTCACTCATCACCGCTTACTTATATCAGGTATAACCACTATAATGTAACTGTTAGATGTAACATTTCTAC
The DNA here is from genome assembly GCA_942159475.1 of Sthenelais limicola. Classification (NCBI taxonomy): domain Eukaryota; kingdom Metazoa; phylum Annelida; class Polychaeta; order Phyllodocida; family Sigalionidae; genus Sthenelais; species Sthenelais limicola. The sequence goes on from OW804098.1 coordinate 23,187,381, forward strand.
CAACTACATGTTTATTCAATGTTTTTAACCATTAGCTCGGAGGTTTGGAGAGAAAGAGAGGGAGTGAGAGAGAGGATAGGTAGATAAGATAGATGGGTCAGATTTTCAGGAAATGTACAATTCACCTTCACCAATCTTCTCAAATAACCTAAATTTCAGACGAAAATAAAGTTCAAAATACAGTTCAACCTAACCAAACAGATTGCTAGAATCAGTGCAATGCCAAATATACTCGAATTTACCTAGTATTGGCCAAACTGCAGTCTAATTTAGCGGAATTTACTAAATGTGTAGAGCTGCCAATTGTACATTTCTGAAAATCTGACCCATATATATAGAAAATGTGTGATACAGGAGACGAGGGAGGGAGAGAGAAACAGAGGCAGAGACAGGGAGCGGGAGATAGAGCAGAGTGAGAGAGAGGGGGAAGGAGGGAGAGAGAGACAGAGACAGGGAGCGGGAGATAGAGCAGAGTGAGAGAGAGGGGGAAGGAGGGAGAGAGAGACAGAGGCAGAGACAGGGAGCGGGAGATAGAGCAGAGTGAGAGAGAGGGGGAAGGAGGGAGAGAGAGACAGAGACAGGGAGCGGGAGATAGAGCAGAGTGAGAGAGAGGGGGAAGGAGGGAGAGAGAGACAGAGGCAGAGACAGGGAGCGGGAGATAGAGCAGAGTGAGAGAGAGGGGGAAGGAGGGAGAGAGAGACAGAGACAGGGAGCGGGAGATAGAGCAGAGTGAGAGAGAGGGGAAAGGAGGGAGAGAGAGACAGAGGCAGAGACAGGGAGCGGGAGATAGAGCAGAGTGAGAGAGAGGGGGAAGGAGTGAGAGAGAGACAGAGGCAGAGACAGGGAGCGGGAGATAGAGCAGAGTGAGAGAGAGGGGGAAGGAGGGAGAGAGAGACAGAGACAGAGAGCGGGAGATAGAGCAGAGTGAGAGAGAGGGGGAAGGAGGGAGAGAGAGACAGAGACAGAGAGAGGGAGCGGGAGATAGAGCAGAGTGAGAGAGAGGGGGAAGGAGGGAGAGAGAGACAGAGACAGAGAGAGGGAGTGACAGAGAGGAAGGAAGGAGGGACAGACAGAGAGACAGAGAGTGTAGAGAGAGTGAGAGGGGGAAAAGACAGAGAAGGAGACAGAGAGAGGGAGAGAGAGTAGAAAGAGAGAGGGAGAGAGAGCAGACTGAGAGAGGAGAGAGAGGGGGAGGAACAGGTGAGAAACAGAGAGTGAGAGGGAGAGACAGAGAGACAGAGAGTGTAGAGAGAGTGAGAGGGGGGAAAAGACAGAGAAGGAGACAGAGAGAGGGAGAGAGAGTAGAAAGAGAGAGGGAGAGAGAGCAGACTGAGAGAGGAGAGAGAGGGGGAGGAACAAGTGAGAAACAGAGAGTGAGAGACAGAGAGACAGAGAGTGTAGAGAGAGTGAGAGGGGGAGAGACAGAGAGAGGGAGACAGAGAAAGGCAGTGAGAGGGAGGGGAGACAGAGAGAGGGAGTGTAGAGAGAGAGGGTGAGAGAGACAGACAGACAGAGAGAGAAGGAGGGAGAGACAGAGACAGAGACGGAGAGAGGGACAGAGAGAGGGAGAGAGACAGAGACGGAGAGAGGGACAGACAAACAGGGGGAGAGAGGGAGACAGACAGACAGACAGACAGACAGAGAGTGGGACACACAGAGACAGAATAAACAAACAATTTAGCAGCAATCGGAGAACACGATCGCGAGGTACACAAAAGAGAGAATATAATTGCGTCTTTACCTTAAGTGCAAATTCTTGTTTGTCCTTGAGTCTTCTGACACGCAATACGTTACCGAACGCCCCCTTAGCGATCACCTCGGTTACCTAGCAACAGACAAACACAGGTTATTACATGCTGTGGGATAAGGTGTACACGGGTCGAATTTTCAGAAAATGTAGCTCTACATATTTAGTAATTTCTGCTAAATTCTGATGAAAATATGATAGATCTTGGATATATCTGAGCATATTTGGTATTGCATTGATTTAAAGTTTCAGTTCTGTTATGTTAAACTGTATTTTAAAGCTAATTTCTGTCTTAAATGTGGATTATATGAGAGGATTGGTGAAGGTGAATTGTACATTTTCTGAAATCTGACCCATACATGGAATATGAACGTCGTTATGGCCTGCGCAGTAATGTAACCAAAGTCATTTTAAATTCCTAAGGGGAGGACAAATCATAAAAGTGATTAAAGTATTATTTAAATGATGAAATCAAGACGCAGGTTTTTCGGCATTATCATAAAGGATTTGATTTCTGTCACCACTGTTATGAAATAATAGATGGTAGTATACTACCCGTGGATTTGGTGAAAGAACAAATTTTAAAGACCCGGTTTATGACCTGAACTAGACAAGTCTGAAAAACCGCAATAGATGGTAGTATACTACCCCAGGAGTTGGTGAAAGACCAACTTTTAAAGACCAGCTTAATAAGCTAAACTAGACAGTCTGAAAAAAAATTAGCAATAGGTGGTAGTATACTACCAGAGGAGTTGGTCTGATAACATTGCAGGTTTTCCTGCACTGCATTATCATAAAGGATTTGATTTCCTTCACAACTGTTATGAAATAAACCATGTCTAATAGATATTGTAGTATACTACTCCAAGTTGGTGAAAGACCAGTTTATGAGCTGAACTAAACAGCCTGGTGAAATACGGGCAATAGATGGTAGTATACTACCCTAGGGGTTAATGTAATACCAGCTGAATCTAAACAGCCTGGTAGAATATTGGCAATATTATTTAATTTAGTGTATAGCAAGATACAAGGCATTGTTATATACACACCCATACACATTTTATAACTGTATTTATTTTGTATTTTATATAAATTTAAGAAAAGTATGACTCCAATAATAATAAGACAATTTATAATTCCATGAATAGGGGAGTTGCATGTCTCACTGCGCATGTCTACTGCAGTGCATGCTGGGATGGATTCTGATGAAATCTGACATACAAATATTTGGCAATATTTTATCGAAAATTGCAAGAATGTTTTCACCAATATCATAGCCTGTATAAATCATCCATGAAAACCAAATGCATGATGGGAAAGATGGGGACTAATGTCATGGAAACATGTATAACACATGGATATTGACATTAGAACATTGATAAATATCCCATGCTGAACATGACATGTTTTCTATAGATTTTAGACTGTACCATTAGTCACATAATTCCATGCGAATCAAGATTCAAAATGGCGGCTATGCAACTCCCCTATTGAAGGTCAAACCATTCCATACAACAGGCAGAAATACGTTATAAACGTTCGTTGATCCTAGAACAGACAATAAAGATCAGATTGGTGAAGCTTCCAGAAAATGTATAATTCACCTTCACCAATCCGCTCCAATAACCCAAATTTCAGACGGAAATACAGTTCAAAATACAGTTTAACCTAACCAAACAGATAGCTAGAATCAATGCAATACCGAATATACTCGAATTTACCTAGTAATGACAAAATCGCAGCTTAATTTATAGTGGAGGGCCAATTGTAGGAAAAATAAATCCCGTAGGAATTTCATGATCATTTTAGTTTATCTACTTGATTCTATACTTTGAAAGGTGCTGAAAATGATAGGTTGAGGGCGCCAATTTACAATTCACTATTTATGCTGTTTCTAGGCAAATTAAAAAAGTTACCCTAGCAACCAATCAATTGGGCTCTAGCTTCACAGGTATTTGACGTATCAAAATTTTAAAGACACCTACCCCCACAAAAGCAAGTATACTAAATGTGTACAGCTGCCAATTGTACATTGTCTGAAAATCTGACTCAGATATAGAAATACCTTTGTCACACAAAAATACACTTCAAGGTAGAAAATAGGAATTTCCCCACATCCTATCTATTGTAAACAAGTGGACCATACAGTGGGTCAGATCTTCAGAAAATGTACAATTGGCAGCTCTACACATTTAGGAAATTCTGCTAAATTAGGCTGAAAAATGATGAATACCGGGTATATCGGAGTATATTTGGTATAGCATTGATTTAAAGTATAAGTTCTGTTAGGTTAAACTGCATTTTGAAGCTTATTTTTGTCTTGAATGTGGGTTATTTGAGAGGATTGGTGAAGGCGAATTGTACATTTTCTGAAAATCTGACCCACGTAGACAAGGCATTGTTTGTTCAGTTGACTACAGGAAACGACTTCAAACGTTAAGAATGTATCTCCAAGTTTATGAAAATGTTTTGAATGACTTGTAAGATACCGACCTTGCACGGTCTGATAAGTAGCCTTTATACTATATAGGTGGAGAGGGGCTTTAGCTTGTTAAACTGAAGTCAATAGGCAAGTATTAGTTGCTGTGAATTGTCAGTACTTGTCTATATGAAGGCTAATAGCGTCTTTGGGTCAGATCTTAGTTAGGCCCAATTTAACCATACATCACAATGCAATAAAACTCTTGAACGATTTCAATATGTATGGTCAAATGCTATGAATGACAAAAATTATATTTTCTATCTAATTGTGGAAATAAATTTCTTCTCTTTGATTCTTTTTTTTTTTTTTTTTTGTCCAACATCGGATCTTTATTCATTAGAAACATTTACAATAGGATAAGGTGAAAAAATAAGACACATCGAAATATTCTCAGTTTTTAGGCGACGTTAGCGAAGCCCTGAAATATTTGGCTTAATAAAGTACATGAAATCTCTTTGATTCTTTACTTAGAAATACAATATGTGGAGTCAATCTATTTCAAAATTTTAATTAATTCTCTTCTTTTAATTAAAGTTTGACATATATGCAGGCATGATCGTCTTTTATTCTTGACAAAATACCAAGAAAATGCCTATGGAACAATTAAAATATGACCATTTGGAGGAAAATATTTCATTTTAAGGTTCTACATTCGATTTCAATGATACAAAAATCATAATCACTTGAAACTTAGACAAGATTCTGCCTTTTAGTATCAATCGTAAGTCTCATGAACAAAGAAAACATTTTAATTTTCAAGGATTCTTTTTAAAAAGTGGGTTATAAGCAAAGTCCCTAACTTGCAGCTATACTATACTAATTTTAGTACGTAAGTCTAATCTTAGAGTCTTATGTCCTCTTCATGTAACTGGCAGAACTTGAATAAAAATTCTATATATATATATACTATAGTGCATTTGAGATTACTAATATATACTTTTTAATGCCTGCATTCTCGTGATATTTTAGAGAATCAAGCACTAAATCTTTAGGAAAACTGATTTTTATTTGTTGTAATTAAGCTGAGAATGCAGCTTTAAGTTTGGCGTGCACCAATACTCCAGCTGAGTAGTTCTACAGATATAATTTCCTTCTTGTTTAGTATGGTAGGGCCTCATCCACAGCTAAATCTCCCACCTCCAAAGGAAAGTCACAAGCTGCGCGAGACCCAATGCGTCACGTCATGCCTTGCTGCTCATGTCTCCCTGCAACCTGAGTTTTATCTCCACCACAGTGGTCAGTGTTGTGCACCATAGGCTTATGTAACCCTCAGTAGCTTTAACACCTTTCCTGTCATTTCCCTGCACTTTGTATGACTTACTGGTGTCTTTGCATCTCTCCTCTCTTTTAAAATAGTTCTGTTTATTATTTTTCGATTTCAAGTAGATTTGCAGTGTTCATTTTTGCAAGTCTGGCATTTTCTTAATAATAAAGATATTGTTTCCAATTTTTTCTCAGGATATACCTAACACAATTATATTTTATTATACACCATGTAAATATTAATCTTTGCTTTTCGAACTGTGGGCTCAATGGCAGATGTTGGCTCAAGTGCCGAAGATATAAGGAGATATAATGAGACATGTATAGAGATATATCCACCATATGGGTCCCTTGTTGTATGAGACTAGGTCACCCAACCACGGCATACACTTAACCCTCTCAATGCTGTACGTCTAATGGCTTACATAAGGCACTAATGAAGGGTTAATGTCACCAGCTGTGCATGAGATAATTGATTAATTGTAGGAAGATAGTTGGGTCAGATCGTCAGAAAATGTACAATTCGCAGCTCTACACATTTAGGAAATTCTGCTAAATCAGGCTGAAAAATGATGAATACCGGGTGTATCTGAGTATATTTGGTATCAAATTGATTTAAAGTATCAGTTCTGTTATGTTAAACGGCATTTTGAAGCTCATTTTTGTCTTAAATCTCGGTTATTTGAGACGATTGGTGAAGGCGAATTATACCTTTTCTGAAAATCTGACCCCGTAGATCTACTCGCAAACTACCACCAATCCAGACACTTCCCATTGTGTAGCTTGTTGTCTCATGTCCTTTCTGTGATTTGTTTTCTTCCAAATTGTGACATCTCACCAACGAGTATACAACAGAAAAGTATCAACTCATGAGTTGGCAAAAAGATGTAACAAATTTCCCCTCCATATCTTGGAATCTGATGGATATAGGGAAATATATCAGGACACATGCATATAAACACTTACATTGATTCATAACAGTTTAGGTTTACTTTAATCCCCCATTGTCCTCATGAGGATTGAGGAGAATGGGGGAAATACATTATCTTTGAAGGTCCCTGTGTTCGCCACAGGCGTTTTAATAACTCAAACTAACCATAAAAACATATGTTGCATCTGCAATCTATTTCTATAATATGGGAATGAATATATACAACATATATCATTCATCAATTAAAACAAAAAAATAATTCCTTTAAGCTGCTTCTATACTATAATGTCCTAATGGCACATTAACTTATTATAAATACACTTCTATCAAGTCTCAAAACAAGCACCGCCCTCAATCCTATAATCCTTTCAGACCTGTGCATTGTCTTAATGCACATCTCTTGTAGAAGGTTAAATTGCATTGCAGGCCTTTGAAGAGGCATTGTGAGACTAAGCTAGGCAAATATGCTGACATTGAAATACCGTATTTACACAACTTAGGCCTTCAAGGGTAAGATTTTCAGAAAATCTACAATTGGCAGCTATACACATTTAGTAAATTCTGCTAAATTAGCCTGCAATTTGGTCAGTACTAGGTAAATTCGAGTATATTCGGCATTGCATTGATTCTAGCAATCTGTTTGGTTAGGTTGAACTGTATTTTGAACTTTATTTTCGTCTGAAATTTGGGTTATTTGAGAGGATTGGCGAAGTTGAATTGTTCATTTTCTGAAAATCTGACCCCTAAGCTCGGTTACTCAGTGTACTTTAGTTTCAATGGAGGAGGCTTCTATTCAATGTGGATTTCCTCTTAATATTCAGGAACGTTGAATTGACTCTTCTCGCTATTTTTAACAAGTAAGTTTCCCTTTCCCATTCTTATAAAATGAAAGATGGTAGTATACTTTTCAGGAAATTCTAAGATCAGAGGTTTCAATGCAGTGCATATTTCTGTTCAGTTAAGGGCGGTGTCCACTGGCTGCGGTAAGCTCTGCGGTAAGCTTTGCAATGGTTTGTGCTGGTTCTGTAGGTGGAGAGGAATCACAAGGTCCTGCCTACATGGTTCACTGGCCATGTAGGCAGGACCTTGCCACTTCTCACCATCACAGCACCATTGCAAGGCTTACCGCAGCCAGTGGAGACCACCCTTTAATGTCTGGCAGGTTACACCGCACAGGGACTTCTTGCTTTCAGCTGTATGTGATGTAGTTCCTTATTAGCCACCAGTGAAGACTACCCTTTAAACCTGAAGTGAATGACATCTGTATCATTAGGCCCCACTGTTATGTTCATTGATAAACTGTATGTCATGACATTATGAGAGAGGATATAAAAAGAGGGCCATAACAAAGCTCCACTAAAGGTTTGCTACACTTTAGCTTCTGTTTAGAAGCATGGCGTTAAGCATGGGGGTATACATGGCTTTAGCCCTTATAAAATGTAAGGTAAAGCTATGATTCAACTGATGGGGGTCATCATTTACACTCTGCTTCAGCACATTGTCTTCATATATGGGTCAGATTTTCAGAAAATGTACAATTGGTAGCACTACACATCTAGAAAATTCTGCTAAATTAGGCTGAAAAATGATGAATACCAGGTATATCTGAGTATATTTGATATCGCATTGATTTAAAGTATCAGTTCTGTTATGTTAAACTGCATTTTGAAGCTCATTTCTGTCTTAAATGTGGGTTATTTGAGAGGATTGGTGAAGGCGAATTGTACATTTTCTGAAAATCTGACCCATATGGACAAAGTAGTAGCTGTTTATTTAAGCCCATTATGTGCGTAGAGTGATTCTAATGCTGTGCTCTTGAGTCATTGTTTCACAAGTGCTGCTGCTCTTAAAGATGAGAACTAAGTGATTGGCACTTGAGGGACATCTGCTCATGAGCAGAAGCAGAGGGGTTGCCAGAAAATGTACAATTCACCTTCACCAATCTTCTCAAATAACCCAAATATCAGACGAAAATAAAGTTCAAAACTCAGTCCAACCTAACCAAACAGATTGCTAGAATCAATGCAATGCCGAATATACTCGACTTTACCCAGTATTGGCCAAATTGCATCCCGATTTAGTAGAATTTACTAAATGTGTACAGCTGCTAATTGTACATTTTCTGAAAATCTTACCCTGAGCAAGATACCTCAAGGTCAGCTTGATCTCACTCACAGATAAACGTGGGCACTATGCAGCTATAATATGGGTTCAGTTTAATGTGACCAGTCCCCAGCTTTCTTTTCATGTGATTAATCTTCTTTTTGCTATGATTAAGCTTTATTTTGCTATGATTAAGCTTTATTTTGCTATGATTAAGCTTTATTTTGCTATGATTAAGCATCTCTTAGCTTCTCATCTGGTGAAGCTTCTATTTACTATGATTAACCTTCTTTTCTTTTTTTCTGTCAAACCTATTTGATTTTAGCTGACCTTTAACATAAGGTTCTTAATGTTAGCTGAAGGGAAACAAGTGTAACTATAGTTGTAGCTTGGCGTTAACCTTTCACAGAGCAGTGCTTAACACAAGCATTGACATACAAGATTGGCAAGAGGCAAGGAGGAAGTAAGGGTCAAAGAGGAGGAGGAGTATTAGGACATGTTGTGTATGTAGTAGTAGTACTAGTAGTAGTAGTAGTAGTAGCGGTAGTATTAGGGTCAGATTTCCAGAAAATGCACAATCTACAGTTCTACACATCTCACAAGTTCTATTAAATTAGAGTGAAAAATGATATAAATAATGACAATATCTGAGTGTATTCTGTATTGTATTCATTCAATGAATCCGTCTGGTTAGGTTGAATGTATTTTGAACCTGATTTTCGTCTAAAATTTGGTTTATTTGAGAGGATTAGTGAAGGTGAATTGTACATTTTCTGAAAATCGGACCCATTAGTAGTAGTAATTTTTATTTCCACAAAAACAATTGACAATGGAAAAGTGTAAACAATTTAAAATAACAATCAAAACAATGAAACAGCAATGTAGAAACAACACAATTAACTTTACATTTGCAATCACAGTAGTTATTCCAATTTCTAGCAACTACAGGTTGTTATCTTCCAACCCTCTTTTATCCTCATTTTGATTAGTTCTATTCTTACATTTTACAGTGTTTTGGACTTCGACGAATAAATAGATTGAATCAAGCTGTACCCCTTTTCTAGATTAAGCTTTTTATATTTTACTTTCATGAAGCTAGAGAGATAAAGAATAAAAGGGAAGAGAAAAGGGAAGGTGGAGGAGGGCAGGAGGCAATGAAGGTAAGAGTATGAGGGAAGAGGGGCTGGGTAATGTGGGAAGGACTATAGGAGGTAAAGAGGGGCTGGTAATGTGGGAAGGACTATAGGAGAGGTAAAGTGGGGCTGGTAATGTGGGAAGGACTATAGGAGGTAAAGAGGGGCAGGTAATGTGGGAAGGACTATAGGAGGTAAAGAGGGGCAGGTAATGTGGGAAGGACTATAGGGGAGGCAGAGGTAAAGAGGGGCTGGTAATGTGGGAAGGACTATAGGAGGTAAAGAGGGGCAGGTAATGTGGGAAGGACTATAGGAGGTAAAGAGGGGCTGGTAATGTGGGAAGGACTATAGGAGGTAAAGAGGGGCTGGTAATGTGGGAAGGACTATAGGAGGTAAAGAGGGGCTGGTAAAGTGGCAATTGTGGGAATAATGACCTACATGAGCTGTAGAATGTACAGTGGTGAGGCTGTTTTGTCTGCTGGCGGTAAACTGAAGACATTAGCAGATTTACAATGGTTAATGGGTACAGGAGGGGAGGGGGAAATGGGGGGGGGGAGCAGGAGGTGGAGGAGGATAGGGGAAGGAGAGGAGGAAAGGGGCAGGAGGAGGAGGAGGAGGGAGGAGGAGGGAGGAGGAGGGAGGAGGAGGGAGGAGAGGGGAAAGAGAGAAGAAGTTCGAGAAAAGGGCGATTGGGTCATTACTATGCTTTTTGCAGGCATACTTAAGCCTTGAAGGATGAACCGGAAGTAGGGTGATAACAGCAGACTGCTGGGAAAGAGAGGAGGAAGGGGGCAGGAGGGGAGCGGGAGGAGGAGGAGGAGGAGGAGAAGGAAATGGAGGAGGAGGAGGGAGGAGAGGGGAAGAGGGAGGGAGGAGAAGGAGATGGGGGATAGGGGAAGGAGAGGAGGAAGGGGGCAGGAGGGAAGGGGCAGGAGTAGGAGGGAGGAGGAGAAGGAGGAGGGAGGAGAGGGGAAGAGGGAGGGAAAAGGAGATGGGGGATAGGGGAAGGAGAGGAGGAAGGGGGCAGGAGGGAAGGGGCAGGAGTAGGAGGGAGGAGAAGGAGGAGGGAGGAGAGGGGAAGAGGGAGGGAAAAGGAGATGGGGGATAGGGGAAGGAGAGGAGGAAGGGGGCAGGAGGGGAGGGGCAGGAGGAGGGAGGAGGGAGGAGGGGGAAGGAGTTAGGAGAGGGGAAGAGGGAGAAGGGAAGTAGGAGCTAGGAGTAAAGGGGAAGAGGGAGCGAGGACAAAGAGATGGAGGAAAGAAGAGGGGTCTGTGGAAAAGGATACGAGAGAAAACTAACCTCTCACAACATACCACAGCCACCAGCAAGATGCACAGCCATTAGTATATGAATGGAAAGAAAGACATGTGTGGGGGTAGAGGTCTGCATGATTTAATGCCCAGTTATTATAAAAACATTGAAATTGAAATAAATGTGATTGAATCAGGTCATATTCTGGGACAAATCATCAGGTTTCAAGAAATTAAATGTTTGTATGATAATGCCCGTGCATTATTTCCTCCACTTATCAGCCAATGGCCACCTGCCGGGCCACCTGCACACTAGTAAACAGGAAGTCAGCTAATTGCCAAACGCTGTGACGTCACCTTGTAAAGGGCCAATCACAAAGGCCCTTACAAAGGACCAACCACAAACGCCCTAATGATGTCTTTGGTTTAGTTTTTGGCTTGGCATGCTTACAGCAGGCAACAAAAGGCCACGAGTTGAATAAGGCTTCTCCGTCGTTACCAATTATGCTCCTTATTGATCCTGTTTTCTTCTTCCCTCGTCATTTTTGTATCGGCTCGTCTGCCCCATCCCCTCTCCCCTCCCTTGTTCCCTTCTACCATTTCTCTTCTCCCTCTCTCTTTTCCCTCACTCCTCTTCTCACTCTCTCCTCCTTTTCCCTCCCTCCCTCCATCTCTCTCCTCCACTTTCTTCTCCCTCTTTCCTCCCTCCATCGCTCTTCCCCACCTTTCCTCCATCTACTCTCTTCTCCCTCCCTCTTACTCTTCCCTCCCTTCATCTCTCTCCTCTTCCCTCCCTCTATCCTTCTCTTCTCCCTCTCTCCTCCACTTCCCTCCTTCCATCTCTCTTCTTTTTCTCTCCTCCACTTCCCTCTCCTCCACCCTCTGAGTCCCTCTCTCTTCTCCCTCCCTCCTTCTCTTTCCTCCCTCTCCCCTCCCTCCATCTCTCTTCTTTTCTCTTCCCCTCTTACCTCCCTCTACTCACTCTCCCTATCTCTCCTCTCCTGCCCTTCCCTGATTCATACAGTATTTGATGCATGCCCATGATTGCCATGAACACTGTAATCAATCTAATTCCTCCCCACTCTCTCCTACTCATCCTCCCATCCCATGCACTTCTTTCTACGCATGCATGTTAACATGATATCTCAGGCACATGTGCATGCAAGACAAAAAAAAATCAAAAAGTAAAATGGCGAATCACTTCTCTGCTGATCAGATTAATATCAAACAAAGTTGCTGAAGCTAATATAGAAAAGGAGAAAGACAATCTGAATAACCTGATTGTAACAAACATGGATAATATCAGTCATTCCATCCCTGGAGAGTGGATCGTTTACATAACCAATTCTATGCGGGTCTGATTTTCAGAAAATGTACAATTGGCAGCTCTACACATTTAGGAAATTCTGGAATACCGGGTATATCTGAGTATATTTGGTATTACATTGATTTAAAGTATCAGTTCAGTTATGTTGAACTGCATTTTGAAGCTCATTTTTGTCTAAAATATGGTTTATTTGGGAGGATTGGTGAAGGTGAATTGTGCATTTTCTGAAAATCTGACCCATAAATCAAATGGAACCTAAGAGGGAGGCCAGAGACGATATCGAGCCGCAGCCATACATGTGAACATGCATGCTGCACGCAATGTGCATGTTATAGGAGATGGGACTTTTTGAGAGGAGGCGATGTAGAATGACAGAGGGCATGCATAAAATGTGTGTACAACCTAGGCTCAGAGCCTATACGATCCCTTCAAACTCGTGTGGGGAAAGAGTGTGTAGCCACGAGGGGGGGGGTTGGATCGGTTGTCCTTAACGCCCTTTTTAACGCAATACTTTTTGTATATTTGGAAGTGCCTTTCTGCTATCTTTTTCTCTGTCTCTGTCTCCCTTCTTCTCTATCTCTATTTCCTGGGTATGATCATAAACTGCCTCCCTCTCAGTTCTTCCGATATAACCTTCAATGTGTTGATAAGGGCGTAAAGCAACCAAACTCACTCACTAGCATCTGTGAGAATTGGAAACACTACACCCACTACAGAGGACAATGGTGAGAACTTTAACATTAATTTCCTTGTTTTCTAAACAAGAGAAATCTAAGAATTCTCCGCGGGTTTGTGTTTCTGCACTAATTAACATTTTGTTGTCCGAAAATCATATTTTAAGGCGGGGTCCAAAGATCTCATATCCCTTGACTCCTCCTCTTCGATCTGTCCATCTATATCCCTCTCTGTTCTCTTTCTCCGTGTTCTCTTTCTCTGTGTTCTCTTTCTCTCCAATAGCCACAGTAGCCGTCACAATGTAATTCTCCATGTAAAAAAACCCACCACATCAGAAGAACGCCTGAATATGACGTCACAGCACGCGAATTCCTCCTCACTGCCACCTCTCGCCTTCCTCACGTACTAAACACCAGGAAATTACCCTCGTGTTGTGACGTCATAAAATAGCTGACGTCATCAACAGGATGTAGTTGAACCTTGGCCGAAAAATTGGCATAAAATGAAGCGAGGGGAATCAGCTCCTTAACAACGCATCCTATTGTACTAATAGGAACTTGGCTAGTTGTTACCACTAGCTTCCTTGTAATAGGGTCAGATTTTCAGAAAATGTACAATTCGCCTTTACCATCCTCTCAAATAACCCACATGTAAGACAGAAATGAGCTTCAAAATGCAGTTTAACATAACAGAACCGATACTGTGAATCAATGAAATACCAAATATACTCAAATATACCTGGTATTCAACCTTTTATAGCCTAATTTAGCAGAATTTATTTCATAAATGTGTAGAGCTGCCAATTGTACATTTTCTGAAAATCTGACCCAATAATAGGGGAGTATTAAATTTAATATTTAGTTGTCGTAAGGAAGTGTTAATGACTTAATGACTGTCAATGATGCGCTTTTTCTGTAGCACCGGAAATAATTCATGTCACGAATGTCGTTAGAATTTTTACAATTAGAACACTTTGATGAGCATTTGATATATTTTTTTCATAAGTGATATGTGGTCTGCGCATGCCTGAAAAGAGAGGTGGGTCGTAATCCCAGTGAGGGGGAGAATGGGGCCCAAGATCTTCTATCTATGCTAAATGACTGATTATAAGAATTTAAAATACTGATGACATAGACAACGATACCATTATTGCTCTTATATCGTGTGCATTCTTATCGTAGAATTAAGTATTAATTATTATTTTATAAACTTTTGTTAAAGACACGTGATAAATGGGATTAACTATTCCAAAAATTGACAATATATCCTAAATCAGTCTAGGCTCAAAGCCTCTCAGATCAGGTAAGATCGGTATGTCAGTGGTTGGACGCCTTAGCGGCCTACTGCACCAATGGCTTTCCCGGCCCTGGAGAATCACTTTCATAGGCTACTATCACCAACCCATCTCATAACCTCGTTAATCATTCATCAAATTATGTTCTCACCAAATGTCAACAAGTAAATTTGAAATACTAGATATATATAGAAAATGTTATTCTTATCACTTGAGTCCTTCTTTAAATACTGAAAAGATTACATATGCCTTCCACGATTAAATTAAATAAAAGTGACTAGAAACGCTGCCAGTTTCTAATATTTTTTTTACAAATTTTATTTCGAAGAAATGTCCCATTACAGTGATATGTCACATATATATATATATGTTTCATTCAATGAAAAAAAATTCTAACCATACATACATCATCATTATTTTCGGTCAAAATTGTTTTTGCTAAAAGGCTTCTAAAACGCCCTCATTTGTTTTTGGAGGACCCGCCTGAATCCAATGATTTCACTTATTATCGCTCATCGGCGCTCGTTTTCACTTGGTTCAGTCTGGGCTTCAAATACTTATATATATATAGACATATATAACAGCAGCAGTCTACTGATGAATTCAGTCCTATAAGTCATAATATGATTGAATTTGATGAAAAGTGTTTGTCACAATAGCTGAGAATGCAGCTTTAATATTGAATATTACCTCAATTTTCCCGATTAGGGTCAATGCACCATGAGTGGACCATTCGAGAAATGGGTACCATGAGTGGACCATTTTTTGTGGCCTGCTGTTCCTATATGCATGCACATTTCACTTTAGTTACCTCTTTAATCAATGCTGAGTGTCATTTACTTGCTGCTGTCATCTAGCAACATCCATGTGGTTGTTAGATTGATGTTAGGAAATATTTTCCCCTCAAATGTTTTTCATCTTTCCAGTGACCCCATGCTGTGTCACTTTCAGTGAGAACATTTTTTCAATTGTCCTTGTCCAAATGAGGGCGCCACATATAAGATTTTGCCAACTGGTGTATGGTACTTTCTATGACATGGTACTGAATCAAGAATGTTATCTTTCTTAGAAAAAATAATAGTTAGGACAATGTTATTAACCTTTCTTTTGTAATCAGAGAATAAAAATAGCATGTCAACGTCACCTTGAGTGGTCCACCCTAGTCACCATGAGTGGTCACCCAAGTAACCATGAGTGGGCCACCCAGTCACCATGAGTGGGCCAGCCAGGAGATTACACACAAAAAATATAAGTGTGGAATTATATATTTTTTATTGTGACTTATAGAAAGACCATATATTGAGGCTTTATCAGGGAAAAAATCATTTTGATCCGATCATTTTTCTGTATGGGACATTGGGTAGAAGTTTTGGCATTGCAAATCCTTGCCAATAATACTCGAGCACTCTTGTCTAGGCTGCATTGATCCAGATGCATTTATAATCAGGCTCTACATGATTCAGTTTGTGCATTTTTACCAATTCTTAATGATAGCCTGCTTTTCTACCCCTGGTGGCCTCCAGGTCCACTCATGGTGACCCCCCGGTCCACCCATGGTGACCCCCGGTCCACCCATGGTGACCCCCGGTCCACTCATGGGTGGGTGCCCATGTGGTCCACTCAAGGTGCCCCCCGGTCCACTCATGGTGAGTTTGACTTGTTTCATTTCTCCATAGACTTTGCATTACACATCGAAGATTTTCAGTGTAGGCATAGGTAACCTTAAAGAGATTGATATTTGCTTCCATTTGGTACCTTGGTTTACCCAATAGGTTGAGAATTAAGGAAACTGTGCCCCCTACTGTTGTTTGGTGCTCAGAACCGGTCCACTCATGGTGCATTGACCCTATACATGTCACAATATATTTTTTGATTTTCAATACTGCAGTGATACTGCCGAGTTTTAATCCAATATCAAGTTCCACTGCAGCAGGTTTCAGGACATGGGTCACATTTTCAGAAAATGTACAATTCACCTTCACCAATCCTCTCAAATAAGCCAAATTTCAGACGAAAATAAAGTTCAAAATACAGTTCAACCTAACGAATCAGATTGCTAGAATCAATGCAATGCCGAATATACTCGAATTTACCTAGTATTGACCATTATTAGCCTAATTTAGCAGACTTTCCTTAAATGTGTACAGCTGCCAATTGTACATTTTCTGAAAATCTGACCCATATGCAGGAATGAAGGGAAAAGGCCTGAGTAATATTCACAGTACAGAAACTAAACGCAATCAACAGTAACATGATAGAAGAGCTTTGAGACAATCTTCATGCTTTATGCCCTGGGATGTTTCCACCGCTGAATAATGGCATCACCAATATTAATTCCCATTTTCAGGTCATGTTTCTTAATCACCATCGTTACGAAGCCGTTATATCTAAATTGTATGAACTCAAATTATCTCTGATGGACTGGGTATCATTTAGAGCGAGGGGATGGGATGATATTTTTAAGTCGAAAGGAGTGAAATTTTTAAGTCAAAAGGAGTGAAATGTAAAATGCACCTGAATGAAAACATTAAAACATAATAATAAAATCTTGACTTACAAAGTGGCTTATAAAATTTTAAAAAACAAGTTATTTTAAGGAACAATGGAATAATGAATGAACATCATATTTATTTAATACTTAAGAGAGTAATGATAATGACAAACTAGAAATTGAACCATATCATATATAATCATCCTGTATAAACACCATCTCATCTCATCTCATTCCACCCAATTTATCTTTTTATGTTCCAATAATTCCATAAACAGTGTAATAGTAAAGAGCCAGGTGCGAGGTGAAAATCATACATATGGGACAGATTTTCAGAAAATGTACAATTCACCTTCACCAATCTTTTCAAATAACGCAAATTACAAACGAAACTAAAGTTCAAAATACAGTTCAACCTAACCAAACAGATTGCTAGAATCAATGCAATGCCAAATATACTCGAATTTACCTAGGATTGACCGAATTGCAGCCTAATTTAGCAGAATTTACTAAATGTGTACAGCTGCTAATTGTACATTTTCTGACGATCTGACCCATAAGCAAAATAATCCGGACAGTAATGATGAAAACTCCCTTCCTAAAAATCCTAATCGCTGCCAAGCTAGCTCTTCGTGTCGGTCTCAGTTTTCCTGATGAAGGTTATTTTGCTGAAATCCTCTTCATATTACAAGTTGGATTGCTCCAAACGTCCAATGGGACCCGCTGCCTTTTTCCTGCTTCCGTGAGTTGAGGCACTTTTGTTATTACTTTCCTAACAAGTATTTTTTTAAATATGTCCCCGGGTGGGTCTTTCAATTAGCTAGAGTGAAATTTGCTGTAATAAGTACACACGGTACTGAAGAGTTAGTTAACGTCATAATTCTATGATAAAACCAATTTTTATTGCAAGAAATCAATTACAATTTTCCCAGAATAGCATTGTTTGAACACGAAGGTAGTGTTTTTTCAATTCAATTGAGAGGTGGTGGTGGAGGCCGTACTAATGAATCCATAAAGTGGCTATCTATCTCACTATCCCTCTGACTATAGCCTAGGCTCAGATGAGAGAGAGAGTCCCTCCAAACTGCCTGTTTTGTGCACATTTGTAGTGCCATGTTCTAACCTTACTTTCTTTAAACTACTCATACATTTTACAATATAGGCTTACCGTATGTGTACGCGCATGCTGCGCAGCCATTTCTCGCGCATTGCGCACATTATTTCTTACCCATATTATGTGGATGTTGGTCGCAAGGTGGCAATGAAAGTCAGTAGACTACATTTTATTTCCTTATACTTCTTTAAATACTTCTTTATACTACCTTATACTTATACTACCTTAACTTATGTACCCGTTTCTACTATGCCAAATGTCTATCATCATATTAAACAGAGTAATTGCAATATAGATCTGATCTTGTTGTCGTTATTTCTCCTCCCCAGTGTTAACCAAGGGTCATTACAGATTTTTTTTTTGTTTTTTTGCAAAAGACTTTATTCAGTTTCCTGCCATCTAGGATCTTACAATTCTAAGGCATTAAATTTTAATCTGGTAAAAACCCTTTTCTCTGACAATTTCACTTATTATCGCTCACCGGCGGCCTTTTCTATCTGCCGATTTGACTTCAAATTCTTGTCTTTACATTTAACAGAATATTGAGTCTTGAAAGTGCAGTCCTATAAGTCATAATATGAGTAGATTTGATAAGATTTTGGATATCAGGATAGCTGAGAATGCAGTTTAAAAATGTGTATGAAAAAAGCAAGCATAACCATATATGGGTCAGATTTCCAGAAAATGTACAATTCAACTTCACCAATATTCTCAAATAACCCACATTTCATACGAAAATAAAGTTCAAAATACAGTTCTACCTAACCAAACAGATTGCTAGAATCAATGTAATGTCGAATATACTCGAATTTACCTACTATTGGCCAAATTGCAGCCTAATGTAGCAGAATTTACTAAATGTATACAGCTGCCAATTGTACATTTTCTGAAAATCTTACCCATATGCGTATAGCCATGTATGCATATAGCCCTAGGCAGCACTACACAGCTTGTGGTAACCCAATAAGTGCACACTGGGTGGATGGTGAAATGATGCTCTGGCAAGTCGCTCATGGGATTTGAATCCAGGACTCTAAGCAATGCCTTACCATTGTGCCACCTTCACACCCCCTCCCCAACCCCTCCAAACAGTATGCAATTACCACAGATTACTCCCTGAACAGTCTTGAGGCTATAACCATCTTAGACTAAAAGGATTAACATCCATGTAGCCTGCTGGTGAACTGTTTAGGGATAAGCAGCTAGGGTTTGGGTGGGGTGTCCCAATATTTTCTCACCATTATAGCGGAACTCCACTAGAGGAAAAACAGTGGCGACACATTTTGTTGTTTTCCACTAACATCAGTTCATTTCATGTTTGCAATGAAAACGCAAATGGAAGAGTGTCAGATGTGTTGCCACATTCTCTGGAAACTGTTGTTTCTGTATGGATATTTGTTGCAACAAATTAGTGGGCAACATAAAAATTTGTCGGCGCCTTTTTTCTCTCTAGTGGAGTCGCCCTATTAAGAAACAACATGTCACTTGTCAACAAAATTCAGAATTCTCTTGTCATTTGTCAGTATAGCTATCTCTGGCAATTCGTCCATCCAACAATGGCAGTTGCAACAGCGATTTGTCTAGGTTAATTGACAAGGCTGTGTTGATTGGTCCATTTAAGGTATTAGGAGTAAGCCCTCACAATGTTGGTCATTAAACCCTTAGCAGTGTAAGAAGTCTCCTGTCAGCACTGGGTTTGGAAACCCATATTTAGGAGCTGAACTAAAACCAGCTTGGTAAAATGTTAAAAAACAATAGATTTTTAGTAAAAATACCACATGACAACAGCCTGGTAAATGGATAAAGCAGCAGCCTTGCAGCAACTAGTGAAAGAGAAGCTATAAGAAACGAACTATAAATCCCCAGCTATTTGTGGTTTAAGCTACTTATGGGAACTCATAAGTCAGTCATTACTGTTAAGAAGGGCCTCCATTCAGGACATAGAATCCATATAACGCCTCTCCATCTAATTCCCGCCAAGAACGCGGCCATTCCCTTCCCATCACTCCCTGCACAACTTCCCCTGTTTGCAGCGCACCTCTACCTCAAAACATGACCTTGACCTTGTGATTAGCCCGCTACAAAGCGCCAGCATCGTAAAACGCACTGGCAGGTCATGTGACCCACGCAGTTACCTCGGCGAGGGGTCACATGAGCAGCGGTAGCTATAGTTATCAGTGGGCGGTCATGTGACGGATGTTATGACCTTGGGCAAGGTCATCAGAGAGCGATGTTGGCGAGTGTAAGTGTGGCATTAAACCGTTAGAGAGCACCACTGGCTCTGGGCATGCGCACTGAGAGCCAGGATGAGTACGGAGAAGGTAAGAAAGAGATAGAATGTAAGAACATGCATCATACATGGCTCGGATTTTCAGGAAATGTACAATTTGTCTTTACCCATCCTCTCAAATAACCCACATTTAAGACAAAAATGAGCTTCAAAATGCAGTTTAACATAACAGAACTGATACTTTAAATCAATGCAATACCAAATATACTCAGATATACCCGGTATTCATCATTTTCAACCTAATTTAGGAGAATTTCCTAAATGTGTAGAGCTGCCAATTGTACTTTTTCTGAAAATCTGACCCACAGAAGGATCCACCCATTAGGATTATATGATTTAGACACAACGCTGGGACTGGATTTTAATTTTTTCGCTTATTGTGTTGTAAATTGCCTATGTGCCAGGCTCTTAGAATTTGTAATTTGTAAATTTTTCTGATATCTTATGATCCATATACATTGCTGTTAACATATTATTACTTATAAATGAACTCTTTTTCTATAATTAAATCAGCACGTCCTGAGAACATTGTAACTCTTACATAATGTTCTATTGCTGAATAAAAATCTTAAAATACAAATACCCACAAATATGTACAGAAGAAGGGGGGCGGGGTAACTGAGGGGGAAATGAGGGAAGAGAGGTAGGGTGAAGGGAGAGGGTAGAAGAGAGAAAAGACAAGAGAGAGAGAGGAGATGATTTGTTTAGTTCAGATGTTGAGAAGAGGGAGATAGATGGATAGATCTATTTTCTAATTCTTCATTTTCAATGTCTCAGGCCTTCATTCTAATTCATATATAATAATTGTGGAAAGAAAAGGCATGGTTGATTTATCCTCCTTAAGAATTAGCTGGGTATCCAGCTTTAGGGGTGGGTTCCACTGGCCGGCTACTTCTCCCGCTACTGCTCCCGCTTCTTGATGAAAGAAGCGGGAGCAGAAGCGGGAGAGTAACGGGGATGGGTGCTATTGGCTCCCGCTACAAAGCCACGTTACTTCCCGCTTCTTTTGGAGCGTTTTCGATCAAACATTTGATTTGATTTGATTTGATTTGATTTGAAGCGCCGCTACTTTGTAGCGGGAGGTAGCGGGAAGTAGCAGGGCAATGGCACCACTCTACGTTACCCCTCGCACTACTTGATGTGTCCATTTCTATGTGAAAATAAAATGTCGTCTGCTTAGATTTCTGAGTAGCGGTGGAAGTAGCGGGGCAATAGCACCCATTCCGGTATACCTTCAGCTTCTTGCTCCCGCTTCTTTAAAAGCGGGAGCAAAGAAACGGGAAGAGAAGCCGGCCAGTGGAACCCAGCCTTTAAGGGAGGATGGGTTGAATTAGCTGGGTATACAGCTTTAAGGGAGGATGGGTTGATTTAGCTGGGCATACAACTTTAAGGGAGGATGGGTTGATTTAGCTGGGCATACAGCTTTAAGGGAGGATGGGTTGATATAGCTGGGCATACAGCTTTAAGGGAGGATGGGTTGATTTAGCTGGGCATACAGCTTTAAGGGAGGATGGGTTGATTTAGCTGGGTGTACAGCTAGGGACAACTTTAAGGGAGGATGGGTTGATTTAGCTGGGTATCCAGCTTTAAGGGAGGATGGGTTGGTTTAGCTGGGTATACAGCTTTAAGGGAGGATGGGTTGATTTAGCTGGGTATACAACTTTAAGGGAAGATGGGTTGAATTAGCTGGGTATACAACTTTAAGGGAGGATCGGTTAATTTAGCTGGGTATACAGCTTTAAGGGAGGATGGGTTGATTTAGCTGGGCATACAGCTTTAAGGGAGGATGGGTTGATTTAGCTGGGCATACAGCTTTAAGGGAGGATGGGTTGATTTAGCTGGGTGTACAGCTAGGGACAACTTTAAGGGAGGATGGGTTGATTTAGCTGGGTATCCAGCTTTAAGGGAGGATGGGTTGGTTTAGCTGGGTATACAGCTTTAAGGGAGGATGGGTTGATTTAGCTGGGTATACAACTTTAAGGGAAGATGGGTTGAATTAGCTGGGTATACAACTTTAAGGGAGGATCGGTTAATTTAGCTGGGTATACAGCTTTAAGGGGGGATGGGTTGATTTAGCTGGGTATACAGCTTTAAGGGAGAACTACTCAACTGATCCTAGCCTCCATTTTTGTATCACAAACATGTTATTCATTGCTTCTATTTTTAGTCCTCCTCCTTTTACAGCCCGTCACACACTGACTGCTCCCACCATCCTTAGAGTAATATACTTTCTCAAAGCACCATCCTACTTCTAAATTGTTTCATTACAAAATGTCTCATTTATTTGCCTTATTCTCAATGCCTTATCTTATGGCATACCTATGATTGGGAATTTGTCATTCGCACTATCCCATTTGGCTAGTCACTATCATTTGTTTAATAAGCAGAATTATGAAACTATATGTAGCAAGTGTAAGAGACTGAAAACCCAATTTACATAGGAGTCCCTTCTGACAAATTAGTTAGTGAAAGGAGAGGAGGGAAAGGACTCAGGAGAGAGAGAGAGAGGGAGAGAGAGAGGATGAGAGAGAGGGGGAGAGAGAGAGGGAGAGGGATAGAGAGGGGGTAGAGAGGGGATGAGAGAGGAGAGGAGAGAGGAGGTGGGGAGAGAGGGGGAGGGGAGAGAGGGGGAGAAAAGAGGAGAGAGGGAGAGAGAGGGAGAGAAAGAGAGGGAGAAAACATTACATTAAATCAAATAAAAGTCTTATCAATCAAGGAAGAAGTCTAGAGCATCATGACTGAGTGAGTGAATCTGACAGCAGTGACAGCAGGCTGTCAAGTGTCGTGACAGAATCTGTATCACACTGTCAATAACTGTCAGACTGACATATGGGGGACTTAGTAGTTTAGATGGTAACCTCCATCACCTGCGCTCTCTTTCCCTTCTCTCATTCTCACTCCCTTTTCCTTTATGTCTCTCCCTCTATCCTCTCAAGGACCCAGTTTGTTTTTCTCTGTCTACTTTTCTCTCTCTGTAGGCTATTCTCTCAAATAGCTCTCTCTCTCCTTCACGCATCCTTCTGGCTAGTGGAACAAACAACAAAGACAGAATACTAAATTATACATAGGCAAAGTTTGTTTGGCGATAATAATAAAGTATTGGAAGCATTTCTAAAAGAGTTTGAAAGAAGGCTAAACGCCATGAGCATAGCTTCTAATTATAATGGCTCAATTTGTAAAGCTTTTAAAGGCTGGAGAAGTTATTATCAATTTTTACAGAGACGTTAGAAAACCCTTCGGGGCAAATTATTATCTTGATATTTACCAAATATCTCCTTGCATTTATATTATGTATAATTTCCAGAAAATCCAAAAGGATTTGCTTTTGAGGAAAAAGCATGTAGCTAAATTGGTTAAGAATAAGAAAATAAAAAAATAAAATAAAAAAAGAGTTCATGAAAAACTGAATTAATAACATGTTTAATATTGTATGCTCCTAGAGGGAAGGCTATGATGAATAAAACTTGTCAAAAAAAAGAAAGACAGAATACAAAATGAGGGAAACAAATATGAAATATCAGTGTATGGGTGGAATTCCCAGAAAATGCACAATCCACATTCAGAAACCCTCCCAAATAACCCAAATTTAATGCAAAAATGAGACTCAAAACACAATTCAACATAATCAAACACATCCTTTGGATCAACTCGATACCAAATATACTCAGATATACCTGGTATTTATCATGTTTCAGCCTAATTTAGCAGAATTTCCTAAATGTGTAGAGCTGCCAATTGTACATTTTCTGGAAACCTGACCCGTATGTATCTGCTCTAAAACGAAAAGCTGAGACTCTAATTGATCAGACAAAGTCATTGACAACAGTAGAATCACACACTGACAGTATATACACTGATAATTTATTTAGTTTAACTCATTGTGTATTCTGTCTTTGTCGGAAACGAAGGAAGCAAGGCACAATGGCTATGGGCTGGAATCCTAACTTTGTGCAGTGGTCATACAGTGATGGGAGGAGGTGGAGAGGTAGGAGAGCCATGGGGAGTGACACAGAGAAAGGAGAGGGGGAGAGGAGAAGGAGGGAGAGAAAGGGGGGTGAAAGGAGAGGGGATGAGAGAGTGATGGAGAGAGAGGAGGGATGAGAGAGAGGAGAGAGAGGGAGAAAAGAGGTAGAGACAGAGGAGAGGAGAAAGGGGAGGGGTTAGAGGAGAGAGGGAGTGAGAGAGACAGGGCTGTGAGAGGGGAGGGAAGAGAGAGAGAAGGGGAGAGTGAGAGAGGGGGAGAGAGGGGGGATGAGAGAGGAGCAGGGGAGAGAGGGACAGAGGAGAGAGAGGGAGAAAAGAGATAGAGACAGGGGATGAGAGAGAGGATAGGAGAAAGTAGGTGGGGAGACAGGAGAGAGAGAGAGAGGGAGGAAAGAAGCAGAGAGAGGGGATGAAAGGGAGAAGGAGGGGGAGAGAGCGGAAGGAGAGAGAGCTAAGAATAGTCAAAATGGGTTAATATAAATAAGATATCAGTGTATGCATCTGCTCTAAAACCGAGCAAAACAACCCACGATAAGTTGACCTGACAGGCATTGACAGCAATAGAGCCAGACACTGACAGTATCTATAATAGGCTGTCAGTGTGTCAAGGTTTTATAGGCGAGGATGTCAGTGGAGTCCCACAAGGGAGTAGTCGTGATAATGACAGCAAGACACCGAGATTACAAGCAACACTTGGAAAAACCTTTGAAGTGTTTTTTTTGTTTTTTTGTTTAATTGTTTTATTTCGGCAGTAATACATAACTTCATGATGTTGCCGCTAGATGCTGCCTTATAACTATACAATATTCACATAATTTATACATATTTCTCAAGATGTTAGTAATTATTAAGTATATTTTCAATGATTTCTGGCCATGTCGAGGGGTGGACGGGGTTGGGACACCAGAGGATGCCTTCAGACATGAATTTGAGTTATCTCTCTCTCTCCCTCCCTCTCCTCGTCCCTGCCTGTTATCTCTCTCCCTCCCTCTCTTTCTCCCTCCCTGTTATCTCTCTCCCTCCCTCTCTTTCTCCCACCCTGTTATCTCTGTCTCTCTCTCTCTTCTCCCTCTCTTTCTCCCTCCCTGTTATCTCTGTCTCTCTCTCTCTTCCTCCCTCCCTGTTATCTCTGTCTGTCTCTCTCTCTCTTCTCCCTCTGGTTCTCCCTCCCTGTTATCTCTGTCTCTCTCTCTCTTCTCCCTCCCTGTTATCTCTCTCTCTCTTCTTCCTCTGTTTCTCCCACCCTGTTATCTCTCTCTCTCTTCTTCCTCTGTTTCTCCCACCCTGTTATCTCTGTCTCTCTTCTTCCTCTGGTTCTCCCTCCCTGTTATCTCTGTCTCTCTCTCTCTTCTCCCTCCCTGTTATCTCTCTCTCTCTTCTTCCTCTGTTTCTCCCACCCTGTTATCTCTCTCTCTCTTCTTCCACTGTTTCTCCCACCCTGTTATCTCTGTCTCTCTTCTTCCTCTGTTTCTCCCTCCCTGTTATCTCTGTCTCTCTCTCTTCTCCCTCCCTGTTATCTCTCTCTCTCTTCTTCCTCTGTTTCTCCCACCCTGTTATCTCTCTCTCTCTTGCCGCTAGATGCTGCCTTATAACTATACAATATTCACATAATTTATACATATTTCTCAAGATGTTAGTAATTATTAAGTATATTTTCAATGATTTCTGGCCATGTCGAGGGGTGGACGGGGTTGGGACACCAGAGGATGCCTTCAGACATGAATTTGAGTTATCTCTCTCTCTCCCTCCCTCTCCTCGTCCCTGCCTGTTATCTCTCTCCCTCCCTCTCTTTCTCCCTCCCTGTTATCTCTCTCCCTCCCTCTCTTTCTCCCACCCTGTTATCTCTGTCTCTCTCTCTCTTCTCCCTCTCTTTCTCCCTCCCTGTTATCTCTGTCTCTCTCTCTCTTCCTCCCTCCCTGTTATCTCTGTCTCTCTCTCTCTCTTCTCCCTCTCTTTCTCCCTCCCTGTTATCTCTCTCTCTCTTCTTCCTCTGTTTCTCCCTCCCTGTTATCTGTCTCTCTCTCTCTCTTCTCCCTCTGTTTCTCCCACCCTGTTATCTCTGTCTCTCTTCTCCCTCTGTTTCCCCCACCCTGTTATCTCTGTCTGTCTCTCTCTCTCTCTTCTCCCTCTGTTTCTCCCTCCCTGTTATCTCTCTCTCTCTTCTTCCTCTGTTTCTCCCTCCCTGTTATCTCTGTCTCTCTCTCTCTCTCTTCTCCCTCTGTTTCTCCCTCCCTGTTATCTCTGTCTCTCTCTTCTCCCTCTGTTTCTCCCTCCCTGTTATCTCTCTCTCTCTCTTCTCCCTCTGTTTCTCCCTCCCTGTTATCTCTCTCTCTCTCTTCTCCCTCTGTTTCTCCCACCCTGTTATCTCTCTCTCTCTTCTCCCTCTGTTTCTCCCACCCTGTTATCTCTGTCTCTCTCTCTCTTCTCCCTCTGTTTCTCCCACCCTGTTATCTCTGTCTCTCTTCTCCCTCTGTTTCTCCCTCCCTGTTATCTCTCTCTCTCTTCTCCCTCTGTTTCTCCCACCCTGTTATCTCTGTCTCTCTCTCTCTTCTCCCTCTGTTTCTCCCACCCTGTTATCTCTGTCTCTCTTCTCCCTCTGTTTCTCCCTCCCTGTTATCTCTCTCTCTCTCTTCTCCCTCTGTTTCTCCCACCCTGTTATCTCTGTCTCTCTCTCTTCTCCCTCTGTTTCTCCCACCCTGTTATCTCTGTCTCTCTCTCTTCTCCCTCTGTTTCTCCCACCCTCTTATCTCTGTCTCTCTCTCTTCTCCCTCTGTTTCTCCCACCATGTTATCTGTCTCTCTCTCTCTTCTCCCTCTGTTTCTCCCACCCTGTTATCTCTCTCTCTCTCTTTTCCCTCTGTTTCTCCCACCCTGTTATCTCTCTCTCTCTTTTCCCTCTGTTTCTCCCACCCTGTTATCTCTCTCTCTCTCTCTTCTCCCTCTGTTTCTCCCACCCTGTTATCTCTCTCTCTCTCTTTTCCCTCTGTTTCTCCCAGCCTGTTATCTCTCTCTCTCTCTTTTCCCTCTGTTTCTCCCTCCCTGTTATCTCTGTCTCTGTCTCTGTCTCTTCTCCCTCTGTTTCTCCCACCCTGTTATCTCTCTCTCTTTTCCCTCTGTTTCTCCCACCCTGTTATCTCTCTCTCTCTCTTCTCCCTCTGTTTCTCCCACCCTGTTATCTCTCTCTCTCTCTTTTCCCTCTGTTTCTCCCACCCTGTTATCTCTCTCTCTCTCTCTTCTCCCTCTGTTTCTCCCTCCCTGTTATCTCTCCCTCTCTTCTTCCTCTGTTTCTCCCTCCCTGTTATCTCTGTCTCCCTCTCTCTCTTCTCCCTCTGTTTCTCCCTCCCTGTTATCTCTGTCTCTCTTCTCCCTCTGTTTCTCCCACCCTGTTATCTCTATCTCTGTCTCTCTCTCTCTCTTCTCCCTCTGTTTCTCCCTCCCTGTTATCTCTGTCTCTCTTCTCCCTCTGTTTCTCCCTCCCTGTTATCTCTGTCTCTCTTCTCCCTCTGTTTCTCCCTCCCTGTTATCTCTCTCTCTCTCTTCTCCCTCTGTTTCTCCCACCCTGTTATCTCTCTCTCTCTTCTCCCTCTGTTTCTCCCACCCTGTTATCTCTGTCTCTCTCTCTCTTCTCCCTCTGTTTCTCCCACCCTGTTATCCCTCTCTCTCTTCTCCCTCTGTTTCTCCCTGCCTGTTATCTCTGTCTCTCTCTCTCTTCTCCCTCTGTTTCTCCCTCCCTGTTACCTTGTCTCTCTCTCTCTCTCTCTCTCTCTCTCTTCTCCCTCTGTTTCTCCCACCCTGTTATCTGTCTCTCTCTCCTCCCTCTTTTTCTCCCTGCATATTAACTCTCCGTCCTTGTCCCTTTCTCCCTGAAGATTAATATGTAGCCAGTTACTGCCTGTGTGATGGATTATGTCAGTGATTAAAGCTTATCTCCGCCAACGCTTGGTCTGACTCAATTTCCTCTAAAACAATAACACTCGCCCCTACACACCTTTACCATATATAGGTCTGTACAATGGAGTATGGGCATCTTATACACCTTTACCATATATAGGTCTGTGCAGTGAAGTATAGACATCTTATACACCTTTACCATATATAGGTCTGTACAGTGAAGTATGGGCATCTTATTCACCTTTACCATATATAGGTCTGCACAGTGAAGTATAGACATCTTATACACCTTTACCATATATAGGTCTGTAAAGTGAAGTATAGGCATCTTATACACCTTTACCATATATAGGTCTGTACAGTGAAGTATAGACATGTTATACACCTTTACCATATATAGGTCTGTACAGTGAAGTATAGGCATCTTATACATCTTTATTATTATAGGTCTGTACAGTGAAGTATAGAAATCTTATTCACCGTTACCATATATGAACAGGTCTTCCAGAAACCAGAATAACTTTTGTCATTTTGGGGTTTCATTCCCAATATGAAACCAGGGTGTTGTGGTGTACCGTGGGTGGGAGTGTGGGGTCCTGGAAGGGGGTACAGTGGTCTAGGCATTGAACTCAAAACCAGAGACTTACGGAGGGCTTCCAATAACACCTTGTTTCCTTGCCCATGACATGACCCTGCCTGTTGCTAAGGCCATACAACAACTTATCCCACCATTAGGAAACCAAACATATGAACGGGTCTGGATAAATAAAGATAAAATATAGGAAGAAAAGGTGCGTGACAGTGCTCCTGTCACTGGTGTCACACCAGTAAACGTAAGTGACAGCTAAAGTGAAACTATGGTAATATGGCGCCCCCTATATGCGACCTCTTTATCTCATGGTTTGACATCTTCTCCCACAAGAGGGCAGCAGCAAGAGTTGTCTAATCTCTCTCTCTGGGGGCAGCACAGGTCGTGTTGGGGCTGCTCCCGAGGGCCGGTCACGTGATCATGTCATGTGACCATGTCATGTGATCATGTCAGGTTGTGTAGCGTGAAGATGGATGAGGGAGAGAGGGATACTGTAAAGGATTCTGGGCAGGCTTTGTGTTGTGGGAAAGTATACAATCTAGGGGTAGGGTGGAAATGCGTGGACGGGCAGGGATATGAGGGAAATATGGGCGGGCGGACAATGGGGACCGCGGGAGGAGACATGGTTAGTGTTTTGCTGAGGAGAATATCCTGAGGGGTTTACTCTTTGATACCAGGAATGGAAGGAGGAGGAGAAAGCAGAGGGGGAGGGAGAAATAGGAGAAGGGGAAGAGGAGGACGGGAAGAGGAGGAGGAGGAGGAGACGAAAGCAGAGGAATGGGAGGAGGAGGAGAAAGCAGAGAGGGAGGGAGAAATAGGAGAAGGGGAAGAGGAGGAGGAGCAGCAGGAGGAGACTAAAACAGAGGAATGGGAGGTGAGAGAATGATGGGAATGAGAAGCAGGAGAACTAGGAGGGGAGGGGAAGAAGAAGAGGAGGAGGTGAAGGAGAAGGAGGGGAGAGCAGAGGTGGAGGGATGAAAGGGAGGAAAAGGATGGAGAGAAAGCATAAGAGGAAGGGAAGAGGAGGAAGGAGCAGGGGAAATCAGAAGGGGAGAAAGGGAAGGGAGCAGGAGCCTAGGAGGAAGGAAAAGAAAGGAGGGAGAGGAGTAAGAAGCTTGAGAAAGAGGAGGAAACCCATTAGTGACAAGACAGCACTCCCCATCACGGGTCCAACACTGGTCACCCTAATGTCAAGATTCCAGGTATAGCAATAATGAACCGTTGCTAGGTAACACTAAGCTGATTACCATGGTAACCAACTAAGCCTCATGTTACCGTGTTACTGCGCATGTCAGTCACAGTTCAACATGGGCTGCATACAAGTCACTATTTATATACTGATATAGGGCAACATAGTCAGTGTCTATTCAAGATCTTATAGTGGAACTCCACTAGAGGAAAAACGGCGGCAACAATTTTTGTTGTTGCCCACTAACATCAGTTCATTTCATGTTTGCAATGAAACCGCAAATGGAGGAGTGTCAGATGTGTTGCCACATTCTCTGGAACCTGTTGTTTCTGTATGGCTAATTGTTGCAGCAAATTGGTGGGCAACAACAAAATTTGTCGGCGCTGTTTTCCCCTCTAGTGGAGTCGCCCCATTAATGATGCATTCACAGCTATTACCATGAATATCCAGAAGCATACCCGCGAGAGTGAGGGGAAGGCTATTTACTTATATAAATATGGATTCTTTTTCACATACACATAAATATTATGATTAAACATATGTGACTAATGATAGACATGCTGTGAATTTGACTTGATAACATTATTATTCTCATCATTATTTTACATTTATGTTGCAATAGAAAAAACAGAGAGGATATAATTCTATTTTTAAACAAGCATAAACACTCTTATATTAGACTTCACCAATCATTGTGTAATCAATCAATTTGTGTAATCAAAATAATCAAATGATGTTCTTTCAAACAAATGAAGACAGGATGAATTATTTCTATATAAAAAAGATTCAGTGATTTAAGGTGCATTTCCACAGGATCGCTTGTATCTGAGCTCATGACCCCCTCTTGCCTCGCTTCTTTATAATGTAATTTTCATTCGCTCTATGTCCGCTTTTATTTTTAGCGCAATACAAGTGCAGAGTGATTCTACTGGTTTGCTTGTTTCCTTATGAAATCAATGGTAAATCACTTGCTCCACTCTCATTGCGCTCTGGGACCGCTACTTAAACAGGCATAAAAAGCGTCATGTAGTTGCGCTCATATCAAACACAACAGATATGAGCACAACGTTCTGCGCTCTTCTAAAGAAGCCCAAATAGGCACTTTTTAGAGCGTACAGAAAGCGCAGTAACTAATTCCATTAGACTGCTCTGGTTTCGCTTGTTATGCGCTCAAGATTATAAAAAAGACCAGACCATGAGCGTACTAAAAGAGCAAGCCAGTGGAATCGCAGCCTCCACTGTTTGTCCACGTTTTTTTATGTACCAAGACCCTTATCAAACCCCCAACATAGTCACCCTTATTACCATGACATACACTGGATTATTGTGTATATCACACCAGTTTTAAAACTTGTAGTTCTTGCAAAATGAAATGAATTCATTATTATTTTTGAGGTTTTTCTTCTTGTGAAAGGGAGACCAGAATGGTGCTGATTAGAGTAGGACATTTTTTCAAAAAATGTTTATATTTCTCGAAAATTTCATAATTGTGACACTTTCCAGATAGTTGTCCCATGTGTAGTCCATCACTCCAACCCTAATATGTGCATATGGGTCAGATTTTCAGAAAATGCACAATCTACAGTTCTGCACATCTCTCAAATTCTGCTAAATTAGAGTTAAACATGATAAATACTGAGTATATCTGAGAGTATTCTGTATTGTATTCATTAAATAAATCTGTCTGGTTATGTTGTGAACTGTATTTTGAACCTGATTTTCGTCTTAAATTTGAGTTATTTGAGAGGATTCGGGAAGACCAATTGTACATTTTCTGAAAATCTGACCCATATATTAGCAACAATATATATATCCATCCTTCAACTAGCCCACAATCCCCCCCGAAAAAACCTGGCTATCAATCACAGTTGTTTGTGTGGCGGTACTCACGATGCAGGCCCCAGTTTAACGTGTAGGAAATGTGGCAGTGAAGACAAGAATAAAAGTCCTGGGCTATGAGGCCCAATACCTCGCCCTGCTTGACCCAAACCCATCAATACAGGTTCACCTCAGCACAAGGTGCAGTAAAATCAAACCAGGCTCAAGCTGACATAAACATGATGTAGGGCGGCCGTGGGCACTCGCGTGGAAACACTTGTTTGTAGAGGAACACCAATAGATGAGACTGTTATATAGATCTCCTGTTATATATGGGTCAGATTTTCAGAAAATATACAATTCGCCTTCACCAATCCTCTCAAATAACCCACATTTAAGACAGAAATGAGCTTCAAAATGCAGTTTAACATAACAGAACTGTTACTTTAAAAATTAAATCAATGCGATACAAAATCTACTCAGATGAACCAAAATCTATAATTTTTTTTAGCAGAATTTAGCAGAATTTCCTAAATATGTAGAGCTGCCAATTGTACATTTTCTGAAAATCTGACCCATATACAGTGTGTCACATATCACTTGATACCTGCAGTCACTTGTAGAGGAACACCAACTATCTACTGTTATATTTACAGTGTATTACATATCACTTGATACCTGCAGTCAAAGCAGTTTTGTAAAGTGTAAGACAAAAACGACCAAGGGAAGGAGCGGGAATCTGTATCGTCGCCTGGCGGAGGTATACGGAAGCCAAGCGACGATACAGATTCCTATGTAGTCCCGTGGTTCTTTTTGTATTTATTTCACCGTTACTTATTAAAATCTAATCAAATATGACATATTTATTGTTATCATTAAACCTATGTTCGTCTTGGTTGACGTCAACGCCTTTGTTGACATCATGACGGCCGTCACAACGCATTGACGTATTTCTATGCGCCGTTTTTTCCGACCCGGTCGGGACAATATTTTAGAATGCAAAATTAATTAATCCTGTGCTGTCATTTACGGTTATTTTTCTTTACTGTTTTGCAAAAAATTACTCTAAAAACACATTCAATTTTAATTTTTATTTCAATTTGCGACTCACTTATAGGCACTGATACTATAATCTTTAGAGAACTATATTCATTCCCTATCAGCCTGAGGCCTGATACGGCCGTCGTATCGGCCTCAGAACTGAGTTGCGCTCTCAGTGTTAACTCAATTGGCCATACGTATTGACCACACCCAAAGGTGAAATAATGTTCAGTATCACTTGATACCTGCAGTGTAAAGTATCGTTCAAATGTAAGATACAATGCTGTCGGATGAAAACACCGTTTGTGAGTTGTCCCAAATAGACTGGGTTATCTTCTTACCTTCTTACAGTTTCAGATAACCTGTCGTCTCAAATCAATATTTTACAGTATGTTTCACATGACTCGATACTGCGTATCACATCTATAACCCAGGAGGACCCATGACTGTAGCAAGGTTGGATACATAGTTAGAACTGAGGG
The DNA here is from genome assembly GCA_942159475.1 of Sthenelais limicola. Taxonomy (NCBI): domain Eukaryota; kingdom Metazoa; phylum Annelida; class Polychaeta; order Phyllodocida; family Sigalionidae; genus Sthenelais; species Sthenelais limicola. The sequence continues at coordinate 23,220,474 of OW804098.1, forward strand.
TCTGGCTTTCTGGTTGTTCTTCACTGAGTGGGAAGCGTGAGGAATAGGGGAGTTGCATGTGCCACTGCGCCTGTCTGTTACAATGCATCCTGGAATGGATTCTGATGAAATCTGACATACAAATACTTAGCAACATTTTTATCGAAAAGTGCAAGAATGAACCAATATCATACCTTTCATAAATGATCTATGAAAATCAAATGCATGATGGGAAAGATGGGAACTTGTGTTATGAAAACATTTATTACATACGTACATGATTTCAACGACATGATACAGGGGTGCTATATGAAAAGTCAAATCGCATACCAATGCGATACGGGTTGTCATGGAAGCATGTGACCCAAATAACGTAATTTGATTGGTTCACAACGTCACGCTCTCTGCGGCTGAAGCGTAGCGCTGTCTTGCATGTTTCGAAAGTTCTCAGACATTGCTCTGATAATTCGTCAAGAAAACCAGTACTAAGAAGGTAAATATAACAAATAAATCGATAAATATGTATGTAATAAATATCTAATGACCCTCTGTTCGGTTTCAAATCGATCTCAATGTCGGGTCAAATCCCACTCCACCCCTTCGGGGTGTCGTGCGATTTGACCCTCCATCTCGCTCGATTTGAAACCTCCATCGGGCCATTAGATATAAGTATAACATATAGATATTGGCATTAAAGCATTGATAAATATTTGATGCTGAACATGGCATGTTTTCTGTAGCTTTTATACAGTACCCTTAGTCCCATAATTCCATGCGAATCAAGATTCAAAATGGCGGCTATGCAAGTCCCCTATTCCGAGCAGGTGTAATCTCCAGGGATTCCTACACTAGAAACCAAGTAAAAATGGACCAGACAGAAAAAAACCCAGACCGGACAGCCAGAGCCTCAGTTAGTTCAAGATTCATTTGACCTCTTATAGGAATTTAATAATTAAAAATATCATTGTATATTTGAGTATCCTTAGATCAATAGAAAATAGTTTCATTTATTTTGCTGATGTGGTTACTGCTCTGCTCTCGGCGCTTTACAGACTGTTAGTGAATAAATGGTGCTGTTTCCTATTGTTCTTAACGGGAATTGTGGATCTAGGGATAGATCACTACATCTTCACTTCCCCAGTGGAAGACCAGGTATAAGAGCTGAACTAAAAGAGACCCAGGTAAACCACCATACAACAATGGTAGTGGTTGTATACTATCACAGGAGTTAGTGGAAGACAAGCTATAGCAGCTGCACTAAACAGCCTGGTAAACCACGCTACAACAATAGGTGGTAGTATACTACCACAGGAGTTAGTGGAAGACAAGCTATAGCAACTGCACTAAACAGCCTGGTAAACCACTGTACAATAGGTGGTAGTATACTACCACAGGAGTTAGTGGAAGACAAGCTATAGCAACTGCACTAAACAGCCTGGTAAACCACTGTACAATAGGTGGTAGTATACTACCACAGGAGTTAGTGGAAGACAAGCTATAGCAACTGCACTAAACAGCCTGGTAAACCACGCTACAACAATAGGTGGTAGTATACTACCCCAGAGGCTAGTGCAGCTGCACTAGACACAGCCTGGTAGAGAAGGGGCAAGATTTGCATTTAAAAAACGATGCTTCAGGTTGGGCGTGGCCTGAATAGGCAGTGCTGGTCGGCATACTAACCAGCTGACCACTGTCCAGCTACTATAATTATTCACCCATCCCCACCATCCTCCAGCATCGCCCAGGGATGGGGCCAGCGGGGTGGGGGGCTGGCGTTCCAGGACCCCTAACAATGAACAACTTACATTCACAAATTTATGACAAAAACTTGGTTCAGTTCAGTTTAACATAACTGAACTGGTTTCTTGAACTTAACCCAATACTTAATATACTCAGATATATCAAGTAATTATCATGTTTCAGCCAAATCCAACATAGAGTTTACTAAATGTGTTTAGTTGACGATTGCACCATAACGCCTTGAACCATAAGTGATTAGACACACTGTAACAAACAGAAATCATAATCATCATAAATTATTATAAGAATTATAAGAAAGAATTTCTTTAATTTTATCAGATTTTTTTTAAAATAAAATTTAGATTTCTATTTTATACAGCATATCCGCAGACATGTGACATCAAATAATACAATTGAGGCCATTGACATAATGGGATATGGGCTCACGGTATGTAGATCAGTAATGACCAACCATCGTCATTTACTCACTGCTGTGGCCACTTAAGTTTAAGTTTAAGTTCAAGTTTAATGCCACCCACTGCTGTGGCAACTTAAGTTTAAGATTAAATGCTCCATTTGGGATTCCCAATTTCCCAATTACAAATCACCTCACCCCAATTCCCCCCCCCCCCCCCCCCCCCGAAAAAAAGACCATCGGTAATGCACCAAAAGGCCATACCTCCCCACTTGCCCTTGCCTCGACCTCAGAGGTCAGAGAGTACCCGGATGTCACTGACAATCACCAAGGGACGCAGCATATCTCCTCCCATCATGCAATGCGTGGTAGTTTTACCACCGGACCAATCAGCATGCAGCTATTAGCCAGCCAATCAGGATGTGGCTTGGTCAGGCCATCAGGACTTGGGATCAGCGATTTAAAGTGATTATCTGCATTAGGTGGACATGCGTGTACTAGCACTTATCTGTTGGGGGAAAACACGGGGAATGGGTGTCACTTGGTAGAGTATCTCTTAAAGCTGACATACCAAGATATTAAAGCTGACATAAAACTATGACCCTAAATGCTCACAGTCCCTTTAAGAGAATTTGGAGAGGGTCATTGAGGGGAATTGATTCGTTAGGCAATCTTGTCTTTTTATTATATCTTTTTAGTGTGTAATTTGGAAAGACATGGGGTACAGCTTAAGCTTCGATTCCACTGGATCGCTTGTATATGGGCTCATGGCTTGCTCTTGCTTTGCTTATTTATAATGCGTTTTCATTCACTCATTGTCCACTTTAATGTACAAGCGCAGAGTGGTTGTTGTTGTGTTGTCAGCTGGACACCAGAACTTTTGAGCACAGGCAGTTTTTTGTCCCATGCACCGCTCTTAAAGGGACCTCTCAAATTTTGTAAAATATGTAAAACAAAACAACAAAACTATGTGATTAAATTAACATTTAATTCTACTAACAGTAATAAGCTACACACTACTAACATTCCCAGCATATAAAGCTCAACAAGGGTTTTTTTGTCCTGCATGGTCTAGGAATCTGTGATGTTAGCAACCGTTTTTCTGCTCTGTACAGTTCCGTTGACCCTTTCCGGAGGACAATATATATGTGGTTTGTGACAGTATCTGGGGTGAAAATGTGATTTTGAAGCCCTTTTTACATTGGGATATTCAGTCTATTTATATACTTTTGTCCTTTTGTATGGACAAAGGACTGATCACATGACTTGAAAGAGTCAGAGGAAAAAGAGGGAGGGAGGGTGTAGGAGAGGGGATGGGGAAAGGAGGGGAGGGAGAGGGTGTAGGATAGGTAGGGAGAAGGGAGAAGAAAAAGAGGGGTGAAATATGAGACAGAGAAGAGGGAGAGGGAAAAGAGGGGAGGGAGAGGGGGTAGGGGAGGGGGCAGGGGAAGAAGAGAGAAGAGGGGGAGAGGAAAACAGGGGCGGAATGGAGGCCAGAGGGGAGCGGAGAGTGAAGAAGGAAAAGGAGGAAGAGAGAGGGGGAGGTGCAGGGAGGGAGGGGGACCGGCCGAAGGACAGTTACTATGCTAGTACCATTATAATACAAAGACAATGGTGTTCATATTAGTCCATTGCCACCACCAAATCCTTTCAACTTTACCTAAAGACATCGTCAAGAATGAAAGTGGGAAATGAATGAAGCAATGAGTAATTCAGAACAATTCCCTGGAGACTTGAGCCAAACTTCGTGCAGTAGTGAGACAGTGATGGGAGGAGGTGGAGAAGTAGGATGGCGGATGAGGAGTGATGTAGAGAGAGAAGAGAGGAGAGAGAGACAGAGGAGAGACAGCAGGGAGAAAGAGAGGGAGGAGGGGAGAGAAAGAGGAGATAGGGAGAGAGACTGAGACAGGGAGAAGGAGACAGAGAGGGGGTGGGAGGGAGAAGAGGGCAAGAGAGAGAGGAGGGGAGGAGGTGGAGAAGAGAGAGAAGAAAGAGGACGAGGAGGGGAAGAAGAACTCTCTTTCTCGCTCTCTCTAGTAAGAAGTATGAGAGAAGGTAAATAAGAAGAACCAGGAGAGAAATATAGGAACCAAGGAATACAGGGATCAAAAAGATCAGGCAAACAGAAAGACAAGAAGCATCTCCCCAATTTGAATTTGGAATTAAATGCAAATAAAGAATTTACAAACCAATCCCTCGTGAACCTCAGAAACAGGACAAGCTGAAGAAGCAACCAAAATATATGGCGACCAAAATGAACCAGCTCAGGACGAGGGGAAGCAAAACTGCAAATTTAAAAAATGGTGGAATATCAGGAAGTGGAGCATGATGGGAAGTCTAGCTGGGAGCTAGCCGGAAGCGTTAACACATAATTCCTCTGCGTCTCCCTAGAGGGCAGCACTTGAAGCAGTGGTTGTCACGTGATGGATAGGCGAGCTGTGATTGGATGAAATATCTTTATAGCGTTTCTCGGGTGGTATTGACTGTAGATATGTGGCATTCCACACCACCAGGTAGCGTGCCAGTCAATATGCTAATGAGGGTGGGTGGGAGGGGGGATTGGAGGGGGGGGATAAGAGGGATATATGGGGGATAGCGAGGATATAAAGGTAGGGGTGGCGTGGACAATAGGACCCAGGGCGGGAGGCTATTGTGTATGACAAGAGGATGAGGGATTTAGGAGGTAAAGTAGTAGGCGGGCGGTGGGGGAGAGGGATAGAGAAGCAAGCAGAGAGGGAGGAGGGAGCTAGAGGGAGGGAGAGACAGAGAGACATGTGGAGGGAGGGAGGGGGAGAGAGAGAAGGGGAAGGAGGAGGGAGGGAGCTAGAAGGGAGGGAGAGATAGAGAGACGTGGGGAGGGAGGGATAGAGGGAGAGCAGAGGGTGGAGGAGGAGGGAGGGAGGGAGCTAGAGGGGAGGGAGAGACAGAGAGAGCCGTGGAGAGGGAGAGAGAGAGGGAGAGCAGAGGGGGAAGGTGGAGGTAGGGAGTTAGAGGGGAGGGAGAGAGTCGTGGGGATAGAGAGAAAGAAGCAGAGAGGGGGAAGGAGGAGGGAGGGAGGGAGCTGGAGGGGAGGGAGAGAGATAGAGAGACGTAGGGAGGGAGGGAGAGAGGGAGAGCAGAGGGGGAAGGTGGAGGGAGGGAGCTAGAGGGGAGGGAGAGAGAGAGAGAGACGTGGGGAGGGAGGGAGAGCAGAGGGGGGAAGGAGGAGGGAGGGAGGGAGCTAGAGGGGAGGGAGAGACAGAGAGAGAGAGACGTGGGGAGGGAGGAGAGGGAGAGAGAGAGGGAAAGGAGGGAGAGAGAATGAGGAGGTAGGTGGAATCGTAGGAGGGAATTCCTTTCCCCATACAAGATTGACTCTATCGGGGATGTGGTGGCAGGGGTGTAACAAGGTCCCCCAACACCCCCAGGTTTAACACCCAGCCTAGAGGCTTATCCTGATTACGGGTTACAAACGCGTTAGCACCGGGAACCCGGAGACGCCAAATTGTCAGTCTCCGTGTTTAAATGAATTGAAAAAAAGATGGATGGGTAAATGGCGCTGGGGAAAAACTGTGTCATCCATCTCAATAAGCCCCAGACGCTGCCCCCCTCCCCCCCGCTCCCTCCCCCTCCCCCACCATCTTCTGATTATCCATAACTCCACCAATAACTCCATTGCTTTCAAGCTTAGTTTGGAGTCGTTTTGCTAGACTGCATATATGTTCTGTTATTTATGCACATCTGACCATTGGTGTGTATCACCTGATACTAAACCGAAACCGAAACAACTTAGCTATGAGTCTTCCAAAGGTGATTAACTCTTCTTTATGAACCTTGTTAAGTGCGATTTATAAAACTAAAAGGGATGCTGTTATACTACTGTTATAAAATACAGCTGGACTACCTAGGATCAAGTTATCCGAAAATGTTGGGTATATCTGGGTATATTTGGTATCGCATCGATTTAAAGTATCAGTTCTGTTATGTTTAACTGCATTTTGAAGCTCATTTTTGTCTTAAATGTGGGTTATTTGAGAGGATTGGTGAAGGTGAATTGTACATTTTCTGAAAATCTGACTCCTATAGATCTAGCATAACACATCCACCCAACCCCAAGCTCAACTCCAATAGTTTTCACCTGTCACAGTCCATAATGAAGCCAGGATATAAACCCATGAGGCGCTCACTTCAGGCTATAAATAGCAACAATACACTCAGCAACCGGCCGTCCACAGGCGGTGAGAGCATATCGTTATAGCGGGCTTAGTTATAGGGCAGTTTGCATGGCCACAGTCTAGATCAAAACACACAACACACACCAGGACAAAGAGGCATACTGCAACATATATGTCTGACTATATGTCGTGACTTATGCTATATGGGTCAGATTTTCAGAAAATGTACAATTCATCTTCACCAATCCTCTCACATAACCCAAATTTAAGACAAAAATCAGGTTCAAAATACTGTTTACCATAACCAAACAGACTGTTTGAATCAAGGCAATACCAAATATACCCATATATATCTAGTGTTGATGATTTTTTAGTCCAATTTAACCAAGCAGTAGCCATATTGCTTCTGGGGTTTTATCGCTACAGACTCACCCAGAATAATATCATTTTTTCTTCATGCCTAAGTTAGGTCAATGTTCGAAATGTGGTTTTCTCCACTATAGTCCCCACGGCAGCAGATGTCAATATACGGGGAAATTGTGATAGTGTGGTGGGGAAAACTTGTTGATTCCGACATGTCTCTACTCGAAGCTTCTGAAGTTCTGGTTGCACAGATCGGTCGGACCCCAAATACCTAGAGTATTTGGAGAAGCTTGGGGAAGAGGCCAAGAAAACCACCTCTTCAGAATCAGAGTCTGATGTTAAACCTATGACGGAATCCCTGTTGCTTTATAATTATAATCATATAACTCGATTATTTTTTACCAGGATACTTGTGGCTTCTGGTGACATCCCTGGTCGAAAAAAAACTTGTGGGCATCGTATACAGTAAGTCAGAAACCAACCTTGTTATATCCTATCATAATATGTGTACAGTCCAGCCTATTACCGCGTTTCAGCAACCAAATTTGGGTGTTAAATTGGTCTGTGGTAAGAAGGGACCATAGAGCGGCTCCTCCCCAGCTCTTAACCACTAACACATGTTTGGAGTGTGAGGCTCTCTATGAGTAGGGTGTTTAGGTTAAAATTAAATATAGCTGAATATAATTAATGATTAATCATATAATATTAATTATATATAATATTGTTATTTTGACATTGTGATATCAGTTTCATCACTTCCCAGTCATATGCATACACTATTTCTTTTAAATACATTGTTAATACTCAATCCTCCCAAATGCTCAGTTACTATAGTGCAACTTCAAGAGCCCCAGTCTCTGTAACCCTACACCTTGTGGTGACAGCCTAAGAGATGTTATGGGTAAAGTGCGATCAAGCGCGCAGGGAGGATGGGAGATCATATCTGGGCCCTCCGGTAATAGGCTGGACTGTGTAATACAATCGGAACCAGTAGAAGCATACTTATCACAATGAAACAGCTGGAGGAGGAACTCACCTGTTGAAGAGAGAGAAAAGGGTTAGATAAAACATAATACTAAATACATTCAATATGTGGAGATAAAGTGAAACAACTTGAGATAAAGTGAAATAGAGTTGTTTAAAACAAACATTGGGGCGCCAAGAGTTAAATGTTCTACGGCAGTGGGTTTAGAGGCACGCAACTTGACAAGTAGCACAAAACACCCTAAAGGCCCTAGTCCACTAAGCCGATTCTCATGCAATTTTGTGCCACAGAGGACTCTTTTAATTATATGAGAATCGGCTTAGTGGACTAGGCCTTTAAGGCTCAGCATTGTGGACATAATTATTATCTGTTCTTATAGCGGAACTTCACTAGAGGAAAAAAGGGCAGCAACAGGTTTTTTAGTTGCCAACTAACATCAGTTCATTTCATGTTTGCAATGAAAACGCAAATGGAGGATTGTCAGATGTGATGGCACATTCTCTGGAAACTGTTGTTTCTGTATGGATATTTGTTGCAACATATTAGTGGGCAACAACAAAATTTGTTGGCGCCATTTTTCTCTCTAGTGGAGTCGCCCTGTTACACCACTCCAAGAGTTCTGACTGCCAGATATTCACCATCAATAGAGCAAAAACATTTCAGTTATGCCCACCAGCACCGTTAAACCTTGATAGGGCAATAGAGAGTGAATATTCATGCTTGCAATGCTAAGTCTATGGGGATTGTTTATTTCCAGTCAATACATTGGTGCAGGTGCACGCCTCAATTTCTTTTAAAACCCAATTGATGGAAATTCTTGTACATACTTGATTTCAACGCTGGAATTCACTAAGCCCCCAATCTGAGGGACCCTTTAAACTTTAAGAAAGCTATAAAAGCAGAGAGAGAGAAAGAGAGAGAGAGAGAGAGAGAGAGAAAGAGAGAATGAGAGAGAAAGAGAGAGAGAGGCAGAGGCAGAGAGAGAGAAAGAGACAGAGGCAGAGAGAGGCAGAGAGAGAGAGACAGAGGGGAGAGAATGAGAGACAGAGAGAGAAAGAGAGTGGCAGAGAGGAGAGAATGAGAGGCAGAGAGAGAAAGAGGCAGAGAGGAGAGAACGAGAGGTAGAGAGAGAAAGAGACAGAGAGGAGAGAACGAGAGGTAGAGAGAGAGAGAAAGAGGCAGAGGCAGAGAGAGAGAGAGAGAGAGAGAGAGAGAGAGAGAGAGAGAGAGAGAAAGAGGCAGAGGCAGAGAGAGAGAGGCAGAGAGAGAGAGGGAAAAAGAGAGAGAGGCAGAAAAAGAGAGAGAGGCAGAAAAAGAGAGAGAGAAAGAGACAGAGGCAGAGAGAGGCAGAGAGAGAGAGACAGAGGGGAGAGAATGAGAGACAGAGAGAAAAAGAGAGTGGCAGAGAGGAGAGAATGTGAGGCAGAGAGAGAAAGAGGCAGAGAGGAGAGAACGAGAGGTAGAGAGAGAGAGAAAGAGGCAGAGGCAGAGAGAGGCAGAGAGAGGCAGAGAGAGAGAGGGAAGAAGAGAGACAGAGAAGGGGAGGAAGAGAGAGAGAGAGAGGGAAAAAGAGACAGAGACAGAGACAGACAGAGAGTGAGTGAGTGAGTGAGTGAGTGAGTGAGTGAGTGAGTGTGTGGGTTTCCATACACTACCCCATGCTGCATGTAGCAATAAACAGGTCCAACACAGAGGAGGAGGCTGGAGGAGTGGTATATTGCATGCTCCTAGTTCATCCATCCCTCGCCAGGAGGGGTGAGTGCGGGCCAGGAGCACCCCGGGAGGTGTATCAGACCATTCTCCTCACCAGCTTTTTATTAAATGTTTTACTACGATGTATTGACTAGTTCCCTGCCAGTAGGCTTGGTATGGAAACCCACAGTACTACTATACAGGTTCATTATATGGGTTAAGTTTTCAGAATATGTACAGTTCGCCTTCGCCAATCCCCTCAAATAACCCAAATTTAAGACAAAAATAAAGTTCAAAATACAGGGGTGAGTGCGGGCCAGGAGCAGGCCAGTAATATACCACCACACCCCGGGAGGTGTATCAGACCATTCTCCTCACCAGCTTTTTATTAAATGTTTTGCTACCATGTATTGACTAGTTCCCTGCCAGTAGGCTTGGTATGGAAACCCACAGTACTACACAGGGTTCATTATATATACCAGGTTCATTATATGGGTCAAGTTTTCAGAAAACGTGCAATTCGCCTTCGCCAATCCTCTCAAATAACCCAAATTTAAGACAAAAATAAAGTTCAATATACAGTTTAATCTAAGGAAAAAGATTGATAGAACCAATGCAATGCCGAGTATAGTCGAATTTACCTAGCATTGACCAAATTGCAGCCAAATTTACTAAATGTGTACAGCTGCCAATTGTACATTTTCTGAAAGTCTCACCCTTATATATACCAGAACCATACAATTTAACAGAGTGCAGTAATTTGTCATGCAGATCCTAAGATCTCAGGAAACTAGCGGAGATAAAAACAGTACAACCTTCCTGAGTTCTTTGGGTTTTTTTAAAAGCAAAAACAAGCACTTCCGACCAAAATCGTCAATCGTACCACTATGACATGACAGCCACACTCTAGCCTTGCCTCGCTCTAGCACCTTAACCACGGTCTGATATAATACCTCCCATCCCACTGCATATCCCGATCCACAATAGGGGGTTTGCAGGTCTCACTTCGCACATCTATCTATTACAGTGCATACTGGGATGAATTCAGCTCAAATCTGACACACAAGCAGCATTTTTATCGAGAAATGCAGAGACCTTTTCACTAATATCATAGCTTGGTAAAATGACCTTAAAAAGCAAATGTATGATGGGAAGGATGAAGATTTGTTTCATAGAATCATGTCTATATATGGCTATTTACATGAGATCACTATTAAATATTCCATGCTGAACATAGATTTCTATAGATTTTACACTGACATTAAACTCCTTGCGAATCGACATTCAAGATGGCGGATATGCAAACCCCCTAATTCCTCCAACAATGTAACAAATTACAGTAAATCCACTAGACTCCTAATAATACATGGGTCAGAATTTTAGAAAATGCACAAGCTACAGTTCTACACATCCCTCAAATTCTGCTGAATTAAGAGTGAAAAACGATAAATACTGAGCACATCTGAGCTTTGTATTCATTCAATGTATGGTGTTTGGCCCCAAACTGTCAGGATAAAAACGTGTCATAGTAAATATCCAACAAATCCAACACTTTTCTTTTTCGAATATCATTTTCCTTTTCTAAGATATCCTAAGACATTATCAACATGGCTTATGGATATCTTATTATCCAAAAAGAAACCTTCTTGGATTTCAGATTTTCTTTTTCTCACAGATAAGTCTGCTGCATGCTGCTCATCGTGTATAGGGAGGGGAGGGCTAATATTATGTTTGGACTAAGTTTATATATAGGCTCCTTGCCTCTTGAAGATGGCATTAGTTAATTACAACAAATATATTATATTGCCCTTCAATTATGACTAAAATAAGTACAAAATCATACCTCATAACCCCATCCCATCCCCACCCTATATCTGACGCACCCTCAACCTCGAATCTAGGTCAGTGTAGAACTATATTTGCAGACTCGTGGGAACGGTGAGGTAGATACAGACATGACAGAAAAGAAAGGAACCCAAAAGTCAGTGTCCGATCACTGTCATCCCCTTGTGATCACTGCCATCCTTTTGTGCAAAGTGCTATAGCAACAGATGACACATGTCATGGGTAATAGGGGAGTCGTCATAGTAAAAAGACTCCTTGTAATGGGTGAAAAGATCTCAGTAATGAAGAAAAAGTTGGTGCCATGAATCTATTTGCTCTGTAATGTATTTTGGCTATGCGTAATATGTGAAAAAAAAAAGGAAAAGTCTGTAATATTGCATAAATCGTACAGATGACAACTCTGGGACGCAACATATGGTTATGTTAAACTGTAATAGGGGACTTGCATGTGCCACTGCGCATGTCTGTCATACTGCATCATGGGATGGATTCTGTTGAAATATGACATACAAATATTTGACAGTATTTTGCAAGATAGGCCTACTGTTTTCATCAATATCATAGCTTTTATAAAAGATCTATGAAAGCCAAATGCATGATGGGAAAGATAGGGACTTGTCTCATGGAAATATGTATAAAACATGGATATTGACATTAGAACATTGATAAATATTCCATGCTGAAGATGGCATGTTTTCTATAGATTTTACACTGTACCATTAGTCCCATAATTCCAGGCGAATCAAGATTCAAAATGGCGGCTATGCAACTCCCATATTTGAACCTGATTTTTGTCTTAAATGTGGGTTATTTGAGAGGATTGGTGAAGGCGAATTGTACATTTTCAGAAAATCTGACCCATATACTGGCCATATAACTATTTGGTTTAATCTTTCCCAACACATCTGAACACCACCAATATTTGGGTTGATGTAGCTAGACCCTTGGACATGGGGAGGAGACAAATCACATTCTGGTAGTATTGTGAAGTTCCCAACACATCTGAACACCACCAGAAGCTCACCAATAGTTTTTTGTTTTTGTTTTTAATTTTTTATATTCATTTAGGGCCTAAACATCTACTGTTACATCAAAATTGAAAAAATGATGATATTTGGGTCGATGTAGCTGGTGGACATGGGGAGGAGACATTCTGGTAGTATTGTGAAGTTTAGATTGATCCTGTAGTACACCACCTCCACGCTTACTAACCTCTAACTGAGTGACTACTAGTCCCTGTGGAGTTTTATGTGGGTTTTATTATCGATAAATGTTGAACAGTTATCTCCATGGGACACGTAGAGTATAATGCAAAGTTTGCAACCATAAACATGGAATTATAGGACTAATGGTACCGTATAAAATCTATAGAAAACATGCCATGATCAGCATGAACTATTTACCAATGCTCTAATATCAATATCCATGTTATGATGGGTTATACATGTTTCCATAACACATGTTCCCCATCTTTCCCATCATGTATTTGGTTTTCATTTCACTAATTATGGCAGGACTTTGCCTGGCTGATTTACCTTTGAAATATTGTATAAACATATAGCAGCAGCAGAATATTGATGAATAAGAGAGGCTTGAGACTGCAGCTTTAACCTAGACGAATCGTGGCCCGTGTGAAAACCATTTTTGCCAAAAATAAACACAAGATTACGACCGCCACCCATGCCTCTATTACAGAGAACCTATATATCTACAAACCCTATCTAACTCCCTTTTCTCCCTTAATTCGATTTTAGCCTCTCTAATTCTTTGACAAATTGAAAGGGAATTGCATCAATAACTACATGTGTGAGTTTAAAAGAAAACCAAGTCCCAGATATGAAGATATTAGTGAAATTAAAATTAAAATGACTCAAAAATGAGACAAATGTAAAAAGGATGGCTGCTCTGGGACTCGACCCCACAATGTCCAGTTTGAAAGTCCAAAGCTTAAGCCACTTGGCTATAGGGGAATATAGTATGACACATGCATATAAACACTTACATTGATTCACACAGTTTAGGTTTACTTAAGTCCCCCATTGTCCTCATGATGATTGAGGAGAATGGGGGAAATAAATTATCTTTGCAGGTCCCTGAGTTCACCGAAGATGATTTAATAATTCAAACTAATCATAAAAATATATCTTGCATCTGCAATCTATTCTATAATATGCAAATGCAGGACTTCTAGGTCTGCACTAGCCCAGATATGGGTCAGATTTTCAGAAAATGTACAATTGGCAGCTCTACACATTTAGCAAATTCTGCTAAATTAGGCTGAAAAATGATGAATACCAGGTATATCTGAGTATAATTGGTATCGCATTGAATTAAAATATCAGTTCTGCTATGCTAAACAACATTTTGAAGCTCATTTTTGCCTTAAATGTGGGTTATTTGAGTGGATTGGTGAAAACGAATTGTACATTTTCTGAAAATCATCCATATAACCAGAGCTATTACAGCCCCCGTACAACAGCCCTATAGGTGGAGAGATAAGTGCATAGGAACATTAGCCACCATGAGAGGTGGGGAGAGTGTGAGAGGTGGCACTATGGAGGCGGTGTAGTAGGGTAAAAAGGGTAGGAAGAAAGGGGCTGAGGAGGAGATAGAGGGTTGTTAATAGTGGTGTGGTGGTGGTGGTAAGTGTGGTGGTGAGGTAGGGGGAGGTGATATAGGAGACCATCGCATGGTGGGGTACATTAGGGGGCAGGTGGAGTCGGTGTGACAGTGTGTGGAGAATGGGCAGGTGCAGCAGGAGGAGGAGGAGGTGCAGGAGGAGGTGGAGGAGAGGGAGGAGGTGGTACAGGAGGGTGAGGAGGAGGAGGAGGAGGAGGAGGGGGAGAGGGAGGAGGTGGTACAGGAGGGTGAGGAGGAGGAGGAGGAGGAGGAGGGGGAGGAGGAGAGGGAGGAGGTGATACAGGAGAGGGAGGAGGGGGAGAGGGAGGAGGTGGTACAGGAGGGTGAGGAGGAGGAGGAGGAGGGGGGAGGAGGAGGGGGAGGAGAAGGGGGAGAGGGAGGAGGTGGTACAGGAGGGTTAGGAGGAGGAGGAGGAGGGGGAGGAGGAGGAGGGGGAGAGGGAGGAGGTGGTACAGGAGGGTGAGGAGGAGGAGGAGGAGGAGAAGGAGGAGGAGAAGGAGGAGGAGGAGGAGGGGAGGGGAGGTGCAGGAGGGGGAGGAGGTACAGGAGGGGGAGGAGGAGGAGGAGGAGGAGGAGGAGGAACAGGAGGGTGAAGAGGTGGAGGAGGAGGAGGTGGAGGGGAAGGAGGAGGAACAGGAGGGTGAAGAGGTGGAGGAGGAGGAGGTGGAGGTATAGGAGGTACAGGAGGGTGAAGAGGTGGAGGAGGAGGAGGTGGAGGTATAGGAGGAAGAGGAGGAGGAGAGGGAGAGGGAGGAGGTACAGAAGGGGGAGGAGGAGGAGGAGGTACAGGAGGGGGAGGAGCAGGTACAGGAAGGGGAGGAGGAGGAGGTGGGGGTACAGGAGGGGGAGGAGGTGGAGGTACAGGAGAAGGGGGAGGAGGTGGAGGTATAGGAGAGGGAGGAGGCGGAGGGGAAGGAGGAGGTACAGGAGGGTGAAGAGGTGGAGGTGGAGGGGGAGGAGGAGGAGGAAGGGAGAGGAGCAGGAGCAGGAGGGGGAGTAGGAGGAGTAGGAAGAGGAAGAAGGAAGAGAAGCAGGCGCAGGAGGAAGAGAAGGAGTGGAAAACTGGAAGAAGGAAGAGATCGGGATGGGGATGGGGAGGGAGGTTGACGAGGAAGGGAGAGAAAGGGAGCGAAAGGCTGAGAGAAAGAGAAATGGAGGGAGGGTTGGGGCACAGATAACAAAAAGAAGAGAGCGAGAGGATCGACATAGACATATCGCGGGTGAATGAGTAAAGAGTGAAGAGATATACGTGAGGGGTGGGGCAGGAGGAAGGACATATACCATAGATTGGACGATGGATCAAGCAGACAGAGACAGAGTGGACACATAGATACACCAGCGGTCTCATATCATGGGTCGGATCGTCAGAAAATGTACAATTGGCAGCTCTACACATTTAGGAAATTTTCCTAAATTAAGCAGAAAAATGAAGAATACCGGGTATATCTGAATATATTTGGTATGTTCTTGATTTAATGTATCAGTTCTGTTATGTTAAACTGCATTTTGAAGCTCATTTATGTCTTAAATGTGGGTTATTTGAGAGGATTGGTGAAGGTGAATTGTACATTTTCTGAAGATCCGACTCCCCTATAGCGGTCACTTGATGAAGTGACATGTCAGAGAACATATACATATTACAGTACCAAGCTACATGACATCAGGCCATGATCAGAATACAGGCTGAGTGGAAAGTTCTAGACAAATCAGAATAATATAGGTGTAAACTACTATCCTAAAAACCATCCCTTACACAATAGGGTCAGATTTTCAGAAATTGGCAGCTCTTCACATTTAGTAAATTCTGCTAAATTAGGCTGCAATTTGGCCAATACTAGGTAAATTCGAGTATATTTGGCATTGCATTGATTCTAGCAATCTGTCTGGTTAGGTTGAACTGAATTTTGGACTTTATTTTCGTCTGAAATTTGGGTTATTTGAGAAGATTTGCCAAGTTGAATTGTACATTTACGGAAAATCTGACCCAATAACCAGACCAAAACTTTAAGCCGAATCACTAGAACAAACCTACCCTATTAGGTCATCATCTCATCCACCCAAGCCATACCCACCACTTGTACCCTCCAATTCCCCCATTCACTTGGTGCCTACTTACATGGCAATGTCTGCCCTGTTAGGATACACCGACGCTGTACCCCCCACCCCATATCAACCAGTGCAAGTAGAATTGTTACAAATGTAGCCTTTTTTTAAAGTGGGCAGAAGACCATGGATATTTCTTACCGAATATACTACCGTGAGCCCATATCTCAATGACCTCAACTGTATTATAACTGACAATGTACGTGCCTTATTGTAATATCTTTGCATTGTCTGATGATTGCTATATAATAGGGCGACTCCACTAGAGAGAAAAACGGCGCCGACAAATTTTGTTGTTGGCCACTAATTTGTTGCAACAAATATCCACACAGAAACAACAGTTCCCAGAGAATGTGGCAACACATCTGACACTCCTCCATTTGCGTTTTCATTGCAAACATGAAATGAACTGTTGTTAGTGGGCAACAAGAAAATTTGTCGCTGCCGTTTTTCCTCTAGTGGAGTTCCGCTATAAACATATTAAATAATTTTAAAAAATAGTCTTAATTTAGCCACATCGGGAAGAGACATCAAAATTGTACATTTTCTGGCCTTGTTTTGGGGCTGCTCTTTACAAATTGCATGAAGCTATGTCAGGAGAATATATTGAATATTTCTGCAGTACTAGATCAGCTGTTACAAGGCTTTCTAACCTTTCGGCGAATTATAAAAGTTGTGCAGCCTTGATGATTGACATATTCTGGTGGATGTTTAATTATGACATTACTGTGATACCAAGATATTCCTATGGGTATTTTTAGACATACCTGAGGCTGTTGGATGTAGACGTGGACAGATTTAGATTACAAGGTTTTGCTGATACCATCCTCAGGACAAGAAAGGGTCAATGGCAATATACACAAAAAATATGGGTCAAGACATTAAAAATATGTACTACAATAGGAGTTTTGATAATTTATCATAAATCTGACACATTTTAGGATGAAACAGAAATATTGAGAACATCTGAATATATTTGAATTTAGGGCAATGATAAGTGAAATAAAAATAAAGGATTGTAAAATCAAGGTCAAGTTGATATTCTGGGCTGATATCTTGGCTGGTGAGTATAAAACGTATATTTGGGTTAGATTTCCGGAAAATGTACAATTGACAGCTCTACAAATTTAGAAAATTCTGCTAAATTAGGCCGAAAAAATGACAAATACCGGGTATATTTGAGTATATATTGGTGTCGCGTTGGTTTATAGTATCCGTTTTGCTCTGTTAAACTGCATTTTGAAGCTGATTTCTGTCTTAAATGTGGGCTATTTGAGGGAATTAGAGAAGGCGAATTGTACATTTTCTTAAGATCTGACCCATTTTGTGATGCATTCATCCATAAGATGTTAAGGCTACATTCAAGCTTGACTAACCAAATCTCACGTCTTTCATAGTTTGAGTGTGGCAGAAAACCTCTTATATGGAGAATGAGGGGGAAATCAGATTTCCTATCGTCCCTTCTAACAATTTATGTACTTTCCTGCTAAATTGACATACTTTATATACTAGACCATCGATATATTTCCCCGGGTATAAAAGGGCGCAGGTCATCTATTCAGCGTCAGAATTTTAAAAAAGCTGATGCTCCGGCGGGAATAGGGAATGAAAATGAAGAATTACAGTCAAGGAGCCATAGTGTAACCCATGTCTCATCTGTCTTACAACCGCATTCTCATTTATTACAACAGAATCTGACCAACTTTACTTATACTATGACTTATAGGAATGAATTCATCAATATTCTGCTACAAAATGCTGCTACTGCAATATGTTTTATACAAGAGTTACTCATATTATGACTTATAGGACTGAATTTATCAATATTCTGCTGCTGTTATATGTTTATACAAGAGTTACTCATATGATGACTTGTAGGACTGAATTTATCAATATTCTGCTGTTGTTATATGTTTATACAAGAGTTACTCATATTATGACTTGTAGGACTGAATTTATCAATATTCTGCTGCTGTTATATGTTTATACAAGAGTTACTCATATTATGACTTATTGGACTGAATTCATCAATATTCTGCTACTGTTATATGTTTATACACGAGTTACTCATATTATTACTTATAGGACTGCATTCATCAATATTCTGCTGCTGTTATATGTTTATACAAGAGTTACTCATATTATGACTTATAGGACTGAATTTATCAGTATTCTGCTGCTGTTATATGTTTATACAAGAGTTACTCATATTATGACTTATAAGACTGAATTTATCAATATTCTGCTGCTGTTATATGTTTATACAAGAGTTACTCATATTATGACTTATAGGACTGGATTCATCAATATTCTGCTACTGCTATATGTTTATACAAGAGTTACTCATATTATGACTTATAGGACTGGATTTAACAATATTCTGCTGCTGTTATATGTTTATACAAGAGTTACTCATATTATGACTTATAGGACTGGATTCATCAAAATGCTGCTGCTGTTATATGTTTATACAAGAGTTACTCATATTATGACTTATAGGACTGAATTTATCAATATTCTGCTGCTGTTATATGTTTATACAAGAGTTACTCATATTATGACTTATAGGACTGGATTCATCAATATTCTGCTACTGCTATATGTTTATACAAGAGTTACTCATATTATGACTTATAGGACTGGATTTAACAATATTCTGCTGCTGTTATATGTTTATACAAGAGTTACTCATATTATGACTTATAGGACTGGATTCATCAAAATGCTGCTGCTGTTATATGTTTATACAAGAGTTACTCATATTATGACTTATAGGACTGAATTTATCAATATTCTGCTGCTGTTATATGTTTATACAAGTGTTATTCATATCATTATTCTGCTGCTGATATTTTTATACTCGAATTTGAGGTAGAATTGTCCAACACCAATCGGAAACTGGTGAGTTATAAAAAGTGAAGTTTCGAAAATATGAATGTGGGCTTTTATGAACCTCTGTAGCAAAAACAACCTGACAAAATCCTCCAAAATTTTACTCAAATGACTTTAAGATCGGTTGGAAAAGAACAGAACGAGAATTAGAAAATGTTTAGTTTTTGACTGATGTCAACTGAGAGTGCAGCTTTCACTGTGTCCTAAGCATGTGTCAAGTTCATAGAGTGGCAACAAAAAAAAAGTTTATAGATTGGCAAGTCCAGACAATTAGTATAAAACTGTCTATAGCTGGTCTAGGCTGAGGCAGTGATGTAGGCAGGAGGTCTATAGCTGGTCTAGGCTGAGGCAGTGATGTAGGCAGGAAGTCTATAGCTGGTCTAGGCTGAGGCAGTGATGTAGGTGGAAGGTCTATAGCTGGTCTAGGCTGAGGCAGTGATGTAGGTGGAAGGTCTATAGCTGGTCTAGGCTGAGGCAGTGATGTAGGCAGGAGGTCTATAGCTGGTCTAGGCTGAGGCAGTGATGTAGGCGGGAGGTCTATAGCTGGTCTAGGCTGAGGCGGTGATGTAGGTGGAAGGTCTATAGATGGTCTAGGCTGAGGCAGTGATGTAGGCGGGAGGTCTATAGCTGGTCTAGGCTGAGGCAGTGATGTAGGCGGGAGGTCTATAGCTGGTCTAGGCTGAGGCAGTGATGTAGGCGGAAGGTCTATAGCTGGTCTAGGCTGAGGCAGTGATGTAGGCGGAAGGTCTATAGCTGGTCTAGGCTGAGGCAGTGATGTAGGCGGAAGGTCTATAGCTGGTCTAGGCTGAGGCAGTGATGTAGGCGGAAGGTCTATAGCTGGTCTAAGCTGAGGCAGTGATGTAGGTGTAAGGTCTATAGCTGGTCTAGGCTGAGGCAGTGATGTAGGCGGAAGGTCTATAGCTGGTCTAGGCTGAGGCAGTGATGTAGGCGGAAGGTCTATAGCTGGTCTAGGCTGAGGCAGTGATGTAGGCGGAAGGTCTATAGCTGGTCTAGGCTGAGGCAGTAATGTAGGCGGAAGGTCTATAGCTGGTCTAAGCTGAGGCAGTGATGTAGGTGTAAGGTCTATAGCTGGTCTAGGCTGAGGCAGTGATGTAGGTGTAAGGTCTATAGCTGGTCTAGGCTGAGGCAGTGATGTAGGCGGAAGGTCTATAGCTGGTCTAAGCTGGGGGTTAATCTCCTGGTCCTCCTGAGACTCCCCCTCTCCTTTGATCACCAAGGCAACTCATCTCAGGGGAGGCTGGGGTGGCTGTCTCCAGGCACGCCCTGAGAGAGAGACTTATGGTAGACCGGGCCGGGTCAGGTACAGGAGGAGGGTGTGTGTGAGAGGGGAGGGGGAGCAGTGAAAGTAAATTTATCTCGCTACAAGTGAGATATCGAAATAAGTTTGTAGAGGGAGGTAGAGAGACAGAGAGAGAGAGAGAGAGAGAGAGGAAGGAGACAATACTACCCAGAGAGGGAGAGGGACAGACAGAAAAAGAGGGGGAGAGAGACAGATAAAGACACAGAGAGAGAGAGAGAGAGAGAGAGTGAGAGAGAGGGGAGGGAGGGACAGAAAAAGAGGGGGAGGGAGACAGAGAGAGGTGAGAGACAGAGCAAAGTGACAGAATAGACACAGAGAGAGAGAGAGAGAGAGAGAGAGAGAGAGAGATAGAGAGGGGAGGGGGAGACAAAATAGACAGAGAGAGAGAGAGAGAGGGTGAGAGAAAAGGAGGAGAGTCAGAGAGAGAGAGTAGAAAAGGAGAGAGCGTGGTTCGGGGAGAAGAGTGGGAAATCTGCTACTGCCAAATTTTGGTGGTAAAATACTGCAAATTCCGTGAAATAATTTCTGGCACCGCAAATTTTTTTCTACGCGAAACTGCTGTTTCACGTTATTAGTCCTATGGCATAGAGGCACTCAACCGCAAAAAGATTCAGCACAAAACTGTTTTGAAATGCTCTACCGCGAAAATCTTTAGTTGCATGGTATATACACCACATTACACTGAGTCTTATTGGTATTGATATACCTAACCTCTCGCTCTGGGTACTATAACCAGTGTGTAGTAAATAATGAACTTGTATTCAATCTATTCCATCCACGTGATATCCACACATATCTGCCAAACTACCACCGCTGAAATCTGCATTTATTATATTACTAGATGCCCCCCCCCCCCCGTCTAAAACGGGTAGTACTTCTCAGCATGTAGTTTCTATTCAATTCCTCCATCCCTTCTCCTATACCTTTTCACTCCCACCTTTATAATTCTCCTCCCCACTCTACCACTGGCTGGGGTGACATTGCATCCGCCCAGCTGCCGTAAGTGGGTCGAAGCATGTGCAATCCTCTGAATGGAATAGCAATGAAATAGCTTCAAAATCATTTCCTTGAAAAAGTTATTTTGGGGAAATCGATACCCAGGTAACTTCAATTAAGAAGAGAGGGAGAGAGGAGTAAGCCATCTTGAAAGTTAGAGCCTAGTACATGCGGCCAGTAAAAAGCCTTTTATAACTTTGTGCAGAGCCTTAAATGTCGTAAATCCACAATTAATATAGTGTGGATGCTGAATGCTCTATTTATCCTTAATCAATTCTTTAACTTGTAACTTGTTTACAATAGGGGAGTTGCATAGCCTACATTTTGAATGTTGATTTGCATGGAATTTTGGGACTAATGGTACAGTATAAAATCTATAGAAAACATGCCATGTTCAGTATGGCATATTTATCAATGCTCTAATGTCAACATTCATATGTTATTTATGTTTCTTTCCCATCATGTATGTCAGATTTCAACAGAATCCATCACAGCATGCACTCTAACAGGCATGCACAGTGGCCCATGCAAATCCCCTATTTTGTATGATTTAAGGGCCTCCAGGCAGATATGGTGTAGCTGGAAGGAGTGACACTCTTTTTCTCAATAGGGGATTTGCATAGCCGCCACTTGGAATTATGGGACTAATGGCACAGTCTAGAATCTATAGAAAACATGTTATGTTCAGCATGGAATATTTATCAATGTTCTAATATCAATATTCATGTGTTATACATGTTTTCATAGCACAAACTCCCATTTTTCCCATTATGCATTTGGTTTTCATAGGCCGTTTACACAAGCTATGATGTGATTGAAAACATTCTTGCAATTTTCGATAAAAATGTTGCCAAATATTTGTATGTTAAAGTTGATCTGAATTTTTCCCAGCATGCACTGTAACAGACATGTGCAGTGGCACATGAAAATCCCTTATTCAATGGCTATTGTAATTGGCCTTGTCCTTCCTCGATCTCATCTTTTCAAATGTAATATCTGAAAACCAATTTCCTCGATATACTCATATGTATATGAGGGGACCCGAGTCTATGGATTGATTGCCTATACTACTACCCCTACAGGTGCCCGGGTAAAGGCCCGCTCTCTATATACTACTCACACGTTCTTCAGTATAGACCTTACGATGGGTAAGAAAACTGCCGAGTCAGCTGTTTCCAGCATCTGCCTATATAAGGAGGAGTCAAGTTAGAGGTTGGTTGGGTGCGTTAGAAGGGTTGTGGGGGAGGTGCAGTCGTTTATGGGTCAGATTTTCAGAAAATGTACAATTGGCAGCTCTACACATTTGGGAAATCCTGCTAAATTAGGCTGAAAAATGATTAATTTAGGGTATATCTGAGTATATTTGGTATCGCATTGATTTGAAGTATCAGCTCCGTTATGTTAAACTGCATTTGGAAGCTCATTTCTGTCTTAAATGTGGGTTATTTGAGAGGATTGGTGAAGGCGAATTGTACGTTTTCTGAAGATCTGAAGGGTGCTGACTTGGGACCCAGAAGTATAAGAGGGGGTTTGTTTTACCATTTTTATTCAGCATGACATAGTGGGTTCAAGCCTGGCTTGTTTGTTTGTTTGTTTGTTTTTTATTCATAAGCTCATGTACTAAGTACAACATTTTCAGCCTATATAAACATAATTAAATAATAGTAATACAAATTAATTCATGAAATTGTACAATCACTAGTCAAATTGATTACGCAATTAAATCATAGTCAAATAGTCAATCATTCAAATACGACACAAATATTATACATGTAAACTTTTTTCCATTTTGGGTATAAGGTAAAACATATTAATGAGTTGAGAAAGGTGATTAGATTTAGATGATCATTGACGCCGTGCATCCATACACAGAGTCCAAAAAAGTCACTATTTGTTTACATCCTTACACGAAAATCCCTATATTCACGTCACCAGAAAAACCATACAAATACAGTTTAGGTCAGTCAACCAAATAATAAACAATATACTCAATATACAAGACCACTTATGAACCACAATAAACAGGTCAATCAATGGCTAGATAAAACCAGCTGCGTTGAACTTAGCCCAGTAGAGTTTAACCACGGCTGCCTTAAATTGGTGTTTCCCCTCCAACAGTCTAATATTTTCGTTTAAACCGTTCCACAGAGTGGGTAGTCGGCCGAGAGTTGTACGACTTAGAGAAGTCCTTTTCCATCTCTTTATCGGGATCTTATTCAAGGCCCCACCCCTTAAATTGTACCTTGCTCTATTATCCGTCATCTTTTCATCATACCCATGTGACAGGGTCAGCATTCTTACTTCCCTTCTCAGGGCTAATGGTAGCAGGCCATATTTTTGATGTGATTGGAACATGCTTAGATTCCTGAATTTGTTCAACTTATTGATTAATCTCAGGGCACGGTTTTGTATAGACTGTAGGCGGCCGTAATTACTCTTCGAACCAAAATCTACAAAGAGAGCACCATTTTCCAGAATAGGCAGCACAAAACTTTTATAGATCTGCAGGGCTATCTTCCCATCTATCAAGTGACCTAGACACATTATTTTTCTGAGATATTTTCCTGCTATACCACACACTATGTTAACATGGCTACAGAAATTCATCTGCTCATCAATAGTAATACCAAGATACTTGAAAGTTGCAACACGATCTAGGGTGGATCCCCTTTTGTTTTCTTAATGTTAGCCATGAGGCCATTTTTTTTTGTCCAATCATCAAATATTGTTAAGTCATTTTCAAGTAGCTTGGCATATCTAGCATTATAAAGAGGTAGACACATTACACAGTCATCTGCATATAAAAGTATGTCACTGTTAAAGTTCTGATCAGATAAATCGTTAATATACAAACTAAACATGATCGGGCCCAATATGGTTCCCTGGGGTATGCCGGTCTTCAGTATCATTGGGTCATACCTAAATCTACTGCCTATGTAGTACAGCTTATGTATCTAGAATTTGATATTTGATATTTCAAAACTTTTATGGCTGTATAATATAGCCAATTAAAGGGGAACTCTCCGGCAGTTGGGATGTTTCCAGCCCCTTTAGATGTTCTTACACTCTCCTAATGTAGAGTTATAATATCATCTCAGGCATAGACTGTCGATGATTCTCTTCTTTGTCAATAAAACCCCCAAAAATACCAATCAGGTCCTGACAACCAGGTTTTATCTACCTTTAGTGTGAGCTGACAACCAAATATTTTGTGATATATATAGCGGACAACCATATTTTAAAAAGTGGTTGTCCTCAGTTGTTTTCTGATCGTGTCGAGATCAGTTTGAACCCGAACAGAGTGACATTTGCTATTTATTACACACTGTATTTGAATGTTAAAAAGTAGATTTAACAAGTTTAGGTTGAGGCATGAGACAACGTCATTTGTATATGGGTCAAGTTTTCAGAAAATATACAATTGGAAGTTCTACATATTGAGTAATTTCTGCTAAATTCTGCTAAAAAATGATAAATTTTGGGTATATCTGAGTATATTTGGTATCGCATTGATTTAAAGTATCAGTTCTGTTATGTTAAACTGCATTTTGAAGCTCATTTCTGTCTTAAATGTGGGTTATTTGAGATAACCCACAAGGCGAATTGTACATTTTCTGAAAATCTGACCCATATGTTTGAAGGCAGGCCTAGGCTGTGCCAACCAGAGAGTGTCATTTAGTCATGTGGAAGCCCAAACTGATTGTGTGAGCAGTTCGAATCAACCCCCCACCCCCACCCCAGAACTGCACCCCCCACCCCACCCCAAACTGCACCTTTCAAACAGCTCACGTGTGTAATAAAGAGTAAATCTGCTAAGATCTTTTTGTCAAACAGCAGAGCACGGAGCCTGAACGTATTTAACAACTATATTTCCCTTGATACATCGTCCGGTACGATCACAGGCCAACTGCCCTTTCATATTTTCACACCTCATCCTCAAAACATATAGGTTAAAAGGTCTGGAGGGCCTCATGGAAGCAAAGGCCCTTCAACTATATGGTCTCCCTAAGGGCTTTAACAAAAGCCTCTTAACAAAGGGCTTCTGCAGGAGTAATTTTACTAGGGGATCAACACAGGCCCTTTTAAGAACAGAGGATTTTCCTAATGGCTCAAAAAGACTTACAGGGCCTTTTTAGAGTTGCAAAACAGCTTACAACTTTGTAGTTCCAGGATGAAACAATGCAGAGGTCAAAGTGGTCAAGGTCACATGTGGCGTTTAGCATGGAAAACATGTTTCAGAGAGAGAGAGCCTAAAGAGAGGAGTCTACAGAGCGGTAGGGAGGGAGGGAGGGAGAGAGAGAGAGAGAGAGAGAGAGCCTAAAGAGAGGAGTCTACAGAGCGGTAGGGAGGGAGGGAGGGAGGGAGAGAGAGAGAGAGAGAGAGCCTAAAGAGAGGAGTCTACAAGAGAGAGAGAGAGAGAGAGAGAGCCTAAAGAGAGGAGTCTACAAGAGAGAGAGAGAGAGAGAGAGAGAGAGCCTAAAGAGAGGAGTCTACAAGAGAGAGAGAGAGAGAGAGAGAGAGAGAGGGGAGAGAGAGAGAGAGCCTAAAGAGAGGAGTCTACAAGAGAGAGAGAGAGAGAGAGAGAGAGAGAGAGGGAGAGAGAGAGAGAGCCTAAAGAGAGGAGTCTACAAGAGAGAGAGAGAGAGAGAGAGAGAGAGAGAGAGAGAGAGAGAGAGAGAGAGCCTAAAGACAGAGCAGAGCGGTCAAATTTGAAACAAAAATAGAATTTTTGTATTTTTTGGGGTCCCATTCATTTCTGCTGCACAGTGTCAGTAAGATTAAAGTTGAAAAAAAGGTTTAAAAGGTTTTCTCAACAGAATCGTCCTAAATTTACTCATATCATGACTTAAAGGACTGAATTTATCAATATTCTGCTGCTGTTATATGTTATATGTTCATATAACCTGACCCATATATGAAAGTCTGCCATCAAGTCATATGTACCGCACTGTAGATTGCTATCTGCTCCATGTACCTACTATAGCAGACGCTTATCAGTGCTGTACACCCCCACTAGGGGTGGAGAGCCTCCCGGCCCAGATAAGCTGCTACAAGATAGCAGCAGATTGTCCGCCAACAAGGACAAACTACCCACCCCTATCAAGCGTGCATAAACATGCTCCTCACAACAGAGGGCAATTTTTATACACATTGTAATGATCGTTATTTCTGTTTAGTTATCCTATTTTTTTCCTAACAAATATTATTTGACAAAATTTCACAAGGCGTGCGTGATACGCTTCATTAGCCAATAACAACAATTGCATTTAATTTAATTTAAATAATAATAATACATCTAGATCAGATACTGGTCTGTTTTCCTTGTTATAGTCTCTTTCATACAAAACCAAACATTCTGTTATTATTATTTGTTAATTCTAAATCTATTTTTCATGTTATTTACAGCTGGTATGTGAACTAGATCACTTTACTCATCCCATCTCATTTCACTAACCCTCACTGGCATGAATATGACTCCACTTGGATGTCGTCATGGCATTAAGCAACCATCACTCACTCACTCACTCACTCACTCACTCACTCACTCACTCACTCACTCACTCCAGAATTGGATTCTCTGTTTTTCTTACATCCATACTGACACACAGTTGATGCTTATTTTACTTTGTTGAAACTAAACTACATTCAAGTGTGGAGGGAGGGGGGTGGCAAGCATCGCTGTGCAGTCATATGAAAAGCAGTGAAAGTTTGGATGAAATGTCACTGGTGTTGCTGTAGGTGATAAGGTCAGATTTTCAGAAAATATTCATTCATGATGAAATTAACTTTATTTGTTGTAGGAACACACAAAATAGGAGAAGATTTTCCGGAAACTGCCCAGAGAGTTCTCATGAAAGAAAGGCATCGGTACTTATATATATTATATATATTAAGGAAAAAATAGTTTCTGACTTTGTAATAGTTTCAGTATATTGTGGTGAATAATGGAGATCCAGCCAGCCGCATGTGGCATGAAAATATTTGTCATTATTTTGACTAAGGACTGGCAGAGGAAAAAGAGGCCATTTCAGAGACGTCATTTGGAATGGTGATTTTCAATAGATTCTGGGAACCAGCAATCACACATCGGCATCAACCTTGATGATGAATTAACCTTGATGATGAATTAATTCAACTTTGAAAATGAAGAACTGCATGTGTGAATGAAGCATTATGGTAGGTTCTAGTCGCTTGTTACATGACTCTATATCTCTCCTTACATCACTCTACATCTCTTCTCTCTCTCCCTCTCTCTATATCTCTCCACTCACTCCCTCACTCTCCCTCCCTCTCTATATCTCTCCACTCACTCCCTCACTCTCCCTCCCTCTCTATATATCTCCACTCACTCCCTCACTCTCCCTCTCTCTATATCTCTCCACTCACTCCCTCACTCTCCCTCTCTCTATATCTCTCCACTCACTCCCTCCCTCTCCCTCTCTCTATATCTCTCCACTCACTCTCCCTCCCTCTCTATATCTCTCCACTCACTCCCTCACTCTCCATCTCTCTATATCTCTCCACTCACTCCCTCCCTCTCCCTCTCTCTATATCTCTCCACTCACTCCCTCCCTCTCCCTCTCTCTATATCTCTCCACTCACTCCCTCCCTCTCCCTCTCTCTATATCTCTCCACTCACTCCCTCACTCTCCCTCTCTCTATATATCTCCACTCACTCCCTCACTCTCCCTCCCTCTCTATATCTCTCCACTCACTCCCTCCCTCTCCCTCCCTCTCTATATCTCTCCACTCACTCCCTCCCTCTCCCTCCCTCTCTATATATCTCCACTCACTCCCTCACTCTCCCTCCCTCTCTATATCTCTCCACTCACTCCCTCCCTCTCCCTCCCTCTCTATATCTCTCCACTCACTCCCTCACTCTCCCTCCCTCTCTATATCTCTCCACTCACTCCCTCCCTCTCCCTCTCTCTATATCTCTCCACTCACTCCCTCACTCTCCCTCCCTCTCTATATATCTCCACTCACTCCCTCACTCTCCCTCCCTCTCTATATCTCTCCACTCACTCCCTCACTCTCCCTCCCTCTCTATATCTCTCCACTCACTCCCTCCCTCTCCCTCTCTCTATATCTCTCCACTCACTCCCTCCCTCTCCCTCTCTCTATATCTCTCCACTCACTCCCTCACTCTCCCTCCCTCTCTATATCTCTCCACTCACTCCCTCACTCTCCCTCCCTCTCTATATATCTCCACTCACTCCCTCACTCTCCCTCTCTCTATATCTCTCCACTCACTCCCTCACTCTCCCTCTCTCTATATCTCTCCACTCACTCCCTCCCTCTCCTCTCCCTCCCTCTCTATATATCTCCACTCACTCCCTCCCTCTCCTCTCCCTCCCTCTCTATATATCTCCACTCACTCCCTCACTCTCCATCTCTCTATATCTCTCCTCTCCCTCCCTCTCTATATCTCTCCACTCACTCCCTCACTCTCCCTCCCTCTCTATATCTCTCCACTCACTCCCTCCCTCTCTATATATCTCCACTCACTCCCTCACTCTCCCTCCCTCTCTATATCTCTCCACTCACTCCCTCCCTCTCCCTCCCTCTCTATATCTCTCCACTCACTCCCTCACTCTCCCTCCCTCTCTATATATCTCCACTCACTCCCTCACTCTCCCTCCCTCTCTATATCTCTCCACTCACTCCCTCCCTCTCCCTCCCTCTCTATATATCTCCACTCACTCCCTCACTCTCCCTCCCTCTCTATATCTCTCCACTCACTCCCTCACTCTCCCTCCCTCTCTATATATCTCCACTCACTCCCTCCCTCTCCTCTCCCTCCCTCTCTATATATCTCCTCTCCCTCCCTCTCTATATCTCTCCACTCCCTCTCTCTCTATATCTCTCCTCTCTCTCACTCCATCTCTATATCTCTCCTCTCACTCCCTCTCTATATCTCTCCTCTCTCTCACTCCATCTCTATATCTCTCCTCTCACTCCATCTCTATATCTCTCCTCTCTCTCACTCCATCTCTATATCTCTCCTCTCTCTCACTCCATCTCTATATCTCTCCCCTCTATATCATATCTCCACCTCTCTCCACTCACTCTCTCTCTCTCTCTATATATATATATATCCCTCTATGTATACCTCTCGTTTCTCTCCTTTCTCTATATGTCTCACACACACTCCTTCTCTATATCTCTCCCTCCCTTTCTCCCCCTCCTAGCAGAGAGAGAGGGAGATCATCCTCAAATGATAGCACGTATTTTGTAATATATTATACATTATATTGGCCTGAATGAAATAAAGAAAACAAAAATAAAAAAATCTGTCTCCTTTATTTTATATTTATCTATACCTCACACTGGGGAAACTAGTATAATGTGGAAGTGGAACCCAAGCCTTGGGGAGGAGGGACAAACATAAAGCATTTGGACATAATGACCGTTTAAATGTCTAACTTGTACTAATGGTCCCAAGGGTGGTACCGCTTTAAAGCTTGCCAATCTATGAACCTGACACAAGTACTTATGTCAAGTGCTTAGGACGCAGTTAAAGTTGCATTCTCAGTTAACGTCGGTAAAAAACAAAACATTTTTTATATTTTTTTCCATTCTTTTCCCAACCCATTTAAAAGCCCTACAGCAAAAGTAACTTGGTCAAAAGCCTCCAGATTTTGGTCAAATGAATCTTGGATGGGTTGGAAATAATGGAAAATATTTACTTTTTTACAAACAGTAGCAGAGAGGGCAGCTTTAAGCTGACACATGTACTTCAAAACGACAAATAATAGGGGATTTGCATAGCCGCCATTTTGAATCTTGATTCGCATGGAAGTCTGGGACTAATGGTAGTCAGCATTGATTATTTATCAATGATCTAATGCCAATATCTAAGTGTTATACATGTTTCCATGACATAAGTCCCCAACTTTCCCATCATGCATTTGGTTTTCAAAAATCATTTTACAAGCTCTGATATTGGTGAAAACATTCTTGCTATATTCGATAAAGATGTTGTCAAATGTTTGTATGTCAGATTTGAACAGAATCTATCCCAGCATGCATTGCAGTTAGACATGCAAAATCCCCTATTGACCAATACAAGAGCACATTCTGCCCGTTCAAGTGATCCAGAGTAACTGCCTGTGCATGAGGGTCCTGTTTTCAGAAAATGTACAATTGGCAACTCTACACATTTAGGAACTTCTGCTAAATTCGACTGAAAAATGATAAATACCAGGTATAGCTGAGTATATTTGGTAGCAAGTTGATTCAAAGGATGTGTTTGGTTATGTGGAATTGTGTTTTGAATCTCATTTTTGCATTAAATTTGGGTTAATTGGGAGGGTTTTTCCAAATGGGAATTGTGCATTTTCTTGAAATTCCACCCTAAAACTCAAAATGCAACAGGTCTTCCTGGATGACCTTAAAAGGGCCTGAAATAGTCCATCCTTCAACCAATATAGATTTGTAATTGCTTTGCCTGCAATTAACAAGAAAGAAAATGCTGCTTTAAAAGGCTTGCTGGATAATTACAAAAGTTGAATCTTATTTTCCCCTAAAAAGGATTGGATCTGACATTAACGTCACAGGAGTTGTAGTGCTTTGAAGTAGGGCGGGTGGTCTTATATTTCTTGTTAAGAGGCCGTTGTATAGTTAGACCGTGCGGGTGATTAACCCATGAATCTAACTCCACCTGACTGTGTACTTAGTGTGTAGCTCGTTGGCCTGAGGCCCTCACTTATATAAGCCTCTAATGAAGCTCTTATTTAATTAGGTCATGTTTCTCACAGCCCTATCAGATAACCTTAAAGCTGCCTCTCATTTTCGCATTAAATGTGGATTATTTGGGAGGGTTTCTGAATGTGAATTGTACACTTTCTGGAAATTCCACCCATGAGTAGCTCACCTCAGATAATCCTGCTCATCTACAGGCAGTGAAATAAACTTCTCACTTATGTAGATACTAGGTGTCTCCTGTCTAAAAGGGTAGTACTTCTCAGCATATAGTTTCTGTTCAATTCCTCCGCTCTCTTCCCCTTCATCCCCCTCAGTGAGATTGCATCAGCCCAGTAAAGCCCAGCTACCCTCAGTGGGTCGAAGCATGTGCAATTTCCCAAATGGAATAGCAATGAAATAGCTTCAAAATCACTTACTTCAAAAAATTATCTGGGGGAAAACAATACCCAGTACACTTCACTTGAGGTCTATGTAAGCCATCTTGAAAGTTAGAGCTTTGTACATGCAGCCAGTAAAAAGCCTTTTACAACTTTGTACAGAGCCTTGAATGTCATAAATCACCAATTAATAGTGTGGATGTTTTTTTATGACAAACATGATTTCTTTCATTTGGGGACATTGGAAGTCTACCTATTAACCCCCCGCCCCTATGCACCCAAGCCCCCCCCCCCCCCAAGCTCGGAAGCGTCTAGATACTAGGCGCCAGGATGCTAATACAGCAATGTTACCATTATGCACTGTATTTTCATGTGTTCTGTGAAGTGGAATAGAGTACATGGATTGATATCAATGCTATAACCCTACACCTAACCTTAAATGTGTGGTCCTAAGTCAGTACAGGTAGTAGTTATACCCCATTAGCATCCTGACGCCTAGTATTTAGTTGATACCCGCAACCCCCCCCCCCCCCCCCCCCACACACACACACACAAGCTCTACCCACCCCCCACAGGCTCCGCCCCCCCCCACAGGCTCCGCCCACCCCCCTGTAAGATGGGGCGGTCCCTCAGGTGCCACAATTGTGCCCCACACAAGTTGCCATAAGCTGCATTACCACCAGTATTGATAGCTCTCAGGTTGCCTTCTCCTTCACCACGAGTTACAGCGCTACCCCCTGGTGAAGCCATGCATTAATTTCTGTACGCCTATAACTGCCATGCGCTACTAAAGGCGACTAGACTCTTCTTCCCGCGGATCAAATATTGCAGCTGATTCTCATAGCGCTCAGTATCGAAAATGTTCCAGAAATAAAAATAATCCTGACACTGATAAAAATAGAAATGTAATGATGATATAAGTATATTTGTTCATTTATTATACACGCATTGCTCTG
>OW804098.1:23257639-23523037 GCA_942159475.1 Sthenelais limicola
ATAAGTTTCATAAAACAATGTGAGTTAAATAAAGAAAAAAGAATATATGGGTCAATAGGGGATTTGCATGTGCCAATACGCATGTCTGGACAATGCATCCTGGGAAGGATTCTGATGAAATCCGACATACACAAATTTGGCAACATTTTGATTGAAAATTGCAAGAATGTTTTAACCAATATCCCAGCTTGTATGAATGATCTATGTTAACCAAATGCATGATGGGAAAGATGGGGACTTGTGTTATGGAAACATGTATAACACATGGATATTGACATTAGAGTACTGATAGATATTCCATGCTGAACATAACATGTTTTCTATAGATTTTATACTGTACCATTAGTCCCACAATTCCATGCGAATCGAGATTCAAAATGGCGGCTATGCAAATCCCCTATTCTTATGACATGGGCCCACATTTATCTTTACACCTATAGACAGTATTGATAACACGTGGCCAGTGAATGGTAATGGAAACGGGATTGCATAAGGAAAAAAAGAGGTATTTCCGATCTACCTTTCTAGAAAACCCCACCCCACCTAAAAGGATTTTGGTAAATCCCACTATTTTCCATTGACTTAGTTCTATTATATATCCTCAGTTTGAGGAATGAACTTATTAATTTAAAATTTAGGGGTAGTCACAATGAGGTATAACGGTGGTGTTATTCTGATTTCCTGACTATAAATAATGTGTATTAATATTCCACTTTAATGTCAATCAATCCACATGAAAACAAAAATTATTAAAATTTAAAAATGCAATTCTATTGAACAACTTTTATTTATACAACTTTCATTATGAAACAGGTGATATTTCTATGCTAATTAATTTCTTGTTTGTCGATCCTATAACAATAATGAAAATATCTGGAATGTTAGCTGCTATAACCCAAGGTTCAGAGCTATAAATCGAGAAAAAACAGACAACAAACGAGGGAGGGAATATGAGGCGGACACAGTGGGAGTTGAGTCCCATCCAATCATATATCAGCTCTCATCGCGGATCTACTGTAGCCAATCATAAATCAGCTCTCATTGAGAGGCTGTTGTAGCCAATCAGGGAATTCAATAAGCTCATATAGCATCACATGGGGAGGAGGCGGTGGTGGGTAATTGTGATGTATTAGTGAGTGTGGCTAGTGGGTGGTGGAGGGCAGAGGAAGGGTGGTGGAGGGCAGAGGAAGAGGGGCTAGTGGGTGGTGGAGGGCAGAGGAAGAGGGGCTAGTGGGTGGTGGAGGGTGGAGGAAGAGGGGCTAGTGGGTGGTGGAGGGCAGAGGAAGGGTGGTGGAGGGCAGAGGAAGAGGGGCTAGTGGGTGGTGGAGGGCAGAGGAAGAGGGGCTAGTGAGTGGTGGAGGGCAGAGGAAGAGGGCTAGTGGGTGGTGGAGGGCAGAGGAAGAGGGGGCTAGTGGGTGGTGGAGGGCAGAGGAAGAGAGGCTAGTGGGTGGTGGAGGGCAGAGGAAGAGGGGCTACTGGGTGGTAGAGGGCAGAGGAAGAGAGGGCTAGTGGGTGGTGGAGGGCAGAGGAAGAGAGGCTAGTGGGTGGTGGAGGGCAGAGGAAGAGGGGCTACTGGGTGGTGGAGGGCAGGGGAAGAGGGGCTAGTGGGTGGTGGAGGGCAGAGGAAGAGGGGCTACTGGGTGGTGGAGGGCAGGGGAAGAGGGGCTAGTGGGTGGTGGAGGGCAGAGGAAGAGGGGCTACTGGGTGGTGGAGGGCAGAGGAAGAGGGCTAGTGGGTGGTGGAGGGCAGAGGAAGAGAGGCTAGTGGGTGGTGGAGGGCAGAGGAAGAGGGGCTACTGGGTGGTGGAGGGCAGAGGAAGAGGGGCTAGTGGGTGGTGGAGGGCAGAGGAAGAGGGGCTAGTGGGTGGTGGAGGGCAGAGGAAGAGGGGCTCGTGGGTGGTGGAGGGCAGAGGAAGAGGGGCTACTGGGTGGTGGAGGGCAGAGGAAGAGAGGGCTAGTGGGTGGTGGAGGGCAGAGGAAGAGGGGCTAGTGGGTGGTGGAGGGCAGAGGAAGAGGGGCTAGTGGGTGGTGGAGGGCAGAGGAAGAGGGGCTAGTGGGTGGTGGAGGGCAGAGGAAGAGGGGCTAGTGGGTGGTGGAGGGAAGTGGAAGAGGGGCTAGTGGGTGGTGGAGGGAAGTGGAAGAGAGGCTACTGGGTGGCGGAGGGCAGAGGAAGAGGGGCTAGTGGGTGGTGGAGGGCAGAGGAAGAGGGGCTAGTGGGTGGCGGAGGGCAGAGGAAGAGGGGCTAGTGGGTGGTGGAGGGCAGAGGAAGAGGGGCTACTGAGTGGTGGAGGGCAGAGGAAGAGAGGCTACTGGGTGGTGGAGGGCAGAGGAAGAGAGGCTAGTGGGTGGTGGAGGGCAGAGGAAGAGGGGCTACTGGGTGGTGGAGGGCAGAGGAAGAGGGGCTAGTGGGTGGCGGAGGGTGGAGGGGAGAGGAAGGGTGGTGGAGGGCAGAGGAAGAGGGGCTAGTGGGTGGTGGAGGGCAGAGGAAGAGGGGCTACTGAGTGGTGGAGGGCAGAGGAAGAGAGGCTACTGGGTGGTGGAGGGCAGAGGAAGAGAGGCTAGTGGGTGGTGGAGGGCAGAGGAAGAGGGGCTACTGGGTGATGGAGGGCAGGGGAAGAGGGGCTAGTGGGTGGTGGAGGGCAGAGGAAGAGGGGCTAGTGGGTGGTGGAGGGCAGAGGAAGAGGGGCTACTGAGTGGTGGAGGGCAGAGGAAGAGGGGCTAGTGGGTGGTGGAGGGCAGAGGAAGAGGGGCAGTAGTGGGTGGTGGAGGGCAGAGGAAGAGGGGCTAGTGGGTGGTGGAGGGCAGAGGAAGAGGGGCTAGTGGGTGGTGGAGGGCAGAGGAAGAGGGGCTACTGGGTGGTGGAGGGCAGAGGAAGAGGGGCTACTGGGTGGTGGAGGGCAGAGGAAGAGGGGCTAGTGGGTGGTGGAGGGCAGAGGAAGAGGGGCTAGTGGGTGGTGGAGGGCAGAGGAAGAGGGGAAGGCAGGGAGAGGAGGAACAAGTAGAATGGGGAGGAGGAAGAGGAGAGGGAAAGGAAGAGGAGGAGCAGGTAGAATGGGGAGGAGGAAGAGGAGGGGGGAAGGAAGAGGGAAGAGGGAGGAGGAAGAGGAGGGGGAAGCTGAGGAGGGGAAGGAAGAGGGCGGAGGAAGAGGAAGGAGGAAGTGGAGGGACAGGAAGAGGAGGAGGTGGAAGAGACCGTGGAGGAGGAAGAGATGGCAGAGGGAGAGGAGGAGGAAGAGGAGGAGAAAAAATAGGAGGAAGAACAAGAAGAAGAAGAGGAAAAAGAGACGGTTGAGGGCGAAAAGGGGGAGGAAGAACAAAAAGAAGAAGTGAGGGAGAGACATGACAAGAAACGTGAAATGTTCGTTGAAATAGCCTGGCCTTAATACATTTGACTTCTGCCCTGGCATGCGAATCCTATCAAGGTTCATTTGAAACCATCATCTAAATGAAGTTAGAACAACTTTGGGACGATTGTGGGCTATAGTTAGCCTCTGAGCCGGGCCCCATTCTTGATAGCCCTCCAGTATTACATAATCACATCATTCAGAGAGCAAGGGATGCGTTTCACATGGTCTATACCACCTCTTCCACTAATGGGTCAAGTTTTCAGAAAATGTACAATTTACCTTTGCCAATCCTCTCAAATAACCCAAATTTAAGACAAAAATAAAGTTCAAAATATAGTTTCACCTAACCAAAGAGATTGCAAGAATCAATGCAATGCCGAATATACTAGAATTTACCTAGCTTTGACCAGATTGCAGCAGAATTCACTAAATGTGTACCGCTGCCAATTGTACATTTTCTGAAAAATCTCACCCTAATGCCTGGTTATATTGACAAGGGCACTCACTAGTGGAGGACCGCTATCAAGATGGTCATCTACATTATAGCGACCACTTTCACTCAACCTCTCTCCGTGTAAAGATCTGACAATAAAACGAACCTGAGAAACCAACCACATTTTGGGGGGAGGGGGTGTTGGAGGACAAGGGGGAGGGGGTGATGGAGAAGAAGTGGGAGGGGGTGATAGAGAAGGGGGGAGGGGGAGGGGGTGATGGGCCAAGGGAAAGCCATTCTACCTTTGATCATGGGGAAGGAAGCACGTCCTGTCTCGCCAGGTTGGCAAGCTCTCATTTCGTGATGAACTCTGTGGATGGGTCAGATTTTCAGAAAATGTACAATTCGTCCGAAAACTTGACCCATGTTAAGGCAAACGTTTCAATGGTTACCCAATATCTCTGAGTAATGATTTGGAGGGGAAAGGATTAAAGCAGAGACAGGAGGAACAGTCCCCCAAATTGTGTTGAGGGAGGCAATCCGAGGCCATGGCCCAGCTGTTTTTTATGAGGGTGTTAACTGATTAACAGGGACTAATGGTATTCCTTCTTCCACACATCAACATCAGAGAGAAATCACCGTTTTAATTATCCTGCCATGAACTATAGAACGTTCTCTTTTGTATTTGGCGGACCCGCTGCAATATTTTCCTATGAAGATTTAACTTATTATCACTCACCAGCGGCCTTTTCTATCAGGCGATTTGACTTCAAATTCATGTATAAATCCATAACATCAACAGAATATTGATAACTTCAGTCCTATAAGTCATAATAAGAGTAAACGGGGGTCTCCACTGGCTGCGCTCTGCAGTTAGCCTTGCGATTGTGCTGTGTTGGTGAGAAGTGGCGAGGACCTGCCTACAGGGCCAGTGAACCATGTAGGCAGGACCTCATCATTCCTCTCCACCTACAGAACCAGCACAAACCATCGCAAGGCTTATCGCAGCCAGTGGAGACCACCCTTAAATCTGGTAATATTTTAGATGTCATAATAGCTGAGAATGCAGCTTTCAGATCCATTAGAAACATGGCTTAAATTATTAAACCCTGAGGAGACATCAATGAGGACACGACATTTATTCGCAGATTTACTGCGTATAAAAAGCGGGTCTAAGTGGTGGGCAGGCCTCGAATTTAATCTCCCCACGGCAATAACGTTCTACAATTTTATAGACAATCAAGCCATATAAATAGCTCTGATATGGATCCTGAATAAACTGACCTTTGATTCAGAAATCTAATGAGATCAGGACAAATTCTGCGAAGGAAAGCGATCCTCTCTAAGCCATTAATTTCATGGTTTTATGATGGAGGGGTAGAGAGACGGTTCCTCCCATTAGCTCTATCATCTGGAGTGAAGGCGCTAGAAAATGTACAATTCGCTGTCTCCAATCCTCTCAAATAACCCACATTTAAGACGATTTTACAGTTAATTAATACATTTACGTATGTAGGCCTATTCATAATTAGTTGTATCTAACACACTAATATATACAGTGAGATATTATGATAGGATGTAACGAGGTTGGTTTCTGACTTACTGAACACAATGCCCACAATTTTTTTTCGACCATGCAGGGATGTCATGAGAAGCTGCAGGCTTCGAGTGATATCCCCGGTCAAGAAAACCGAGTACCCCCACAAATACCCCCAGACTACTTAGGATGAACTAATAGCATAAGAAAATATAAAAAGGTGCAGCAAGATTTTAAAAGGGGGGAGATCCTCTTAAATACTTATCATTATACAATATGGAGCCCCAAGGTGGTTTTCACACTAATATCACAAAAACATATGTATATAAATGAGTTATATTTTTGGCCTAAGGCTCCTTTTGTTTTGTTTTAAAGAGTGCAATATAAAGACACAAAAATACGTGAATATCGAATATGTTGTATGAGAACTTTTAAAACTCATGACTTTAACTGTATGGATGATATTTGAGTCATCTAACCAAAAAGAAAAATACTGTATAGATTTCTAGATCCGGAAATACTGCTGAGCGACTCGATTGTAACAAAATTCCAACTATGCGGAATGAACTTCATCGTGACATTTGACATACCGAGGATGTAGACCTCTTCAAATGTCAACTAAGAATATGTTTAAGGAAAATATTAACTTTACTTTAGAAATGTAGGCTACACAAACAATTGATTGAATTAGGAAGTGAGGTTGCGGCTGGGAATTGTGTTAAATGTTCATCTCAATGTAACTAATGGAATAATGGAATTAATAAACGTTTTCAAATCAAATCAAACTGTCACTGTATCCTGTGCACTACTTCTCATCCTTTTGTTATCATCATTTCATATTATTCCAACCCACCCACCCCAAACACCTTTTTATTGCAAAATTGTTCTATAGTCTACTAGCTATTTAAACCTTTAAAACCCCATTGATTGTAACATTCAGTATACGGGTGGAATTTCCAGAAAATGCACAATTTACATTCAGAAACTCTCCCAAATAACCCAAATTTGATGCAAAAATGGGATTCAAAACACAATTCAACATAACCAAACACAGCCTTTGAATCAACTCCTAACTTACGTTTAAGCCTTTATACCACATGTACACAGATATACCTGGTATTTATCATTTTTCAGTCGAATTTAGCAGAATTTCTTAAATGTGTAGAGCTGCCAATTGTACATTTTCTGAAAACCTGACCCATACACTGTGCATGCCTGTCTATGATTCAATTGTCATTTTACGGTATACAAATTCTAAATATTAGAAAAAACAACTAAAATAAACCTGTGAATGAAATTCTTGTACCCAGTTTATGAATACTATACCCTGTCTGTCCTGCTGATTCCAACCCTAATATTTGTTCATATTTATATCTTCTCTTAGATCACCTAATGACAAACTATTCCTGATCCATCCCTTTACCTCATTCCAAAAATTCGTCAATCTTTTCACATTCAACTAAATATACATAAGTAATGCCATGTCTAAACTCTACTTTTTATATGCTACTTACACATAGTATGATAAATATGCTTAAATGCACGCGCATGCTGCGCAAGCATTTCACACGCATTGTGCGCATTCTTATGCACAATTACTATGTGTATGTTGTCCACAAGGTGGCAGTAAGAGTCTAGTAGACTGCATTTTATTCTCATTTACTTCCTTATACCTTTATGTTACTACATTCAACACCTTTATTCTTATGTTAAGGTTTCTGCTATGTTCAATGGCAATTAATCGTTTATTAAACAGAGTAATTACAAGCTAGATTCACTCTTGTTGTTCTTATTTCTCCTCCTCAATGCTAACAAAGGGTCATTACACATATTGAAGTTGAAGTTGACTCAGAAACCTTTCAAAAATTCTCTTTAGATACTAAGCTTGAAAGCCTGATCTGAGAGAGACATGTCGTGTCTCTCTTTAACTCACACCATTTAAAGCACTCTCTGCGATGGGCTTGGATTGCGCTCACTCACAGCAGTCCATTGATAACTTGAAGGGGAGCCTACATTCACGGTACATTACATCTGACTGTGGGTTCATAGTAGTAGTACACTTGTACAGAATCGTGCAGTTCATTTCATATAACTTGGTGAGGGCGTAGATGATTAAAGTATGCTTAAAAGTGGGAAGTGAGGAAACTGATATAAGTTTTGTTATAGTTTGAAAAAAAGAGTACAGAAACCGAGAGGACAAAGACAAGAGGCAGAGGACACAGACAAAGGGCAAAGGCAGAGGACACAGACAAAGGGCAAAGACAGAGGACACAGACAAAGGCAAGAGACAGAGGACACAGACAAAGGGCAAAGACCGAGGACACAGACAAAGGCAAGAGACAGAAGACAGAGACAGAAAAGAGACCGAGGACACAGACACAGAGAAGAGACAACGGTAAGACAGAGTGCAGAGCAAAAGAGACAAGAGACAAGAGTAGAGACAGAAAAGAGACAGAGGACAGAGACAGACAAGAGACAGAGGACAGAGATGGACAAGAGACAGAGGATAGACACCAGACAGAAATAGAGACAGACAAAAGACAGAGGACACAGACAGGACATAGACAAGAGACAGAGGACATAGATGGACAAGAGATAGAGGAAACAGACAGAGGGGGACAGAGGACACAGAGCAGAGCAGAGACAACGGTAAAACAGAGTGCAGAGAGCAAAAGAGACAGAGGACACAGACAAAAGACACCAGAGACAGGAGACAGAGTACAGAGACAGAAATAGAGACAGAGGATAGAGACAAGAGACACCAGACAGAGTACAGAGACAGAGCACACAGCAGAGACAAAGGTAAGACAGGGTGCACAGAGCAAAAGAGACAGAGGACAGAGACAGAGGACAGAGACAGAGGACACAGTACAGAGACAGGGCACTATCTGTCCTCCCTCCAGCCTACACATAGCCCCATGATATCCACTCCCAGCACCTGTAGCAGCAGTGTGATAACAACATCTGAACACTACCAGCACCAAGCCATGTGGACCAGACTGTAGATTAGAGATTAGTGTTAATCCCTTAATCCTGCTCCTCCTCCAGCACCTGCTGATCCAGCAATACCCTATAGCCGTTAATCCACTCATCATCACATCTCTACTGTAGACTTCCCCCCACTTAATCTTGCCCTTCATCCTCTAACTGTCTCCTCTCCCTCCTCTGATCTCTCAACCCACTTTTTCCTTTCAAACACTCCACCTCCAATATATATTCATCATAACACATTGAATATTTTGTTTTATTATAAAATCATTTTTTAAATCTTTTCAAATTTCCAAAAATAAAACTTAAGATTATTGGGAGGTAGGGAATCAGTTGCTTTACGCCCTGTTTTGAGACCATAATAGGGAGGGAGGGAGGGTGTGATCTATTAAGTCACAAACTATTGTTTTGTTAATGGATAATAAAGATGTTGTAGTAATACCAATATGCCTAAGGAAACCTGAGAAGACCAACTGAGCTGACAGATTCAACCCTTTTTCTCTGTGAATTTATAACGTATGTATCAAAATGAGTTCAACCTAACCAAACAGATTGCTAGAATCAATGCAATGCCGAATATACTGGAATTTACCTAGTATTGACCAAATTTCAGCCTAATTTAGCAGAATTTACTAAATGTGTACAGCTGCCAATTGTACATTTTCTAAAAACCTACCCCCATAATGATTTGCCAACATGTAATGATGTAGTAAAGGGCATTAGACACACATTAATTCTGACAGATTGAACTGTAACTTTTGGCTTTACGGTAATGCATTCGGGGGGAGGTCTAAGCTCCTCGGGCTTCAATCCACTTGCAGGAGTGGCGCTTTAGATAGCGGCAAGATAAATGAGGACGCCGTGCTGGAACATCAGCCGGACGCTGGGCCATAAATCTTGGCTTTATTATCAAGCTTGGGTGGCTGGCTTGTAACCTTCCTATACTGTGTATAGCTGGCAGGATTATACTATATATAGAGAGAGGCGGGTCAGTGATATAGGCAAGTCAGGGTTGTGACAGTGACAGCAGTACAGGATTATACTATATATAGGCAGAGGCAGTGGGTGGGTCAGTGATATAGGCAAGTCAGGGTTGTGACAGTGACAGCAGTGCAGGATTATACTATATATAGGCAGAGGCAGAGGCAGTGGGTGGGTCAGTGATATAGGCAAGTCAGGGTTGTGACAGTGACAGCAGTGCAGGATTATACTATATATAGGCAGAGGCAGTGGGTGGGTCAGTGATATAGGCAAGTCAGGGTTGTGACAGTGACAGCAGTGCAGGATTATACTTTATATAGGTAGAGGCAGTGGGTGGGTCAGTGATATAGGCAAGTCAGGGTTGTGACAGTGACAGCAGTGCAGGATTATACTATATATAGGTAGAGGGTGGGTGGGTCAGTGATATAGGCAAGTCAGGGTTGTGACGGTGACAGCAGTGCAGGATTATACTATATATAGGCAGAGGCAGAGGCAGTGGGTGGGTCAGTGATATAGGCAAGTCAGGGTTGTGACAGTGACAGCAGTGCAGGATTATACTATATATAGGCAGAGGCAGTGGGGGGTGGGTCAGTGATATAGGCAAGTCAGGGTTGTGACAGTGACAGCAGTGCAGGATTATACTATATATAGGCAAAGGCGGAGGCAGTGGGTGGGTCAGTGATAGGCAAGTCAGGGTTGTGACAGTGACAGCAGTGCTGGATTATACTATATATAGGCAAAGGCGGAGGCAGTGGGTGGTGGGTCAGTGATATAGGCAAGTCAGGGTTGTGACAGTGATATCAGTGCAGGATTATACTATATATAGGCAGAGGCAGTGGGTGGGTCAGTGATATAGGCAAGTCAGGGTTGTGACAGTGACAGCAGTGCTGGATTATACTATATATAGGCAGAGGCAGTGGGTGGGTCAGTGATATAGGCAAGTCAGGGTTGTGACAGTGACAGCAGTGCAGGATTATACTATATATAGGCAGAGGCAGTGGGTGGGTCAGTGATATAGGCAAGTCAGGGTTGTGACAGTGACAGCAGTGCTGGATTATACTATATATAGGTAGAGGCAGTGGGTGGGTCAGTGATATAGGCAAGTCAGGGTTGTGACAGTGACAGCAGTGCAGGATTATACTATATATAGGCAGAGGCAG
The DNA here is from genome assembly GCA_942159475.1 of Sthenelais limicola. Lineage (NCBI taxonomy): Eukaryota > Metazoa > Annelida > Polychaeta > Phyllodocida > Sigalionidae > Sthenelais > Sthenelais limicola. The sequence continues at coordinate 23,268,085 of OW804098.1, forward strand.
TGGGGGGGTCAGTGATATAGGCAAGTCAGGGTTGTGACAGTGACAGCAGTGCAGGATTATACTATATATAGGCAGAGGCAGTGGGTGGGTCAGTGATATAGGCAAGTCAGGGTTGTGACAGTGACAGCAGTGCTGGATTATACTATATATAGGTAGAGGCAGTGGGTGGGTGAGTGATATAGGCAAGTCAGTGTTGTGACAGTGACAGCAGTGCAGGATTATACTATATATAGGTAGAGGCAGTGGGTGGGTCAGTGATATAGGCAAGTCAGGGTTGTGACAGTGACAGCAGTGCAGGATTATACTATATATAGGGAGAGGCAGTGGGTGGGTCAGTGATATAGGCAAGTCAGGGTTGTGACAGTGACAGCAGTGCAGGATTATACTATATATGAGCAATTCCACCAATTGGTCGACATTTGGCTGAAAATTCTTAATTTTTTTAAATTGCTTCTATTGATTTATTATTTTTCGTACATGAACCAGACATATTGCTGATAATATAGACGAAATTGGGAAAGTTAATAATAAATATTTCAGTCAGGGCAGCTTGGGAGAGACTGTGACTCGAATTCTGCTACAATGGGCACAGCATAATGGTACATAATTCAAAATAGATGACTATTTAGATTAGAAATAAATAAAAAATATATGCACATAATGTTTTGAATTAGTGTGTACCTCACAGGTATCGAAATATGGATCATAACGATTTTTAGTTTGTGAAAATATTCTAACTAGAAGAAAAGTTACAGCAAAAAAACGATTCAGTAATGGTTATGGTAATGGCAGCGGTCAGGGTCACAGGGCATTGACCACCTGTCCAAACACATATAATCCATTATATTTAGAATTTATGCAAAAATATATCACATTATTCCCCTTGTTTTCCTGTTAAGATAACTTGAATACTTGTATTGTATAATTTGGTTGTTTATGTAGGTTAATATGAATTCTGTTTAAGTATTTATAGCCAAAATTATTAGAAAAAAGGTTCTCTGTATGTCCACCCAATACATGTATAATAATGTGACATAATTATTATGTCACATAAGTTATGTCACCGTAACGTGCCGGCACGTTACGGTGACATCATGTTTTAGCACTCTTGAGGTGCAATAATGCACAGCAGGGGGATAATGTGACTGTTTATGTTTGAGCTATATGATGCCTTACCTTCAGCCATACTGTAATTTCTTCAACTCTAAATATTTTATTTTTTATTAACTAAAACGTCCGGCACGTTATGGTGACATAGAAACTTCCCAAATATATATTATATGCTCTAATTCCGAAGAAAATTATAATATTCAACTTTTTTCATTATTATATGGACTAATACATTGAAATCTATCTAAAACATCTCTACTTTACCCATCTTTAAGTTTTAAATCTATTTTTGTTCTAGGTTTAAATAGGCACGTTATGGTGACATACCTGATTTCCCCAGACATTTTTGCATTGCAAATCAACCAATAGGTTATTAGAAATATATTTTTTTCAAATTATTTGATAGCCAGGGTCATGTTATGAAATTTAGTTATACATGTAACACTGATTTGACATCATTTTTTTTTCTTTAGACACTTTTTCTCATAATTGGTTAGATTTTCGTTAATGTTTAGGCAATAAAACAGTGTATTTTCCCCTCTAGAACTTAAAATATTAATGTCAGATATGTAAAAGTTGGGTATTTCTGATGTATTTTCCGTCGGGCAAACTGACAGAATTGATCAAAATATCTCCAGACCAAGATCTCTCATTCAAAATGCAAAAATCTATTTTATAGTCATATGTCGACCAAATGGTGGAATTACTCATATAGGCAGAGGCAGTGTCAGTGGGTGGGTCAGTGATATAGGCAAGTCAGGGTTGTGACAGTGACAGCAGTGCAGGATTATACTATATATAGGCAGAGGCAGTGGGTGGGTCAGTGATATAGGCAAGTCAGGGTTGTGACAGTGACAGCAGTACTGGATTATACTATATATAGGCAGAGGCAGTGGGTGGGTCAGTGATATAGGCAAGTCAGGGTTGTGACAGTGACAGCAGTGCAGGATTATACTATATATAGGCAGAGGCAGTGGGTGGGTCAGTGATATAGGCAGGTCAGGGTTGTGACAGTGACAGCAGTGCAGGATTATACTATATATAGGCAGAGGCAGTGGGCGGGTCAGTGATATAGGCAGGTCAGGGTTGTGACAGTGACAGCAGTACTGGATTATACTATATATAGGCAGAGGCAGTGGGTGGGTGAGTCAGTGATATAGGCAAGTCAGGGTTGTGACAGTGACAGCAGTGCAGGATTATACTATATATAGGCAGAGGCAGTGGGTGGGTCAGTGATATAGGCAAGTCAGGGTTGTGACAGTGACAGCAGTGCAGGATTATACTATATATAGGCAGAGGCAGTGGGTGGGTCAGTGATATAGGCAAGTCAGGGTTGTGACAGTGACAGCAGTGCAGGATTATACTATATATAGGCAGAGGCAGTGGGTGGTGGGTCAGTGATATAGGCAAGTCAGGGTTGTGACAGTGACAGCAGTGCAGGATTATACTATATATAGGGAGAGGCAGTGGGTGGGTCAGTGATTTAGGCAAGTCAGGGTTGTGACAGTGACAGCAGTGCAGGATTATACTATATATAGGCAGTGGCAGTGGGTGGGTCAGTGATATAGGCAAGTCAGGGTTGTGACAGTGACAGCAGTGCAGGATTATACTATATATAGGCAGAGGCAGTGGCAGTGGGTGGGTCAGTGATATAGGCAAGTCAGGGTTGTGACAGTGACATCAGTGCAGGATTATACTATATATAGGCAGAGGCAGTGGGTGGTGGGTGAGTGATATAGGCAAGTCAGGGTTGTGACAGTGACAGCAGTGCAGGATTATACTATATATAGGCAGAGGCAGTGGGTGGTGGGTCAGTGATATAGGCAAGTCAGGGTTGTGACAGTGACAGCAGTGCAGGATTATACTATATATAGGCAGAGGCAGTGGGTGGGTCAGTGATATAGGCAAGTCAGGGTTGTGACAGTGACAGCAGTGCAGGATTATACTATATATAGGCAGAGGCAGTGGGTGGTGGGTCAGTGATATAGGCAAGTCAGGGTTGTGACAGTGACAACAGTGCAGGATTATACTATATATAGGCAGAGGCAGTGGGTGGTGGGTCAGTGATATAGGCAAGTCAGGGTTGTGACAGTGACAGCAGTGCAGGATTATACTATATATAGGCAGAGGCAGTGGGTGGGTCAGTGATATAGGCAAGTCAGGGTTGTGACAGTGACAGCAGTGCAGGATTATACTATATATAGGCAGAGGCAGTGGGTGGGTGAGTGATATAGGCAAGTCAGGGTTGTGACAGTGACAGCAGTGCAGGATTATACTATATATAGGCAGAGTCAGTGTCAGTGGGTGGGTGAGTGATATAGGCAAGTCAGGGTTGTGACAGTGACAGCAGTGCAGGATTATACTATATATAGGCAGAGTCAGTGTCAGTGGGTGGGTGAGTGATATAGGCAAGTCAGGGTTGTGACAGTGACAGCAGTGCAGGATTATACTATATATAGGCAGAGGCAGAGCCAGTGGGTGGGGGTGCCGTCAGTGGTTGTGACAGTGACACAGCAGTGGCAGTCACAATTATTGGAATTTTTTACATTTTAGATTTTATACCTGATACTATTAACCAGCTTTCCGATTTATTTATCATCCATAATTTAAGAACCCTCGGAAAAAAGAGAGAATAAAACAAAAATCCTCTCATGGAACTTTGTATCCACAAGTGCAATAGTAAACACTTTATGTAGATGGGTCAGATCTTCAGATAAAGTACAATTTGCAGCTCTACACATTTACGAAATTTTGCTAAATTAAGCTGAAACAAGATGAATACCAGGTATATCTGAGTATATTTGGTATGTTGTTGATTTTAAGTATCAGTTCTGTTATGTTAAACTGCATTTTAAAGCTCATTTTTGTCTTAAATGTGGGTATATTGAGACGATTAGTGAAGACAAATTATACATTTTCAGAAGATCTGACCCATACACAGACAACCTCTGACTGCCATCCCCCGACCTCCTTCATCTCCCTCCACCATTCCACCTACTCAGCTGTAAGACTAAATAGGTTCAAAAGAGAGGACATGCCATAACTCCAGCTACAAGATCACAACAACAGAGAAATGTAGAACGAAATCAATACTGTTGTGACCAAGGCTATAGGAGTCCCGGGCCTGTTGCCTAAGAAATCCTTACTTACACTGATCCTTGCTTAACTATCTTTTATTTTACTATCTTTTATTGTTCCTAGATCACCTCAATGGTGGTCATCCCCTAGGGTCAGTTTTTCAGAAAATGTACACTTGGCAGCTCTACATATTTAGTAATTTCTGCTAAATTCTGCTAAAACAAATAATAAATTTTGGGTATATCTGAGTATATTTGGTATGGCATTGGTTCAAAGTATCAGTTCTGTTATGTTAAACTGCATTTTGAAGCTCATTTCTGCCTTAAATGTGGGTTATTTGAGAGGATTGGTGAAGGTAAATTGTACATTTTCTGACAATCTGACCCTCTAGTACCTGGGAGGAGGAGGTGAAACTGATTGTACTACTCATGCCACTGAAAGTGTAGGAACGAGACAAGACCTCACTTTGTATTATAATGTACTGATTTAGTCATTTGATACGAATTAATTTTACCACTTGTATTTTATACCATGTATGTAATCTATGCGGTGCCATTTCTTACCAAGCAGGGCATTTAACAACTATTTAAAACCTAATCAAACCTTATAAGTTCAATTCTTATAAGTTTAACTCTTACTTCACAATCTTTCTTAAAAAGATTTTATATATCAAAATTATTGCTCGGTTAAATCGAGATGGTAACGTCTGGGAGAACTGGATTTGATCTAGATGACTGTATACCAATTTGTCTCTTTATATGTTTATTATTACCCTATGTACTGTGAGTTCGATAAATAAAGTAGTATCTTATCTTATCTTATCTTATGCCTTTCAACGGCCGCCATCTTGGATTTCATCTCAAGTCGAGTTCAAAGTTTTTTTCATGAAAAACATATCAAATGATAATGCCATAAACATGGGATTATAGGTAATGCTAGCCACTTTTTTTTTATATTTCTTTTACAGCCAAGACAATATAATAAACAACATTCCATCTCTAAACTTAAACCTAAATAGTAAATGTATGACATCCAAGTTATATTTAATCATTTATTTCTAAGGTCATTCAACCAGAAGACAAACCGCCCACATCCCCCAGCCTGGTGAAGTGAAATATTACAGTTGACAATACCCTCGCTATTTAATCCGATTGTGACGACAGTGACGGGCGGGGGGATCTTGTTAGGAAAGTTTGATAGAGTTGTTACAAGTGGGATTGGGCGGGACAAGAGGGGATAATCCAAGAGGAATGAACGCCGACTCATCATTTCATCCCTCCCTCGGGTTTTGACGATCGAGCTGTCTTTCTTTCATAGTCTTCTTTTGCTCTCTGTTTATCTATGTCATTCTCTCGGTCTGTCTCTCTGTCTGCCATTTGCCTTCTCTCTTATCCATGTCTTTCTCTCGGTCTGTCTCTCTGTCAGTCTTTTGTCCTCTCTCTTATCTATGTCTTTCTCTTGGTCTGTCTCTATGCCAGTCTTTTACCTTCTCTCTTATCTATGTCTGTCTCTCTGTCAGTCTTTTGCCTTCTCTCTTATCTATGTCTGTCTCTCTGTCTGTCTTTTACCTTCTCTCTTATCTATGTCTGTCTCTCTGTCTGTCTCTCTGCCAGTCTTTTGCCTTCTCTCTTATCTATGTCTGTCTCTCTGTCAGTCTTTTGCCTTCTCTCTTATCTATGTCTGTCTCTCTGTCAGTCTTTTACCTTCTCTCTTATCTATGTCTGTCTCTCTGTCTGTCTTTTGCCTTCTCTCTTATCTATGTCTTTCTCTCTGTCAGTCTTTTACCTTCTCTCTTATCTATGTCTTTCTCTCTGTCTGTCTTTTGCCTTCTCTCTTATCTATGTCTTTCTCTCTGTCTGTCTCTCTGCCAGTCTTTTGCCTTCTCTCTTATCTATGTCTGTCTCTCTGTCAGTTTTTTTACCTTCTCTCTTATCTATGTCTGTCTCTCTGCCAGTCTTTTGCCTTCTCTCCTATCTATGTCTGTCTCTCTGTCTGTCTTTTGCCTTCTCTCTTATCTATGTCTGTCTCTCTGTCTGTCTTTTGCCTTCTCTCTTATCTATGTCTGTCTCTCTGTCAGTTTTTTTACCTTCTCTCTTATCTATGTCTTTCTCTCTGTCTGTCTCTCTGTCTGTCTTTTGCCTTCTCTCTTATCTATGTCTGTCTCTCTGTCTGTCTTTTGCCTTCTCTCTTATATATGTCTGTCTCTCTGTCTGTCTTTTGCCTTCTCTCTTATCTATGTCTGTCTCTCTGTCAGTCTTTTGCCTTCTCTCTTATATATGTCCGTCTCTCTGTCAGTCTTTTGCCTTCTCTCCTATCTATGTCCGTCTCTCTGTCAGTCTTTTACCTTCTCTCTTATCTATGTCTTTCTCTCGGTCTGTCTCTCTGCGAGTCTTTTGCCTTCTCTCTTATCTATGTCTTTCTCTCTGTCAGTCTTTTACCTTCTCTCTTATCCATGTCTTTCTCTCGGTCTGTCTCTCTGCCAGTCTTTTGCCTTCTCTCTTATCTATGTCTGTCTCTCTGTCAGTCTTTTGCCTTCTCTCTTATCTATGTCTGTCTCTCTGTCAGTCTCTTGCCTTCTCTCCTATCTATGTCCGTCTCTCTGCGAGTCTTTTGCCTTCTGTCTTATATATGTCTGTCTCTCTGTCAGTCTTTTGCCTTCTCTCTTTTCTATGTCTGTCTCTCTGTCAGTCTCTATGCCAGTCTTTTGCCTTCTCTCTTATCTATGTCTGTCTCTTGGTCTGTCTCTATGCCAGTCTTTTGCCTTCTCTCTTATCTATGTCTTTCTCTCGGTCTGTCTCTCTGTCCGTCTTTTGCCCTAGATCTGTTTATCTATGTCTTTCTCTTGGTCTGTCTCTCAGTCAGCCTTTCCCTGTCCCTCTTTCTCTGTGTGCTGTCCCTCTCTCTTCCTTCTTTTTTTTTGGACATATTTTATTCAGGAAAACAGGCGGTTACACTCTTCACAAAAATATTTAAATAATTGTGTTTTTCATCATGACCTGACCTTATTTACTATTTATCAGACGTAGAAGTTTTATAATCCATGCATTTTTAAGTTAAGTTAAGTTTTTAAGTTAACAAGGATATAGAAAAAATTTATTAAAATTGTTAAAAAGTAATGAGAGATGAGGGTGATGGTTACAGGCTATTATATAATATTGTCTCGTGAAGCGAGTGATCTTGATGTGTCAGGATCCTGTGGAACAGGAAAATTTTACCATATTACAAATCTTCATCTTACGATATTGGGAAATATACATGAATATAAATAGTATCTTAAATAACAATTTTCGACGAAACCCAGTATGATGGGTTCATAGGGTGTGTCACCTGTTTAGTGGCACACCATAAGTATTTACATCATCAGTTTACGAGCAAAGGACAATGGTATCAGAACCCGTGGCATTGGCAGAGGCTGATGCCTTTGCATAATTTGTACATTTTACCGTTACATATAACAGGCGCATTGGATAGACCAATAGTTTATATTTACAGCTTACATAAGTACATTCATTATACAATTGTTTCAAGAACAGTTGAGTTATACGAATAAGTGATTCGTATAAGTAGCAATCACGATACAGGCATTTTACCCAGGGACGAGAGAGGGTAGGGAGATTAGAGTGTTTGTATTTACAATTATATTTACATTTGCTAATTACAGCGAGGCATGTCAGGAAAGTAAGTGGGCGGACCCATCGCAATATGGGGTAAGTTGGTGGGCGGACACAATGCAAACAGGAGACTTAGCCATTCTTAATGTGCCTCTTTAGGGTTAAGCTAAAGAGATTGTGGTCCTGAATATTCCTGATCCGTTCAGGTATATTGTTCCAGGTGGAAGCTATATTATTCTTTAAACTCTTAGTATCTTTGTCTGATTTCAGTGGAAAGCACTCAAGTATTGGTCCGGCTGCACGCCTGGTATTCCTAGGATGGATTTTAGCCCTATTATTAAGATAAACCTCTTTGTGGCCAATTTTTCCCAAGTTAAGATTTATTCTTTTTCTTATGGTCATTACTTTGCATTCGGAATAAAGTTCTTCATTGGGTTTGTGGTAGTCGCATTTCAGTGCGACCCTTAATATTCTATTTTGGAGGGTTTGGAGTTTGTTAAGTTGGGTTACAGTCAGGGGAGTCAAAGCAAAAATACTATAATCGAATATAGATAGTAATTTGGATTTTGCTATAATAATGGCTGCATTTTTGGTTAAATTAGGTCTGATCTTTTTATAAATCTGCAGTTTACAATTTACCTGCTGAGTCAGGTTAATAAATTGCGTTGTCATATTCATGCCAGTGTCCAAAGCTATACCAAGGTATACATAGGTCTTTACTTGTTCAAGTGTCACATTTTCGAACATTAGATTGATGACCTTGTCTTTAATTTTGTTCTTTGGACCAGTCAGCATCACCTTAGTCTTTTTTGTGTTAATAAACAATTTGTTACTCCTGCTCCATTTCTGGAATTTATCTAAATCTTTCTGCAACAATTTCATACAGTCGTCAATTTTATCAGCGCTTATGTATATCTGTATATCTTCTCTCTATCTGTCTTTTCTATATCTCGCTAGAGAGACAGAGACAGAGACAGAGACAGAAAGAAACAGGAAGGGAGAGAGAGTTAAAGACACAGAGTGTTTAAGACAGAGGGGGAGATAAGACAGGGAGAGAGAGTGGAGAGGTGTGGGAAAGAGGGGGAGAGAGTGAGAGAAGGAGAGTGGAGAGAGAGGGAGAGAGAGGGAGAGACAGAGAAGGAGAGAGCAAGAGAGAGGGAGAGAGTGGAGAGGGGGGAGAGAGAGGGAGAGAGGGAAAAAAACAATTCTACATGTTGTAAATTGCACTTTTGTGAAGTTTTCAAAAGTAGGACTACTGCTTCCCTCCAAGTTTAAACTCATCATTCTATACCCTTATATCTTACAGGGACTGTAAATTTTTTCTGTAATTTGCCAATAGAGAGAATTGAAATAGAGTACAATACAATCTATTTCTGACTCTCACATTGTTTCTACCTGCTGCCCAAAGCAGCCATTCTGGTTATTCCACCCTGCGTCATCCCTCCCCCATCTCCCTCTCATCTTACGCTCTAATCTAAAGCCAATGTGTTATCTCTTCCCCTCACACGTAATACATTTTCCACGCATTAACCAGAGCTTGTGAGCGGAGGTGGGGACGAGAGAAATGAGGGCTGAGGGAATTGGTTGCTTTACGCCCTTGTAGATCTATCAGGGCAAGGAAACACGCTAACGAGATAAGATACCCTACTCTTTTCAATTATTAGCAATGGGTTTTAGCACATTAGGATCCCATTAGGATTATATGATTTAGACACAACGCTGGGACTGGATTTTAATTTGTGTTTATTATGCTGTAAATTGCCTATGTGCCAGGCTCTTAAAAGTTGTAATTTGTTTAATTATTCTTATATCTTATGATCCATATAAATTGCTTCAACAGATTATTACTTATAAATGAACTCTTTTTCTATAATTAAATCAGCACGTCCTGAGAAAATTGTAACTGTTACATAATGTTCTATTGCTGGAGGGAGGAGGGAGGCCAGGGAGGGAGGGAGGGAGAGGGGGAGAGAGAGGGGGGGAGAGAGAGGGGGAGAGAGGGGAGAGAGAGGGGGAGAGGGGGAAGAGAGAGGAGGGAAAGACAAGGAGAGAGGGAGGTGAGAGAGCGAGAGTGAGAGTGAGAATGGTTGCTGTACGCCCGCCCTTATCAACACATTAAAATGTATATCAAGGGCGGGAGAGCTGAGAGAGCTTACCCTGGAAATAGAGATAGAAAAGTAGGGAGAGAGAGACAGAGAAAAAGAGACAGAAAGGCACTTTATGGTCTTACCCAGGAAATAGAGATAGAGAAGTAGGGAGAGAGAGACAGAGAAAGAGAGACAGAACGGCACTTTATGGTCTTACCCAGGAAATAGAGATAGAGAAAAAGGGAGAGATAGACAGAGAAAAAGAGACAGAAAGGCACTTCATGGTCTTACTCAGGAAATATAGACAGAGAAAAAGAGACAGAAAGGCACTTTATGGTCTTACTCAGGAAATAGAGATAGAGTAGAAGGGAGAGAGAGACAGAGAAAAAGAGATAAAAAGACACTTTATGGTCTTGCCCAGAGAAAAGAGATAGAGAAAAAGGGAGAGATAGACAGAGGAAAAGAGCCAGAAAGGCACTTTATGGTCTTACTCAGGAAATAGAGATAGAGAAGAAGGGAGAGAGAGACAGAGAAAAAGAGATAACAAGACACTTTATGGTCTTGCCCAGGGAATAGAGATAGAGAAAAAGGGAGAGATAGACAGAGAAAAAGAGCCAGACAGGCACTTTATGGTCATACTCAGGTGAGGGAGGGATTGGAGATTAAAGAAAGAAATATATCACGGAGGAGACACGGTCAAGCTGCCAGGTTGATCTAAAACAAACCACTCACAGCCCTCACTGCCTTGTTAGTTTGTAAAATAATGGAAGCTGACACATCCCCCTCCCAACCACTATAGCTACAATCTCGGCCTTAAAAGAATAAACGTCGCTATGGGAGACAAGATTATGTCACTTACGCGCCGGTCATGACTTGTGACGTGGCATTGCTATGGTAACGTGATGGGACATGGTCACGTGAGAGATGAGATAGTGCGAGATGTTATTTTACGGTAGGGGGCGGGGGAGGGGGGGGGGGGGGAGATGCCGGTAATATGGGGAAAGGACGGGGAAGTTACTGCTTTCTAGAATGTTTTGACCAATATCAGAGCTTGTAAAAATGATCTCTAAAAACGAAATGCATGATGGGAAAGATGGAGACGTGTGTCATGGAAACATGTATAATACAGAAATATTGATTTCAAAACACTGATAAATATACCATGCTGAACATGGCATGTTTTCAATAGATTTTACACTGTACCATTAGTCCCATAATTCCATGCGAATCAGGATTCAAAAAGGCGGTTATGCAAGTCCCCTATTAAAAGGTTCTTATTATGGTAACTGATAATGCTTTATTGCCAATATAAATTAGAGAGCCAGGGGGATCTTATCCATATTTTTTAAGTTTTCAAACTCATCTGTTTCCACGATTAATTGAAGACTTTATACAGGTATAATAACCGCTATTGTCGATGACAACCAAGATCTCTGTATAATTTCTTAAATATCGGTATATAACATTACCTGATTCATGACAGAAAGTAAACCTTGCAAACCGCGTTTCATTTCAGTAATGGTAGACTTCTACTGTAAATCTTTTTTCATTTGCTGAAAGCAATCAGAGAACTATTCGGTTGTTTCTTCCCTCCTACCTCTCTCCTCTACAGTGATACCTCCTTCCTCTTCTTTCCAACAACACATACCACCTCCGCATGTTCTGTTTCCCCCTCCCCTTCTCTCCCCCTCCTCCCGCACTCATTCCCCACCCTCCCTCTCTTCCCCCACCCTCCTCCTCCCTCCACTTCATGTCGCTCTTCCCCCACCCTCCTCCTCCCTCCGCTTCCTGTTGCTGTTCCTCCACCCTCGCCCTTCCTCCACTTCCTGTCGCTCTTCCACCCTCCTCCTCCCTCCACTTCCTGCCGCTCTTCCCCCCACCCTCCCCCTCCCTCCACTTCCTGCCACTCTTCCCCCCACCCTCCTCATCCCTCCACTTCCTGTTGGTCTTCCCCCACCCTCCTCCTCCCTTCACTTCCTGTCGCTCTTCCCCCCTCCTCTCTCTACTTCCTGTCGCTCTTCCCCCACCCTCCTCCTTCCTCCACTTCCTGTCGCTCTTCCCCCCTCCTCCTCCTCCCCCCGCTTCCTGTCGCTCTTCCACCCTCCCCCTCCCTCCACTTCCTGTCGCTCTTCCCCCACCCTCCTCCTTCCTCCACTTCCTGTCACTCTTCCCCCACCCTCCTCGTCCCTCCACTTCCTGTCCCTCTTCCTTCCTCCACTTCCTGTCGCTCTTCCACCACCCTCCTCCTTCCTCTACTTCCTGTCGCTCTTCCCCCACCCTCCTCGTCCCTCGACTTCCTGTCGCTCTTCCACCACCCTCCTCCTCCCTCCACTCCTCCTCCCTCCACTCCTCCTCCCTCCACTCCTCCTCCTCCCATTCTTCCCCATCATCCTCTTGCTCCCACCCACCTCCTCCATCACTTTATCCACCCACCCCACACATCCCTCCCAAGCGTCTTGCATAAATCTGCAGCATTCAGAGGCAAGCAATAGGAGACAGTTTATGGCCCAGTGTTTCACAGAAATCAAGATTTAATGTTTTTGTATTTGATGTACATAGGAAATCTGAGAGGGGTGTACAATAAGGAAAGAAGAGTTTTGTGTAGCAGGGAGAGAAGTATCACATAATATCTCATAGTCTTTATATAGCGATGGACTATATCTCCCTCTATATATCATGCTATTAACTTGTACACACTGTATATAATGCATTTTATTATATGTGCATTCCACTGGAGAAGTGCAATAAGTGAGGTGCAATAAAAATATTGTTATGGTATGCATACAATAAAAATGTAGTTGTCTAAAAATAGCTATAACGTTACCTCTGTACTCTACTTGAAATCAACATCTAAGACAAGCGTTTTCAGATCGCTGCAAAGCACGTCAACAAATCTGACTGAGGCCTAGCATCTCTGAGACTTTTGTCACCGAGTCGCCTGCTTTTTCAGTGTTATCTGATGATTTACATATGAAATTTGATCAAATTTTATGCACATATAATAAATATAGAATGGAACTCCCCGTGGTAATCGTCCAATAAATTTTTCGATTACTGGTGGCTCATTCCATTTTCTATATATCCATATAATATAAAGCTAGAGCGATTTCTAGGAAAGGAGGTAGAAAAGAAATGGTAGAAAGAAGGTTTTCTTTGTCCAGAATGTTCTCAGAATTTGTTGTTTTACAAACCACTTTACTCATCTTTAGAGGTCTCTCCCCTCTCTCTGGATGTCGTCGTATGTGGTTTGTGAAGGTATCTGGGGTGGAAATGTGATTTTGAAGCCTTTTTTAAATCGGGATAACCACACTCTATTTATAGCCTGGGAAAGCCCCTGTGAGATACTACGTCATTTCCCACAACCTACGTCCAGGGGGACCTAACTCAGTGGGTGAAATTAACTTTTTTCTTCACCCGCCAAGTTTACCCACCTACTCAGAAATTTATCGGACCTCTAATTACCCCTCAATGAAAGAAGATCAAGTGATTTCAATCACACAATTGAGTCCTTTCTTTGCACCAAAACAAGATACTCCAGTACAGAATACTTGACATATTTCGTCATACTATTTAAAGCAAATCATCATGCACTATAGTAATTACGATATACTTGAATATCGAATTACTCAAACCATTCACAATGGACGTTAAATTGTACTCTTTCTGTCTCTCTTGTCTCACCTTCCTTTACCCGCCAAGGAGGGTGGGTAACTTTTGGGTTTTACCCGCCCACATAATGTTTTACCTGCATTTGGCCGCGGGCGGGTGTTAATTTTACACTCTGTAACTGCATGCAGAGGAGTGGGAGAGTGAAGAATAGGGTGTAGGAATAGGAAAGGGGGGGAGGGAAAGAAGAGGGGGGGAGAGAGAAGGGAGATGATGTAGGGAAAGGGAGAGAGGGGAGGGAGAGAAAGCGGGGAGGGGGAGCATGAGGAAGAGGGGAGAGAGGGGGGGGGGAAATCGGAGATAGGGTTGGGAGAGAAAAACAGGTATGAAAGAGAAGAGGGGGAGGGAGAAGAGGGAGAGGGGGAAGTGTGGCGATAGAGGGTGACCGTCCAGAGGACGGGTACTTTGCTAGTGCCCTGATATAGGCATAGCTCTATAGACAACTACCTACCAAAGTTTAAGACTTTCATGGGCTAATATTTTGCGGTTGGGCGCTATAAAACTTGGAGAAAACATTTGGCAGTAGAGTGCCTCCACACCATACTACTGATATGTGAAACCCTCAATTCATGGAGACAAGCAGTTTTTAGCAGCACGTATCTAGAGTGTGTTATGCACAGTGCATATATCACTAGTGTGATACTGGGGTAGTCACGGCAACAGCAAGATAATTGACGGAATTCAACAAGTATTTCTATTTATATCATTAAAACATATATATTATGATAGAACCTCAAGAGTAGGTATCATTAGCAATAGGATTGCATGGGTCAAATCTTTTCCATGGCAGCACGAGTGCGATAGGGCGAGTGCTGTTATGTAAAAAGATTTGATGAAGAACCAATGCAATCCTTTTGCGAATGATACCTATGAGTTGGGGTTCTATTTTTACTCCACAAGGATAAAGAAAATACAAGTAAAAAAAAGTCAAAAAAAAAGTCAAAAAATATTATTTACAAAGAAAATCAACAGTTGACGGTTCACACAAGTCACCATCTTTCCCATCATGCATTTGGTTTTAACAGATCATTTATAATAGCTATGATATTGGTGAAAACATTCTTGCAATTTTCGATAACAATTTTGCCAAATATTTGTATGTCAGATTTCATCAGAATCCATCTCAGCATGCACTGTAACAGACATGCACAGTGGCACATGCAACTCCCCTATTGTAGGAACCTGTTTGAATGGAAACTGTGCAGCCAGTGCCTGAGTGTGAAAGGGGTATTAGGGTCAGATTTTCAGAAAATACACAATCTATGTTCTCTCAAATTCTGTTAAATTAGAGTGAAAAATGATAAATACTGAGTATATCTGAGTATATTCTGTATTGTATTCATTCAATAAATCTGTCTGGTTATGTTGAACTGTATTTTGAACCTGATTTTAATCTAAAAAGTGGGTTATTTGAGAGGATTGGTGAAGGCGAATTGTACATTTTCTAACGATCTGACCCATTAATGAGAGGCAGCTTGAAGGTTATCTGATAGGGCTGTGAGAAACATGACCTAATTAAATAAGAGCTTCATTAGAGGCTTATATAAGTGAGGGCCTCAGGCCAACGAGCAACTCACCAAGTACACAGTCAGGTGGAGTTAGATTCACGGGTTAATCACCCGCACGTCTAACATGGGTCAGATTTTTAGAAATGCACAATTCACTTCCACCAATCCACCAATAACCCACATTTAAGACTAAAATGAGCTTCAAAACATAGTTTAACATAACAGAACAGATACATTTAATCAACATGATACCAAATATTCACAGATATACCCAGCATTCATCATTTTTCAGCCTAATTTTGGAGAATTTCCTAAATGTGTAGAGCTGCCAATTGTACATCTTCTGAAAATCTTACCCACGTATACAATGGCCTCTTAGCAAGTAATGTAAGACCACCCGCCCTACTTCAAAGCACTACAACTCCTGTGATGTTAATGTCAGATCCAATCTTTTTTAGGGGAAAATAAGATTCAACTTTTGTAATTATCCAGCAAGCCTTTTAAAGCATGTTCAGTTAATTGCAGCAAAGCAATTACAAATCTATATTGGTTGAAGGATGGACTATTCCAGGCCCTTTTAAGGTCATCCAGGAAGACCTGTTGCATTTTGAGTTTTAGGGTGGAATTTCAAGTAAATGCACAATTCACATTCAGAAACCCTCCCAAATAACCCAAATTTAATGCAAAAATGAGATTCAAAACACAATTCAACATAACTAAAGAAATCCTATGAATCAACTTGATACAAAATATACTCAGATATACCTTGTATTTATTCTTTTTCACTCGAATTTAGCAGAATTTCCTAAATGTGTAGAACTGCCAATTGTACATTTTCTGAAAATCTGACCCTTTAGCCATTCACAGGCAAACCCTTACTACTCAAAGAGAAGAGCCTGGATGATGCCGCTCTTTACTATCAAAATCGTCATTTCATAGCTAAAAACCTGTACAGATCTACTTAGCTATGACGTTGAAACTTCCAAAATACACAATTCAGATAAAGCAATGATGATAAGATATTGGCTACCAATATATATCATAGAGCTATAGTTTAGCTATAAGCAATAAGATATTGCCCGTTACCTGCTATATATAGCATACAGACCTATAGTTTAGCTTCAAGCAATAAGATATTGGCTACCACTATATATCATAGAGGGCTATAGTTTAGCTGCAATAAGTTATTGGCTGTCACTACATATAATAGAGAGCTATAGCTTAGCTATAAGCAATAACATATTACCTGTCACTATATATCATAGAGAGCTATAGTTTAACTATAAGCAATAACATATTACCTGCCACTTTATATAATAGAGGGCTATAGTTTAGCTATAAGTAATGACATATTACCTGCCACTATATATCATAGATAGCTATAGTTTAGCTATAAGCAATAACATATTACCTGCCACTATATACCATAGAGGGCTATAGTTTAGCTATAAGCAATAAGATATTGGCTGCCACTATATATATCATAGAGAGCTATAGTTTAGCTATGCTATAAGCAATAACATATTACCTGCCACTATATATCATAGAGAGCTATAGTTTAGCTATAAGCAATAAGATATTGGCTGTCACTATATATCATAGAGAGCTATAGTTCAGCTATAAGCAATAAGATATTACCTGCCACTATACATCATAGAGAGCTATAGTTCAGCTATAAGCAATATTATATTGGCTGTCACTATATATATCATAGAGAGCTATAGTTTAGCTATAAGCAATAAGATATTGGCTGCCACTATATATCATAGAGAGCTATAGTTTAGCTATAAGCAATATTATATTACCTGCCACTATATATCATAGAGAGCTATAGTTTAGCTATAAGCAATAAGATATTGGCTGTCAGTATATCATAGAGAGCTATAGTTCAGCTATAAGCAATATTATATTGGCTGTCACTATATATCATAGAGAGCTATAGTTTAGCTATAAGCAATAAGATATTGGCTGCCACTATATATCATAGAGAGCTATAGTTTAGCTATAAGCAATAAGATATTGGCTGCCACTATATATCATAGAGAGCTATAGTTTAGCTATAAGTAATAAGATATTGGCTGCCACTATATATCATAGGGAGCTATAGTTTAGCTATAAGCAATAAGATATTGGCTGTCAGTATATCATAGAGAGCTATAGTTCAGCTATAAGCAATAAGATATTACCTGCCACTATACATCATAGAGAGCTATAGTTTAGCTATAAGCAATATTATATTACCTGCCACTATATATCATAGAGAGCTATAGTTTAGCTATAAGCAATAACATATCACCTGCCACTATATATCATAGAGAGCTATAGTTTAGCTATAAGCAATAACATATCACCTGCCACTATAATTATATCATAGAGAGCTATAGTTTAGCTATAAGCAATAAGATATTACTTGCCACTATATATCATATAGAACTATAGTTTAGCTATAAGCAATAAGATATTACTTGCCACTATATATCATATAGAGCTATAGTTTAGCTATAAGCAATAAGATATTACTTGCCACTATATATCATATAGAGCTATAGTTTAGCTATAAGCAATAAGATATTGGCTGTCAGGCCTGTTGGTGTATACTGGTCACGGTGCCTATGGTAACAATGGGATGGAGTCAGGATCATTTTACATGTCTTCTATATACGACAGTGTACCACCACCCCACCCATCACACACAACATTCAATCCCACCGCTAGTATTGCATGGCATATATATATGACATCTCCCATAAACATAGCAGGCCATATACTACCACAGGAGACCAACTTTAAGAGCTGAACAAGGAACAGCAAAAAACATAAATTAAAGCAATAAATAGAGAGAATGGGACGAGCCGGCAATAATCGAAAATTTATAGGACGAGATTCGTCCACATAAGCACGATGCCGTAGGCAGAGTGCTTATGTGGACGAATCAAGTCCTATAAATTTTCGATTATTGCTGGCGAGTTCCATTCTATATTTATTATATGTGCATAAAATTTGATTATATGTCATCAGATATCACTGAAAAAATACTAAAGAAGTCTCAGAGAGCCCCGCTGCCCTGCTGCCAGCCCCACTGCCAGCCCCGCTGACACTGACAGCCCCGTTTGTATATTGATTAATATAAACATCCATATCATGGCCATTCCTTAAGCTACATTAATACAATATATATCATTCAAAAGAGAATTTAATGCTCTATTTAATGATGTAGGTTTTATTATGTATTTCTGTAATCATAGTACCAGAATCACGGGTGGATTACCGATCGCGGGCATTTGTTTACATGCTCCGCGGAGAGCCAAAGCTCCGCGAAGCATAACAACAGAGCTATTTTTAGACAACTACGTTTCATATAGGACACGTCCTATATGAATATTTTTATAGCACCCCACTTATAGCACCTCTCATATAGAATGCGCGTATAATAAATGGCAGTATATCACAGGGATCAGTGGAATACTGGACTATTAGCAAGTTTGAGGTAAAACAACATACAGCAATACATGGTAGTATAAGTATAATTAGTCCCCGTTTGTTGGCCGGGTCAGTTATACATAATTAGTCCCTGTTTGTTGGGCTGGCCAGGACAGTTGTACACATACAGACCAGTGGTACCAGTGTTGGACTTCCGTTTCCGACCCACCACTTACATCAACGAAAAAAATCAAAACAATATTTACAGCTGAAAACGGCCAGATCATGGCTTTGCACTGGTTCATTTTGCTTCGAAATCATTTATAAATTGTTGTTAATGATGGTAACAGCTCAACAAAAGGGGACTAAAGCCATTAGATGTTGAGGTTATGGTTGTGAGTCTTGTCTAAGGCTCCCGGAACCAAGCCTTGGCTTCGCCTCGGCCTGGTTGACGGGAGTCATAGACAAGACTCATGACCATAACCTCATGATCTAACCACCCCCAAGAGCAGTAAGAGCGAAACTTTATCAATAGATGGCAGTAAACTACCAAAGGAGTGACCACAAGGAATAAGAGCTGAACTAAAACCAGTGGGGTAATGGTAGTATACTACTCTAGGAACTAGGGGAAGACACGCTATAAGAGCTTGACTAGAAAGTCTAGTAATAGATAGTAGTCTATATGGGTCAGATTTCCAGAAAAATGCACAATCTACAGTTCTACACATTTCTCAAATTCTATTAAATTAGGAGTAAAATATTATAAATACTGACAATATCTGAGTGTATTCTGTATTGTATTCATTCAATAAATCTGTCCGGTTATGTTGAACTGTATTTTTAACCTGATTTTCGTCTGAAATTTGGGTTATTTGAGTGGATCGGTGAAGGCGAATTGTACATTTTCAGAAAACTTGACTCAATAGTGAAAGTCACATCTCACATTGGAGGGTGGAGCCCTCCACAACCCCCACCCACTCAATGTGTTACTATGGTGACATATCACATGATTACCCCCCCTCTCATTACCTGCATCCAGCCATTATTCAGCCCATGTTATGGACTATTTATTACACCCTATATATCATACATGAGTCAGATCGTCAGATAATGTACAATTGGCAGATCTACACATTTAGTGAATTCTGCTAAATTAGGCTGAAAAATTGTCAATACTATAAGGTATACAGTATCTGAGTATATTTGGTATGGCATTGATTTAAAGTATCAGTTCTGTTATGTTAAACTGCATTTTGAAGCTCATTTTTCTCTTAAATTTGTGTTATTTGAGAGGATTGGTGAAGGCGAATTGTACATTTTCTGACAATCTGACCCATATATAGACAAAAATGCGATACAAAGGGCGATCACAATATTCCACATTACACGCAGGCCTGATTGCAGTGAGTGTAATATAGCCCAAGGGTAATATGCAACATTGGGATCACAGTCAGACAATTTTGTATTTGGTATACTTCTCCCGAAGAAATAGGCGAAGAAATAGTAAAAATTCTAGAAGAGGAACTTAAAAAAAGGAGACGTGAGGATGAAGAGGAGCTTGGATAAAGGACGGGAAGATTTTTATTACAATAAAAAAAAAAAGTAAAATGTGCCTGGCGAGGATAATAGGCCTTAGAGAACCTCCCCCATATATGCACATACACCATACTTTACCTCCTATCCAGGTCCATTAATATGTCCCTGTAAATCCCCTATATGGTGCAGCTAATATATCAGCTATCTGTGCCGGGATTAGTGGATTTAGCTGGATTAAGCAGATGTATATGGCCCTCCAGGGGATGGGTAGATATGGGTCGCATCGTCGGAATATGTACATTCAGAATAATATACGCCTAAAATGGCAGAATTTATGAAAATAAACTGATAATTTACCTATATTCTGTCTAGGCTTTAGAGCCTCCCAGATCAGATACAAATGGTATGTCTGTGATTGGACGCCTACTGCGCTAAATGGCTTTCCTGGCCCTGAAGTAGACGTCCTAATGGGATTATAAGGGTATCTTGCAGTTTGGAGCAAGAGGAGTTCCCTCAATTTGGAGGGATTCTCTCAACTCTGAGCCTAGGCTATGTTTGACCCCACACCCTTACTCTCCCTAATTGCTTGATGACCATTCCTTCCCCCTCTGGCTTGACCACCATATCCACAACTGATTCCTCCTTGGCCCCACCCCCTCCTTTCCTTGTCCTCCTCCAGCACCTTCCTCTTCTTCCTTGGCCCCGCCCCCTTCTTTCTTTGTCCCCCCTACTCCAAATCCTTCCTCTTCCTCCTTGGCCCCACCCCTCCATTCCTTGTCCTCTTCCAGCTCCTTCCTCTTCCTCCTTGGCCCCACCCCCTCCTTTCCTTGTCCTCCTCCAGCACCTTCCTCTTCTTCCTTGGCCCCGCCCCCTTCTTTCTTTGTCCCCCCTACTCCAAATCCTTCCTCTTCCTCCTTGGCCCCACCCCTCCATTCCTTGTCCTCTTCCAGCTCCTTCCCCTTCCTCCTTGGCCCCACCCCCTCCATTCCTTGTCCTCTTCCAGCTCCTTCCTCTTCCTCCTTGGCCCCGCCCCCTCCTTTCCTTGTCCTACTCCTCCAACTCCTTCCCCTTCCTCCTTGGCCCCGCCCCTCCTTTCTCTGTCCTCCTCCTCCAGCTCCTTCCTCCTTGGCCCCACCCCCTCCATTCCTCCTCCTCCAGCTCCTTCCCCTTCCTCCTTGGCCCCACCCCCTCCATTCCTTGTCCTCCTCCAGCTCCTTCCTCTTCCTCCTTGGCCCCACCCCCTCCTTTCTCTGTCCTCCTCCTCCAACTCCTTCCCCCTTGGCCCCACCCCTCCATTCCTTGTCCTCCTCCAGCTCCTTCCTCTTCCTCCTTGGCCCCACCCCCTCCTTTCTCTGTCCTCCTCCTCCAGCTCCTTCCCCTTCCCCCTTGGCCCCACCCCTCCATTCCTCCTCCTCCTCCAGCTCCTTCCCCTTCCTCCTTGGCCCCACCCCCTCCATTCCTTGTCCTCCTCTAGCTCCTTCCTCTTCCTCCTTGGCCCCACCCCCTCCTTTCTCTGTCCTCCTCCTCCAACTCCTTCCCCCTTGGCCCCACCCCTCCATTCCTTGTCCTCCTCCAGCTCCTTCCTCTTCCTCCTTGGCCCCACCCCCTCCTTTCTCTGTCCTCCTCCTCCAGCTCCTTCCCCTTCCCCCTTGGCCCCACCCCTCCATTCCTCCTCCTCCTCCAGCTCCTTCCCCTTCCTCCTTGGCCCCACCCCCTCCATTCCTTGTCCTCCTCTAGCTCCTTCCTCTTCCTCCTTGGCCCCACCCCCTCCTTTCTCTGTCCTCCTCCTCCAACTCCTTCCCCCTTGGCCCCACCCCTCCATTCCTTGTCCTCCTCCAGCTCCTTCCCCTTCCCCCTTGGCCCCACCCCCTCCATTCCTTGTCCTCCTCCAGCTCCTTCCCCTTCCTCCTTGGCCCCACCCCCTCCATTCCTTGTCCTCCTCCAGCTCCTTCCCCTTCCCCTTGGCCCCACCCCCTCCATTCCTTGTCCTCCTCCAGCTCCTTCCCCTTCCTCCTTGGCCCCACCCCCTCCATTCCTCCTCCTCCTCCCTCTTCCTCCTTGGCCCCACCCCCTCCATTCCTTATCCTGCTCCTCTACGCCCTGTTTACCCCTACATCTACCCACCTTACCTTAGACCCCCCCCACACACACACACACCTTACCTAAGACCCACCCCCACCCCCACACCTAAGAACCCCCACTCCCACACACCTTACCTAAGAACCCCCACCCCCACACACCTCACCTCACCTCACCTAAGACCCCCTCCCACTCTCCCCCCAGCAGACCGTCAGACCAGAGACAAGACAAATGCTTGCTTCCCTCCCTCGGGAAATCACACGCGACAATACGAGACAAATAACACTCTGTCTCTTATAGCTAATGTTGCTAACCACCTCCCCCCTGGCAACCAACCGTCCTTAATACTTCATTATATTACTTTTTATTAGCGCCAACATGTCAGCCAATATTCTAGAAAATATTTTAAATTGTTAAGATTTTTTTAATTGCCATGGATTAGTGAACTGAACGTGTCCCAGCGGGGAATAGTCAATAGCATAAATTGATAATATTTATTGTAATCTAAGGTTTCACGAAATAAAATCAATCTTTTAAAAAAAAGAAAATATTTATTGTAATCTGATTAACCACAAAAGTCTTAATTATAATGGCGTCTTTCTTCATTGATTAGAAATAAAGATGCTTCTTTAATTAAAGCTGGAGCATTATAGGTTGATGAGTTTTGAAATGTTCAAATTACTCTGGACAGTTTCAGTTTAACTGGAGCTCTCTCATGATCACTTTCTTGGCCTCATAGTTATAATTAATATTAGATGATTTCAGGCCAATACAATTTCGGTCGGTACACACGTTTCCATCCTTAAAATACACTGTAAATTTTGCAAAAGAAGGACGGGAGACCTCCTGCTAGCTGGAGAATCCCTTCTCATTGCAATCACTGATTGAATAAATGGGTCAGATTTTCATTAAAAAAAATGTACAATTGTCAACTCTACACATTTAGTAAATTCTGCTAAATTAGACTGAAAAATAGCCAATTCTGGGTAAATTCGAGTATATTTGGCATTTCATTGATTCTAGCAATCTCTTTGGTTGGGTTGAACTGTATTTTGAACTTTATTTTCGTCTGAAATTTGGGTTATTTGAGAAGATTGGTGAAGTTGAATTGTACATTTTCTGAAAATCTGACCCAAATGTTTCTTAAAATCTTAAACACATCCAATAGGGAACTTGTGTGTCCACCAACTTGACTGCTGAGTCGCATGGAATTGTGGGATTTGTATGTATCCATGTGTCGTACATGTTTCCATTACACAAGCCTCCATCGTTTCTATCATGCATTTGTTTTTTTATAGATCAATTATACAAACTATGATATTCGTAAAAACATTCTTTCATTTTGCGATAGAAATGTTGCTAAATATTTGTATGTCAGACCTGAACTGAATCTATCCCAGCATGCACTGTAACAGACATGCGCAATGGCACACGTGCAAATCCCCTATTTCTTTTGTTGTTGTTACAAATCCCCTATTTATTGTAAATGTTTTCACGCAGATAAATTTCCGCGCACAGAGTACTTTGACACCTTTTCGCGTGGGTTTAAATTCGCGCAGCAAGGAAGTCTCACACTTTGTTTATGCAATAATTATATTTTTTATATTTTCACGCACAAAGGTAGGTGCGCTAAAATAGCGAAAATAAATATGCGTGAACATTAATATGTTTACAGTAATTATTTTCAATTTCAAGGTTATTCCCACTGGCCAGCCTTGAATTTATTTGTCCATATTCCAGACTTTCCGCCCCATGGAGAGACTGTTTGTAATGAGAATAAAAGGATGGTCTCCACTGACTGCGGTAAGCTCTGCGGTAAGCCTTGCAATGGTGTTGTGCTGGTTCTGTAGGTGGAGAGGAATGACGAGGTCCTGCCTATACATGGTTCACTGGCCATGTAGGCAGGACCTCACCACTTCTCACCATCACAGCACCATCGCAAGGCTTACCGCAGCCAGTGGAGACCCCCCTTTAGTCAAATAATATGTTGATAACGGACGAGGGGAGCATGAGTAACCTTACTCCACTGCCCTGAATTAGACCCAGCAAATTAGGCTACATAATTGCAATTGTTCAAACTAGTATCAACACAATATTGAGTGTTTCGTATACACTATAGTTGATGGAGTCATTATTTTGTGCAAAAAACAAAACCTTAATGTGACATGAAGCTATTATTAAATTTTCTTTCACAATAATGGCATCTCAATCACTATCATATTCCCATTCAACTCGAGACGTACAATAATGGGGACCCCGGGTGCAATAAATCTTGTTTATTGCACATAGAATTGGGTTTTTATTCAAAACCGATAAATAAAGGTTTTATTTCAATATACTTGTTAGGGCATATAATGAATATGGGTCTGATCGTTGGAAAATGTACAATTGGCCCTCAACAATCCTCTCAAATATCCTACATATTTCAGACAGAAATGAGGTTTAAAAGACATTATTACACACGTGAGCAGTTAGAAAGGTGCAGTTTGGGGGTGCAGTTTGGTCGATCCGAATCGTTCATGTGTACAGTTTGGCCAAAGACGCAATTTCATTGGTGCAGCGTAGGCCAGATGATGTCGTCCCGACCGCGTAAATTAGCCTTAGGCCTACAAATTGCGGTGAATCAAGCTTCCTCGAGCTAAACTATAGGCTAAACAAGTTAAATTTACTTTTTAACATCCAAATAGAGTGTGTAATAAATAGCAAATGGCACTCTGTTCGGGTTCAAACTGATCTCGACCCCTCAAAAAACGGGAACTCACCCCTTCGGGGTTCGTCCCGTTTTCTGAGGGGTCTTGATCAGTTTGAACCCTTTCTCAGATGTGCCTAGTATAAAACACATTTCAGCCTACTTTAGCAGAATTTCTTAAATGTATAGAGCTGCCGATTGTACATTTTCAGAAAGTCTGACCCATATATTGGACAAGATTCTCGAGCAGCCAATTCCATTCTCTCTTGAGGGAATTGTACCTTCCCAGTGAAAATAAAATCTTCAAAAAAATGTTCATACTTGAGATTGTTAATATCCCCAAAGGACAAGCGTCTCAATATCTTTGCGATTGTGACTTCAATCGCCAGAATATGTACAATCGGTATCACATTTAGTCAAATCTGCTAAATTAGGCTGACAAATAAATGATGATTAATAATTAATTAATTAGAATTTTTTTATTACCCACTGCGCGCCTTATATTATTTACTTATCTAACTAAAATTTATACAAGTTAACTTTAGCAATGTAGATTAGTCCATTACTCAACATCACGTGTAAATTCTTAGAGGGGACTTGAAAAACCTCCCCACTGTCCCCTCATTCTGATCAAATATCAAACAAAAACGTTTATATGAACTGGTATTGTAGACTAAGAACTGGTAATCGGATCCGATAAAGCATTGTTTGTTTTCGTGAGACTAATCACAGTGTATCAACATCAACATCGTACGACGACACTATAGACGATGAATGTCATTTAGAGAAATAATGTGAAAAGTATACCATCGATTAATTTGTTATATTCTCATTTGAATTTTGTAGTAGGCACCGCATGAAAGATAGCTGCCTGGTCAGTTATGCGTTTTTCTCTTCTCCTTTGATTAAATGAAATAATTTTTTACGGGTTTAGGTGAATTTAGTACGGGTTTATGTGAATACTGCCACGTCTACCAACTATAAATGAAATAATTTGTTAAATGTGTATGGCCAATAAAATATTGAAAAAAAATATTGAAAATAAATACTGATACAATAATAGGAATATAGATCTGAGTATATTTGGTATCGGGTTGACTGAGAAAATCCGTTCAGTCCTGTTAAACTTAATTTTTCTTTTTAAATTTGGGTTATTAGAGAGGATTGTTGAAACCAATTGCACATTTCCAGGCGACTTATCCATATATTAGTCAGATCGTCAGAAAATGTACAATTGGCAGCTCTACACATTTAGGAAATTCTGCTAAATAAGTCTGAAAAATGATGAATACCGGGTATATCTGAGTATATTTGGTATGGCATTTATTTAAAGTATCAGTTCTGTTATGTTAAACTGCATTTTGAAGCTCATTTTTGTCTTAAACGTGGGTTATTTGAGAGGACTGGTGAAGGTGAATTGTACATTTTCTGAAGATCTGACCCATATGTACTGGTAAAGGACGAATAAAAGTGCCTTCGGAAACTGAGTGGTGATGTCTACAAGAAAAACCATAAATCTGAAAACAACTTCCACAAGCTCCTCTCAAACTTTAGAGGAAAAAACAAAAACAGAAAAAGATCCAGGGCCCCAACCATATAGGTTAACAAGCCATACACCCTCCCTTAAGGTATTACCGTCCCTAGGACATATTACCATTTGCCATCGCCTCCAGGGTATGGTGGTTACCATGGCGATGTTTCATGAATATTCATAAGGCTGCCAATACAAGAATGATAAGTATGGCCCAGGCTTGTTGTGGGGGGAAAATATGGAACAACTTATGACCTTGGTATAAGGTCGTGGGGAGGGTCGTGGTGCAGTGGTCTAAGGTGTATAGGGGAGGGGTGGTGCAGTGGTCTAAGGTGTATAGGGGAGGGGTGGTGCAGTGGTATAAGGTGCAGGCTGTGTATAGGGGAGGGGTGGTGCAGTGGTTTAAGGTGCAGGCTGTGTATAGGGGAGGGGTGGTGCAGTGGTTTAAGGTGCAGGCTGTGTATAGGGGAGGGGTGGTGCAGTGGTTTAAGGTGCAGGCTGTGTATAGGGGAGGGGTGGTGCAGTAGTCTAAGGTGCAGGCTGTGTATAGGGGAGGGGTGGTGCAGTGGTCTAAGGTGCTGGCTGTGTATAGGGGAGGGGTGGTGCAGTGGTCTAAGGCTGTGTATAGGAGAGGGGTGGGGCAGTGGTCTAAGGCTGTGTATAGGGGAGGGGTGGTGCAGTGGTCTAAGGTGTATAGGAGAGGGGTGGTGCAGTGGTCTAAGGTGTATAGGAGAGGGGTGGTGCAGTGGTCTAAGGTGCAGGCTGTGTATAGGGGAGGGGTGGTGCAGTGGTATAAGGTGCAGGCTGTGTATAAGGGAGGGGTGGTGCAGTGGTCTAAGGTGCAGGCTGTGTATAGGGGAGGGGTGGTGCAGTGGTCTAAGGCTGTGTATAGGGGAGGGGTGGTGCAGTGGTCTAAGGTGCAGGCTGTGTATAGGGGAGGGGTGGTGCAGTGGTCTAAGGTGTATAGGAGAGGGGTGGTGCAGTGGTCTAAGGCTGTGTATAGGGGAGGGGTGGTGCAGTGGTCTAAGGTGCTGGCTGTGTATAGGAGAGGGGTGGGGCAGTGGTCTAAGGCTGTGTATAGGGGAGGGGTGGTGCAGTGGTCTAAGGTGCAGGCTGTGTATAGGGGAGGGGTGGTGCAGTGGTCTAAGGTGTATAGGAGAGGGGTGGTGCAGTGGTCTAAGGTGTATAGGAGAGGGGTGGTGCAGTGGTCTAAGGTGCAGGCTGTGTATAGGGGAGGGGTGGTGCAGTGGTCTAAGGTGCAGGCTGTGTATAGGGGAGGGGTGGTGCAGTGGTCTAAGGTGCAGGCTGTGTATAGGGGAGGGGTGGTGCAGTGGTCTAAGTTGCAGGCTGTGTATAGGGGAGGGGTGGTGCAGTGGTCTAAGGTGTATAGGGGAGGGGTGGTGCAGTGGTCTAAGGTGCAGGCTGTGTATAGGGGAGGGGTGGTGCAGTGGTCTAAGGCTGTGTATAGGAGAGGGGTGGTGCAGTGGTCTAAGGTGTATAGGAGAGGGGTGGGGCAGTGGTCTAAGGCTGTGTATAGGGGAGGGGTGGTGCAGTGGTCTAAGGTGTATAGGAGAGGGGTGGGGCAGTGGTCTAAGGCTGTGTATAGGGGAGGGGTGGTGCAGTGGTCTAAGGTGCAGGCTGTGTATAGGGGAGGGGTGGTGCAGTGGTCTAAGGTGTATAGGAGAGGGGTGGTGCAGTGGTCTAAGGCAGTGTATAGGGGAGGGATGGTGCAGTGGTCTAAGGTGCTGCTTTGTATAGGGTGGGGTAGTAAAAAAGTGATCCTATTTGGCCTAAATTTATTAAGACACAATGGCCTACTCACAATTATTTTAATCTATTTTATTTTATGTTAGGCATTTAGTCTTTGGATTTTTGTGAAAAAATGTTTTGGAAGCAAAAAAATGTTTTTGCAATTTTTCCGCCTAAAATTAAAATACAAAGATTTTTTGTGAAAAAATAAAGGTTAAAAGGTTTCCTTTTCTATATAGTAGCTCAAGAGTTTATGCCATCTTTAAATAGAGGACATTACTTCTTTTTACCAGTTTTATTCATCATATCCTGCCTTCTTGGCACATACAATATGTACAATTTGCCTTCACCAATCCTCTCGAATAACCTACATTCAAGACAGAAATGAGCTTCAAAATGTAGTTTAACATAACAGAACTGATATTTTAAATCAATGCGATACCAAATATACTCAGATATACCCCAAATCTATAATCTTTTTAGCAGAATGTAGCAGAAATTACTTAATATGTAGAGCTGCCAATTGTACATTTTCTGAAAATCTTACCCGTATAATGATGTCCAGTGCTGAATGAAAATATTTAAAACAAACAACCTAGTAAAAACATCAGTCCACAATTATCAATAGTATACTACTCCTCCCGGAACCAGAAGAGCCAGTTTATGTGTATTAAAAAACAAGCTTTTCAATAATACTAAAATATGGTGAGTGAAAAACACCCTGGCTTCATGCCCAGTGTCTGAACGGTTTTCCATGACGACAACTACACTGACTTCACACAGAGAGAAGAGCTCTACTGATGGAGGTAGGAAAGACAACACCTGTTCTGTCTCCTACTATTTCCGCTTCCGCCAGAGAGAACACAGGAACGCTGGCCTGCGTTTGATGTGTGTCTGATGGTGGTTTACTTCCTATAGACCCTCGCCCTGGGATGGTCTTTTTTTCCTTTTTTTTTTACTATGAAGGAATTTTATTTTACTTCTTATAGACCCTCGCCCTGGGATTGTCTGTTTTTTTCTCTTTACGATGAAGGAATATTTTACCTCTTATAGACCCTCGCCCTGGGATTGTCTGTTTTTTTCTTTACTTTGAAGGAATAATTTACCTCTTATAGACCATCGCCCTGGGATTGTCTGTTTTTTGTTTTACTATGAAGGAATTCTTTACCTCTTCTCGTCCCGGAACTCTAAGAACCTTTTGAAGCCATATTCACTACTTCTTGTATTTTTTAATTTTATTTGTTTATCATGCTGCAGAAGCTGCTATGGCGGTCTTCCTACCGCCTGCCTCCATGTTTCTTAGAACTGGGTCAAGGTTATTCTATATATATCCTACCTGGTATCCCCGGGATTTCCCATCTTTCTCTTTATTGGGTTTAATAAGGGTAATGCCATATCATCATTCCTTCTCATGTTTGGAATACTTTTATTATGGTTTCGGAAGCTTGGTTTTAGTAGAGATGAAGAGTGAGTGAGTGCGAGTGTTTGCTTTACGCCCTTATCAACACATTGAAGGTTATATCAAGGGCGGGAGAGCTGAGAGGGAGATGGGAGATGAAGACTGGTACAAGACAATGAAGGGTCAACCAAACTATCAATCAATATTATGCAGAAAGACTTGACATTTCTCTCAGATGCAATGTCTCTGAGTTGTCTTCCGTGGACAAATAAAGAATAATTTTATCCATGGCTAAGTCAATGTATCCATCTATCTGATTGATAAATGGTACATTAAACTCCTGCAATCAATCTCCCTGTCAATCCGTCATTCTTCCATCTCTGGATTTCAAGGTCGTATCCTGGATATGGGCTTGACCATTGTGGCATAAAATAAAGTAGCAGTTTGCGCTTGACCATTGGCCAATAGGGGATTTGCATGTGCCACTGCGCATGTCTACTGCAGTGCATCCTGGGATGGATTCAGTTCAAATCTGACATACAAATATTTGGCAAGACTTTTATCGAAAATTGCAAGAATGTTTTCACCAATATCATAGCTTGTATAAATCATTCATGAAAACCAAATGCATGATGGGAAAGATGAAGTCTTATGTTATGGAAACATGTATGACACATGGATATTGACATTGGAGCACCAATAAATAGTCCATGCTGAACATACATGTTTTCTATAGATTTTACACTGTACCATTAGTCCAATAATTCCAAGCGAATCAAGATTCAAAATGGCGGCTATGCAAGTCCCCTATTGAAGTATCAGTTTAGGTTTGACCATTGGACAATTAAAGTATCAGTTTAGGCTTGACCATTGGTCAATTAATGTATCAGTTAAGGCTTGACCATTGAACAATTAAAGTGGCAGTTTAGGCTTGACCATTGGACAATTAAAGTATCAGTTAAGGCTTGACCATTGGACAACTAAAGTATCAGTTAAGGCTTGACCATTGAACAATTAAAGTATCAGTTAAGGCTTGACCATTGAACAATTAAAGTATCAGTTAAGGCTTGACCATTGAACAATTAAAGTATCAGTTAAGGCTTGACCATTGAACAATTAAAGTATCAGTTAAGGCTTGACCATTGAACAATTAAAGTATCAGTTTAGGCTTGACCATTGGACAATTAAAGTGGCAGTTTAGGCTTGACCATTGGTCAATTAAAGTATCGGTTAAGGCTTGACCATTGAACAATTAAAGTATCAGTTAAGGCTTGACCATTGAACAATTAAAGTATCAGTTAAGGCTTGACCATTGAACAATTAAAGTATCAGTTAAGGCTTGACCATTGGACAATTAAAGTGGCAGTTTAGGCTTGACCATTGGTCAATTAAAGTGGCAGTTTAGGCTTGACCATTGGCCAATTAAAGTGGCAGTTTAGGCTTGACCATTGGACAATTAAAGTGGCAGTTTAGGCTTGACCATTGGTCAATTAAAGTGGCAGTAAATGGGCTAATGACCACTTTCGGGCATAACAAACGTTATGGATTCATAATCTTCATTTTTAATTTTGATCTTCATTCATGACTGACATATACTATAGCCTCTCACAGGCACTGAGAAAGATATTATTTGACTATATAAATTATGCCTATTTATCAATCTCTTGAATCGTGTTATCATGTATAAGTATTCTAAATACCTGAAAATATCCCTGTTATTCCTGTGATAAATAAAGATAAATTCAAAATAATTGGCCCATTATGCTAACATCGTCAACTTTATATACTGCTCGCTCATGATATTAAATTTAATATTTGTTTCTATGAGCAAAGAATACAATTTCCTTTATTAACTAAGATCAATCACATAACTTGAAGTAAACATTCAGATAAATCATCAAATATCTCTTCATTATTCTGCCATATTCTTGGTTGGGAATTAACTGTCTTGATACATAATCGTCAGGGCATTTCAAAAGATTTATTTCTCAAGTATAAAGCATCCCATGAAGGAAGGAGAATTCAAGAAGCATATTTATTTTAGTGTCATGGCTGTGATTTTTCAATCAGTCTTTCATAAATAAACAATTCTTGTGCAACTACAAAACGAAAACGAGTATTTTAACTCCGTTGGTTACAGACAAATGGCCGATGTCACTGTGTTTTTCTGCTTCATTTTCTCTCTCTCTGCTTTTTACAAGTGTTAGTTCGAATTCGCACCACGAGAGGGGGCAGCAGCAGCTGGTGGAGGAGCAACGCTGGGCCAAGAGCAAGATTTACGTCACTTCCTGTCAAAACAAACGCCACCTGGAGGCTATGACAAGCACGTGAACTTTAGTTCTAAAGCGAGGCCCGCTGCTCCACCAATCATCTTACGAGTTGGTGAATCCTGACGTCTGGGTCGTAAATACGTCAGAAGTTGACGTTGCCAAGACGTCAGAGGTTGCTAAGACGTCAGAATGGTTATGATGAGGGGCAGACGACTTTCGGGTCCGGGTTATGAACAGTACTAGTTGTCCTTCCACCATCCCTTCACTGTCTTCACATTCATGTATTTGTCGATAGTAAAGTAATATCAGAAATTAAATTGAGAGAGAGTGAGTGAGTGAGATTGGTTGCTTTATCCCTTTATCAACACATTTAATATGGTTATATCAAGGGCGGGAGAGCTGAGAGAGAGAGAGAGTGAGTGAGTGAGATTGGTTGCTTTACGCCCTTATGAACACATTTAATATGGTTATATCAAGGGCGGGAGAGCTGACAGGCAGGCAGTTTATGATCATACCCAGGAAATAGAGATAGAGAAGAAGGGAGATAGAGACGGAGAAAAGAGAGAGAGAGAGAAAAGATAGTAAGGGAGGGAGAGGAGAGAAAGAGGGACGGGGTAGAGAGAGTAAAAGAGAGAGAAAGACAGAGAGAGAGAGAAAGAGAGAGAGAGAGAGAAGATAGTGAGGGAGGGAGAGGAGGGTGAGAGAGGGACGGGATAGAGATAGAGAGAGAGAGAGAGAGAGAGAGAGAGAGAGAGAGAGAGAGAGAGAGAGAGAGAGAGAGAGAGAGAGAGAGAAGATAATGGGGCAGGGAGAGGTCGATAATATTTCACCCCAATAATCATTTTAGCATCAACCTTGGTCGTTTAACGCTTTCTATTCATATATATAACGCTCTAACGTGACGTCACGTACTGTGACTAACACTGAATAACTCAATTCTATTGGTTAATGAGTAAGACTGAGTTACATTGATAAGTGTAATTAGTGTGCGGATAACGATACAAGATCATCGTAGATACTAGTTGTAATAATATATATTGCCATTTTCGAGACAAAAAAAGAAGGAAAACCCCAATACTTTGTGTCTAGTTTTTTACTGTAAATTATCCCCTGACCCGCCCATTTCAAACTTACAAAGTAAAAGTATACAGTATTCATCATTTTCCAGCCTAATTTAGCAAAATTTCCTAAATTTGTAGAGCTACTATTAGGGGATTTGCATATGCCACTGCGCATGTGTGTATTATGTATCATAAAGTCCATCCTGGGATCATGGATTTAATTGAAATCTGACATACTAATATTTGGCAAGATTTTTATCGAAAATTGCAAGAATGTTTTTACCAATATCAGAGTTTGTATAAGTGACCTATGAAAACCAAATGTAGGATGGGAAATATGGAGACTTGTGTCATGAAAACATGTATAACACATGGATATTGACGTTAGAGCATTGATAAATATTTAATGCTGAACATGGCATGTTTTCTATAGATTCTGGACTGTACCATTAGTCCCATAATTCCATGCGAATCAAGATTCAAGATGGCGGCTATGCAACTCCCCTATTGTACATTTTCCGAAAATCTGACCCTACTACTCCTCATCCTACCTAACCCCCGCCCCTCTACCCCGCATCCATCTATACTACTGAACCACCTTGATGGTCAGATGGTCAGCTCCCAGTCCATCTATCTGAGTGAGAAATGGTGCATTAATCCCCTTGTCTATCCCTCACTATTCAATTAATGGATCTCAAGGTTGGATCTGGATCATCTTCCTTAAGGGTAGCATCCACTACCACGACGAACCTCACGATGAAACCTTCAAGAGGAAAAGGTGGCTTTTGCATTCAAACTGAAGCTTATTTTCAGTGACAAATATTTATATGTTGACTTATTGTGATCTAGAATATAATGTTCTCCTAAATCTGTATACAAAATATTGTCGCAGACGTAACCTTTATAACAGTATTATTTTCTTTACATGAAAGGTATCACGGAAATGGGGAAATTGTAAGGAAATAAAAATCTGTTTAAAAAGAATTATGGACATGAAGAACCAGTCCTTATACAGTACATCTCTATTATAGTGACCCTCTATAGTCCGTACACCTCACTATTATGGACAGTTAGAACCAGTCCCTGTACAGTACATCTCTATTATAGTGACCCTCTATAGTCCAGACACCTCACTATTATGGACAGTTAGAACCAGTCCCTGTACAGTACATCTCTATTATAGTGACCCTCTATAGTCCAGACACCTCACTATTATGGACAGTTAGAACCAGTCCCTGTACAGTACATCTCTATTATAGTGACCCTCTATAGTCCAGACACCTCACTATTATGGACAGTTAGAACCAGTCCCTGTACAGTACATCTCTATTATAGTGACCCTCTATAGTCCAGACACCTCACTATTATGGACAGTTAGAACCAGTCCCTGTACAGTACATCTCTATTATAGTGACCCTCTATAGTCCAGACACCTCACTATTATGGACAGTTAGAACCAGTCCCTGTACAGTACATCTCTATTATAGTGACCCTCTATAGTCCGGACACCTCACTATTATGGACAGTTAGAACCAGTCCCTGTACAGTACATCTCTATTATAGTGACTCTCTAGTCCGGACACCTCACTATTATGGACAGTTAGAACCAGTCTTTATACAGTAAATCTCTATTATAGTGACCCTCTGTAGTCCGTACACCTCACTATTATCACAGAACTCGAGAGTTCTGTGCTATTATGGACAGTTAGAACCAGTCCCTATACAGTACATCTCTACTACCTCTTTCCACACCATTGTGGACACTGGAGTCAAGGTCAAAGGATGATACAGAGGGATTACTGTATCATCTCCCTCTCACTCTGTCCTCTATCTTTCATCGCCCTGTTTCTATCCTTCTCCCTCTCCCTGAATCAAGTTCATTCTCACTTCTTCTGAGGGAGTGAGTGAGTGAGTGAGATTGGTTGCTTTACGCCCTTATCAACACATTTAGTATGGTTATATCAAGGGCGGGAGAGCTGAGAGGGAGGCAGTTTATGATCATACCCAGGAAATAGAGATAGAGAAGAAGTGAGAGAGAAACAGCGAAAGAGACATAAAGGCACAATTGAATAAGTAAATATCTTTTTGAGTGGGCTCCATGAGATTACCCTTGTAAACTGCAACGGAACTGGACTCAATAAAATTTATTTAAAAAAAAAAGGTCTTTCCCAGGACCACACTTCCGTCTGCCTGAGTCTATTTCCCCCGTCCCCCCCCCCCCCCCTGTCTGTCCCCTGTCCCCCATCTGTCTCACTGACCATTAACAAAGTCAGCACATTGCTAGATCAGACTATCAATATTTTCTCCCTTCCTCCACCACAGCTCACACAGGGGTCCGGTGGCAGTAGTGGAGAATTGATCCAATATCGCCCACTCCAGATATGCCCAAACAAATACTTATTCCCTTGTCAAGACACCAGATCAAATTCTCCATATTCCCACAGACCATCAAAAGGCCCAGCAACCAGCTTTCCAATAAAATGGACGCCTAAAGGCGCGCCAACTATAATAAAATACAAAGATTTTTTATTTTGTCTGCCACGAGGTTCTCCCGTTACTGCTCAGATAAAAAAAAAACTAATGAAAAGGAGGTGAATCCAGATAATATTTATACCAAATGGCACGATGGGGGTTTGTAATAGATGGAGACACGAATGGTTGTAGTGGAAGAAGCCCGCAGGGTCTGCTTTGGACATCGTGTTGACTTGAATAAATATTCAATAACTAGTTCTGAGTTCCATTCACTATTTATGAAACGCCCCTAGCAATGAAGAATATTGAAATATAAATCTTTGCTTTTTGATATGTAAATGTTTTTCGATATTTTTTTATGGTGCATATACATTAGAATATTTATATTGCATCGCTCATACAGCATGGGCATGTAATACACATTCTGTTATTGCACCTCTCATACAGCATGGGTATGTAATACACATTCTGTTATTGCACCTCTCATACAGCATGGGTATGTAACATTCTGTTATTGCACCCCTATTAGTGCATACCTCATACAGCATGGGTGTATAATACACATTCTGTTATTGCTCCCCCATTATTGCACCTCTCATACAGCATGGGCGTATAATACACATTCTGTTATTGCACCTCTTATACAGCATGGGTATGTAATACACATTCTGTTATTGCACCCCTCATACAGCATGGGCGTATAATACACATTCTGTCATTGCACCCCCATTATTGCACCTCTCATACAGCATGTGCATACAAGTCAGCAGCCGACAGTCATAACTCTAACAGTTTTAGTGGATCTCACGATCCTATCGGGACAGATTTATGCTAACAGTTACGGTTTAACAGTTTAATTATTTAGCATTTAGCAGGAGGGCAGTTGCAACGTATCTACAGCTGTGCTTTAAGTCTATATACAGTCTCGCCCATTGGCCTGTCCAACAGGGATAGTACATGTGGTGTTATTTTTTCTAGAATCATGAAATCAATGGAAAATACTAAAGTGATAATCTTATTATAACAGTTTAACAGTTGCGGTGGATCAGTTGGCTTAGTGGAGTCAGCCATGATGTTCGTCGCTATAGCCTAGGCCTATGTGAATCGAATCCATCCAACCTTGCAATAATTACACAATATTACAGATTCTAAGTTCATGTATAAACAAATCAACATGATATATCATTCAACGAGGCTCATAAGAGTTTATATTGAGTGATACTAGCCTATATATTAGCAGATTTCTCAAGATTCCAACCATATTTGTTAATTTTTTAACATGTTGATGTTCAATTACGTAGTTGATTTGAAGCCACGCACACACACAAGCCTGTTGCTGTCAGTTCTACCAGCTTAAGAATGCGTAATGACATATCATTCAACGAGGCTCATAAGAGTTTATATTGAGTGATACTAGCCTATACATTAGCAGATTTCTTGCGATTTCAACCATATTTGTTCATTTTCTAACAGAATTACGCAGTTGATTTCATCACCGTTTTTGTAAGGTTCCGCTGCTTGCGATTAGCCGTGTAATGATTAACCAACGTTTAATCTAACCTTGTTTTCAACCTCATATGCCAGGATTATTGTGTAAAATCATTCAAAGCGCTCAGAAAGCCTGTTGATGTTAGTTCGACAGAATGTGTAATGATTAACCATCGGCTGAAAATAAATATATGAACGTCTAAGCTAAGCTTGTCGAATTAAATCTAACCAACCTTTTTATTACGATTTCACCGATCGCACATGCTGCGCCATGTTTGTTTCCGATCTGTTTCTGGTCGCTGACACAATAATATCCGTATAATCTGCGTAAATGAGCCATGTCGACTTCAAATACTATCCCAACAATAGTTTATGAGCATATTAACGTGTGGCGATATTCCTTTGGTGGAAATATCCCGGGAAACATCCCGATTTCACTCCTCCACCTTGCCGAAAGCCATGCTTTCTGCTGCCTGCTGTAAGGCCGTTGTGTTGACGGGCCTTCTAGCTGGACACGCCGTAGTGGGCTTTGCTTGCCGTGCGATGGCCTTTCGCTGCCCGGGCACTTATGTCCACCATTCAGAGCCCACTATGCTTGTGGACACTACCAAAGCCGTAATAATTAACTATCGACTGAATATCAATGCCTGAACGTCTAATCTAACCTTGTTTTCAACCTCATATGCCAGGATTATTGTGTAAAGACATTCGAATCACTCAGAAAGCAGTTTTATTTTGTTTCTGACGTCATGTTCACAAGGGGCCTTGTAAGGCTTAGCGCGCCAATCGCTTATAGCAACGATAATAAGAAAAACAATACATGACACGGAAGTCATAATGATTAACCATCGACTGAATATAAATGACTGAACGTCTAATCTAACCTTGTTTTCAACCTCATATGCCAGGATTATTGTGTAAAATCATTCAAAGCGGTCAGAAAGCAATTTTATTTTCTTAGCTGGTTACGGTAGGGACGGCCGCCATCTTGTTTTCGTATTGCCGATCGCGGGGGCTAAAATGCTTTGAAATAGGCTGAATATTCCCCATCGACTGAATATAACAGCAGAAAGGTTTAAGTTTAGCATATAGTTCACGTTATATGCCAGAATTATTCTGGAATAGACTTTGAATCGCTCGGAAACTTGTTTCGATTCGGCGTGTGAGACGGCTGCGCATGCGCGGGCATATGGGTCGGTGCATGCCATATATGGAGGGCGCATGCCATATATGGAGCAGTCGGGAAGTCACAACAAACGCACGTGCGATCATGCCCTCCAGCCGTCAGTATATCGATAGACTCCAATATGAGGCCCAGAAGCAGTTATATCCAGTTAGATACAGTTGTTCAGTTAAGCTAATCTGTCCCTCATAATAATACACATTCTGTTATTGCACCTCTCATACAGCATGGGCGTAATATATGAGGCAATATTCTGGAAGATTATGGATCTTTAAGGTGCAAGTGAAGAATTATTCACACTAGCAGGAGATAGCAGGTGCAGGAGGAGGAGGAGGAGTTGGGATGATGAGGAGGAGGATGAGGAGGATGAGTTGGGAGGAGGAGCAGGAGATGGCAGCATGAGTAGGAAGTGGAGAATGAGGAGGAGCAGAAGAAGGAGGATGAGGAGGAAGCAGGAGGAGGAGGAGCAGGAAGAGGAGAAGGAAGAAGAGGAGGAGGAGCAGGAAGAGGAGAAGGAGGAGCAGGAGCAGGAGAAGGAGGAGGAGCAGCAGCAGCAGCAGGAAGAAGAGGAGGAGCAGGAAGAGGAGGTGGAGGAGGAACAGGAGGAAGAGCAGCAGCAGCAGGTAGAGGAGGAGCAGGAAAAAGAAGAGCAGGCAGATGAGTAAGGGGAGAAAAGAAGGAGGGGGCTGGGAAAAAGTGCAGGAGCAGGTCAGGAGCAGGAGGAAAAAGAGCAGGTAAGCAGAAGGACAGAGGGACCAGATGACACCTACACAGTAAGAACTAACCCCCTCCCTTCCCCCCACCGCCCCTCCTCCCCCCACCGCCCCCCCCCCCCGCCCCACACCGCCCCCCCCCCACACCGCCAAGCAATCAGCAAACACATCCAGTGCAGCAAAAACGCTGAGGTGAATACGGGGCTGAATTACAGCTGAGTCATTGTAAACAATGGTCTCATTGGCTGGACACTGCGCCCTCCCATTGGCCAGTTTACAGGCACGCCATCTTGGTTATAGTCCCACACTGAATACAGCAGTCTCGCAGGGGTTTGGGTACTGGCCTAGGGAGTGCCAAGCAATGTTTTTTTATTTCTTTTTAAGACATCAGAGCAACACAGTGCTTGGGCTTGGGCTCGGTAACGAAGACGTATTTCCACAACTGGTCAGATCTTCAGAAAAAATGTACAATTCGCCTTCACCAATCCTCTCAAATAAACCACATTTAAGGCACAACTGAACTTCAAAATGCAGTTTGACATAACAGAACTGATACTTTAAATCAATGCGATACCAAATTATACTCTGATAAACCTGGTATTCATCATTATTCAGTTTAATATTTAACAGAATTTACTAAATGTGTAGAGCTGCCAATTGTGCATTTTCTGACGATCTGGCCCATCTATGTGGGACGTGTGTGTGTCCTGGAAGCACTACCTCAACTGAGGTTTGGACCTCAGATAAAACGATCTACCTGGACTCACCTGGGCAACGTTTGTTGTTGCTATGTGAGCTTGGTAACACCCGATTGTGACCTCATCACAAAGATTGTGACCTCATGCCAAAGTAACAGTCTGATCTACCTCATCACCTGCAAATCCTGCTAAATCGAGTACGTTGGACGGACTAAGAACTCCATTGTATCCAGATTTGGCAGTTATTTCTTTGACATCGACAAGAACAATGACACCACAGTGGCTCGACACTTGAATACTTCTCACCCAGAGAAAAATATTTTTTTTTTTTTTTTTTTTGTCAGAGAAAAATAGTCAAACATCTCTGATCTCTATCCTATCCCTGATCAGGTCTGATTCAGATAGTGGGTCAAGTTTTCATAAAATGTACAATTGGCCTTCACCAATCCTCTTAAATAACCCAGATGTAAGACGAAAATCAGGTTCAAAATACAGTGCAACATAACCAAACAGATCTGTTGAATGAATACAATACAGAATACACTCAGATATACTCAGTATTTATCATTTTTCATTCTAAATTAGCAGAATTTGAGGGATGTGTAGAAATGTAGATTGTGTATTTTCTGAAAATCTGACCCTTGTATGGTATCACAGCCAGGCTCAGCAGGAACTCAGAAGAGAAAAGATGATGGATAGCCAGACTACAGACGATGGTACCCAGGCAGACCAGGTCCGTTCCGATTTTGAACACCCCGATCTGGGGGGCAGATAAGAGAATGCCACCAAATGACTGGAGAATGGGGACCCTCTAAACCACAGGACCGGTCCTGTGGTTTAGAGGGTTCCCCTTCTCCATTTCTCAGATGTGAGGCTCTCTAAATACATAGATTTCACTGACGTCACGGCCCTCGCCATGTTTGGGGTCAAGTTAGATGGCTATGTATGCTGCGATACTTGAAAATATCGTTTTCTGGCTGTTTTAACCTTTACCAGTTTTAATCTGCCACAATAATACCTTCATGATAGGTTAGATCATCTGCCTTTAGTGTAGAATTACCCAAGTATCTACTCTTGTGAGGTTTATCAACTTTGTTTTGATACCCCCGCCATAGACGGCAAGCGTAGCAGTGACCCCAGACATGGTAGCCACTGTGATACCCCAGCCTACTGGGTGACGTCATGTGAAATCTATGTATAGGACAAGAGATAGGAAGTGTATTTAATCAGAAATAAATATATCAACACAACAAATTATTTTTTTCTTACAATTATTCAGAATTATCATTTTACTAGTGTTTTCTCCTTTGTCTGGTGAGTTTAAGTGATCAGAATGATAAAAAGAAAAACTATCATATCTGCGATTTAGCGTCCAGACCCCCTTTCTCTGTAATGCTAACCACTTGTGGTCAAGTGTTAATTTATTTATATACTTTGTGTCAGCAAGGCCGACAGGCAGCATAAAGATGGATATCACAACTCTCCGGACTAAACATCTTGGACTGATCTCCTTTTGAACATTTTCAACCACACGTTCACCAAGTATTTCCACAATTACATTGACAAAGTAAAAAGTTAAAACTATGAAAAACCTTCAGTTTCCCCCCACAGGTAATATGAATACAATTTTCATTCATTTTCCATAATCATAAATTTAGAAACTGTTTTAATATGTGTAAATAAGTACAATAATTTTAGAATATACATTAATTCCTATTCTGTGAAGTCATGTGTTGTTTCTGTCAAGCTTGAAGAAATTAAAATTAATACGAATAGCACTTAGCACATGGCATTTCAAAATGAGCAATATGCCACAGGCAACATATACACCTGCACACGTTTTTAAAACTCTCTCTCCCTGCCCCTCCCCTCCCTCACTCTCCTATTCCTCCTTCCCCTTTCCCTATCCTCTCCCTCCCCTCATGCTACCCACTCCTCTCTGTATATTGCTTTCTATCCCTCCCTCCCCTCTCTCCATCTCTCTATTCCTCCCTCCCCTTTCTCCCTCTTCTCTCTATTCTTCCCCCTCTCTCTACCCCTTCTCTCTCTATTCCTCCCTCCTCGACCCCCCTTCTCTCTCTATTCCTCCCTCCTCGACCCCCTTCTCTCTATTCCTCCCTCCCCTTTCTCCCTCTTCTCTCTATTCCTCCCTTCCCTTTCTCTCCCCGTTCTCTCTCTATTCCTCCCTCCCCTTTCTCTCTATTCCTCCCTCCCCTTCTCTCTATTTCTCCCTCCCCTTTCTCTCTATTTCTCCCTCCCCTTTCTCTCTATTCCTCCCTCCCCTTTTCTCTCTATTCCTCCCTCCCCTTTTCTCTCTATTCCTCCCTCCCCTTTTCTCTCTATTCCTCCCTCCCCTTTTCTCTCTATTCCTCCCTCCCCTTTGTCTCTCTATTCCTCCCTCCCCTTTCTCTCTCTATTCCTCCCTCCCCTTTCTCTCTATTCCTCCTCCCCCCCCCCATCACTTGAACCGCCTACACTAAGCATGCCATAAAGCCCAGTTCTCCAGCCCAGCTCGAGTGCTCTGGTATGACTGAGCACCTATGTACAGTGAAGGGGCTGGTGCAGCTGCTGCTAGAGGGTGTGGAAGGAAATGTAGAGAAGAGGCATTGTATAATCCGCCTCTGTACGGTGGACCGGCGGTAAATCTGCACCAGGCCGATTACAACACCAGAAACAAGAAATGGATAATTTGTAGTGTGACAGCCGACAGCCAGGGGGCGGGAGTGGTGGTGGTTGGTGGTGACTATAGTAACCACTCACTCAGGGTGGAGTTAGGGGGAGAGGGGGGAGAGGGGAGGGAGGGAGGGAGGGAGGGAGAGTGAGGGGAGAGAGGGGAGGGAGGGAGGGAGGGAGAGAGAGGGGAGGGAGAGAGGGGAAAATAGGGGAAGGAGAGGGGAGGGAGGGAGGGAAAAGACAGAGAGGAGGGAGGGAGAGGGAAAAAGAGGGGGGAAGGGAGGTAATAGAGGGGAGGGAAGGAGAGAGAGGGGAGAGGGAGAGAAAGGAGGCAAGAGGGAAAAGAGAGAGGGGAGGGAGGGAGAGAGGAGAGGAGGGAAAAGAAGAGAGGGGAGGGAGACAGGAGGAGAAATGGGAAAAAGGGGAGGGAGGGAGCAAGAGAGAGGGAGGGAGAAAGAGAGAGGGGAGGGAGGGACAGGGACAGGGAGCCAGAAAGAGAGGGAGAGACAGACAGACACAGAGAAATATCTAGGAACCAGAGAGAGCGTGGAGGGATATAAAGGGAGCAGAGGAGAGACAGACAGACAGAATAACGGGGATAGCCTGACAGAAAGATCAAGACAGACAGACAGACAGACAGTCTCACTCACAGAAATAGAGGAGCAGAGACAAAATGGAGGCAGGAAATCGGGACAAAGGCAAAGATATCCCCATATAAAATCATGAATTTGTAATTGTGTTTGTCTAGGCTGTAAACAGCTTTAAATTCCTCAATCAATTCCGCCCATGCACCGTATAATACCGTATATGGATTCTCTTCTGAAAGTATCCTCTCTCCAAGGTGAGAAAACGTCAGCATCGTCTCCATGACAACGTCACCATAGCAATGACAACATATGCAAATGAGGCCCTGGAGAGGCCTTGCCAGGCTCCACCCCCGCGCTTGGAGAAGTATTGGCAGAGTTACTATACATGTGGGACAGATTGCCAATGTAATATGGACAATATATGGAAAATGAAGGATTTTATTCAATACATTTCACATTTCTCGAAATATTGGCTATCTGCCATATTTGACTATATATTTGTGTCATATTAAACCAATATCAATATATGAACAACAACTAACAAAATTAATGTACAGATTCTAGCAATCTGTTTGGCTAGGTTGAACTGTATCTTGAACTTTATTTTCGTCTGAAATGTGGGTTATTTGAGAGGATTGGTGAAGGTGAATTGTACATTTTCTGAAAATTTGATCCATCCGTACATCTCAGTCTTCAAAAACTCTTTTCTTTCATTTGGTTACGAGTAATGAATAAGGGAAATAATCCCAGAAATAATATGTTGAACTGTAATTTGAACCTCATTTTAGTTTTCAATTAGAGTTATTTGAGAGAATTGGCGATCACATTTTGTTCAGTTCATAATGACCGGACCCCAATGTTGCCTGACTCATTGTTTTTTCCCCTGATTCATTGTTAGCGCATCCACTGTTCAGTGTATTTATGTAGCAATACCGTGATTCAGGCTAACAAGATGACCCCTCGCTCTCCCCCCCTTTTTTTAGTACTGGTCTTTATTCAGGCACTGTGGTTCACCCCATAATCAAGTAATCAGTAAAGGGTAAACAAAAATCACTAATCAATAACCAATTCAATTCAGTGATTATATGATATCAGTCTAGGCCCACAGTTGAAAGCTGCCCCTCCAAACTGAGGGACAACCTTTCGCTCCAAACTTCAAAATGCAAATTAGAATCCAATACATCGCTTCCGAGATCGGGTGTTATCTTGTACAAGAGGTAGGAAAAAACTATTTCCGACGCGGTGCTTTCAGCACTTACACTTCCGGTTCCGTAGCTAAGAAGTACGCAACATGGCGCAAAGTTGCTGGCTACTTTTGTTGGAGTTAATAAATTTCTACAGAGTTTGGAATTTACATGCTCTGATTATGCTAGACAGGCTAAGGGAACTTTGGTTAATGTCTGATTAAGACGTTGATCACCATAAAAGCATTAACAAAAGGAGGCGAGTGGTGCATAGGCCGGCGGAAGTTCACACCCGATGTCAGAAGCGCCGTATTAGGATACCTACTTCAGGGCAGGGAAATCATTAGCGCAGTAGGCGTCCAATCACTGACATACAATCCTTATCTGATCTGAGGGGCTGTGAGTCTAGACTGAACAGAGCTACTCGACTTAAAGATGCACAGAAAGTCCCACCCAAATATCTGGCTACAATCCAGCATAACTACCATGGATCTACTTATACTGCAACTCCCCTACTTATTACAAATATTGCCTGAATAAGTGATTCATAGTTACCCTATGATCCACTGTCAACTGTATTTATGTACCAATACTGAACAGTATGCCATCATTCACATTCACAATGGCCTCGCCCACCACTTCCCGGAACCGTGGTTTGCTCCATAACCAAGTCATCAGTAAGTACTAATCATAAATCACTAATCGATAACTAATTCTATTCAGTGATTATATATGATACTTAGCCTTCAGTAGCAAACAGTGGTCTGGTCAAGGCAAGTAATTCCTGCTCTATTGTCCTGGACATGCTACTTAATTAGTTGCTACACTGGTACTTGACAGGAGGAGGGGTAGAAATGTGGC
This sequence comes from Sthenelais limicola, assembly GCA_942159475.1. Taxonomy (NCBI): domain Eukaryota; kingdom Metazoa; phylum Annelida; class Polychaeta; order Phyllodocida; family Sigalionidae; genus Sthenelais; species Sthenelais limicola. The sequence continues at coordinate 23,312,738 of OW804098.1, forward strand.
TAGCTGGGCCAATAGGGCAGTTGCAAGTCAGCCATCTTGAATCTTGACTCGCATGGAGTGAGTGAGTGAGTGAGAGAGAGAGAGAGAGAGAGAGAGAGAGGAGAGTGAGTGAGTGAGAGAGTGAGTGAGTGAGTGAGCGAGAGTGAGAGAGAGAGTTAGTGAGTGAGTGAGAGAGAGAGTGAGTGAGTTAGTGAGTGAGTGAGTGAGAGAGTGAGTGAGTGAGAGAGAGTGAGTGAGAGAGAGAGTGAGTGAGAGAGTTAGTGAGTGAGAGAGAGTGAGTGAGTGAGTGAGAGAGTTAGTGAGTGAGAGAGAGTGAGTGAGTGAGTGAGTGAGTGAGAGAGTGAGTGAGTGAGAGAGAGTGAGTGAGAGAGAGAGTGAGTGAGTGAGAGAGTTAGTGAGTGAGAGAGAGAGTGAGTGAGTGAGAGAGTGAGTGAGAGAGAGAGTGAGTGAGTGAGAGAGAGAGTGTGTGAGAGAGAGAGAGTGAGTGAGTGAGCGAGCGAGCGAGTGAGTGAGTGAGAGAGCCATTAGTAGTAGCAGATCCAGTTACAAAAAAATTAAAATCAGGATCTAAAATGGCGGACATGCAAATCCCCCTATTGACAAACTACATCCGGGATATTGACCCAGCCGTAAGAAGAAAATTAAAAAAGGGAAAGGTAATTACATTGTGTGAAATATTGAAGACGACTACATAAGGGACTGAGCAGCCTTCAACCAACTGTCTTATCTTCTGGTTTTGATGCAATAAGATCATCGTAAAAAGATCTAACCAACTACTTTTCTTTTTTCCCCTTTGATAGATGCATCCATATATATGTATGTGTGTGTGGTTCTTTTTCTCTTTTTTAAAGATAATTATTCTGATTTATTATACACGCATTGCTCTGAAAACAACGTATCTAGAGCGATTTACGCACAGTGCATATTTCACTTGTGATTTACGTGGGGTTGTCATGGCAACCAATTTGTTTCTTTTAACTAAGATTACCGGTAAAATTCAAATTCATGACTCGATTTTTTTCTATTTTCATGATTGAAAGCTTGTTGGTTTCAGTCGCTTAGAATATTGCACGAGTTGCGTAGCAACTCTTGCAATATTCAAGCTCCTTCAACCAACTCAGTAGTTAACCTGTATTTATACTATAATCTTACAAAGGAGTTCCTATCATAGTAGGAGAGAGTTCTATCATGAAAGAAGCACAAATAGTATTTTAAACAAAATTGTATGTTATTCTAGATCTGAATTACTTATTATGTGATATAGTTATTCAGGTAAGGTATTGCAATTATAAATAAATTTATTTTCTCATCTCGAAAACCTACAATTAAATTACAACCTACTTATGGTTTTTCTTCGGCTGAATTGGAATTATTTTCTAACACACTGATAAAATAAAATAGAAATAGTCATAATACTTCGATTTTGATTAAATTATTTCAACAAAGCAGAAAATGACACGCTTAATCGAGTGTTGATCATCATGTTTTAACTTTTGACAAAGCAATTCCCGTCGAGAGATAAAGCTTTCGTCAGCAGAACATCGTTGTTTTCATTCCAATGATTTGCCTTTGAAGTTTGGAATGGAATTAGTTCATCATGGCATCATAAAAACAATCAGTAGTAAAACAGTATTCTGCAAAAATGTTACAACAATACACACAAAGATAAAAGATTTGATAAGAATGGGGAAAACAAGCCCCACAAGGGCCTACAATACACGTGGTTATCGTACAGGCTGGTAAAGGGCGAGACTAACAAACGGTTACAAACCAGAACATCAGGGGTCAAAAAGGAGGGCCACGAAAGAGCGGGGAGACAAAGAGAGATGTTAAAAAACAGAAAAAAGTGGTTCCATGGGGGAGGTAATGTGTCTCAATACTGAGTAACACTGGGGGTGGGGGGTAACACTAGGAGTGGGGGGTATTATACTACCACCCATCATAGCGTTAGGGATGCCAGTACAGGGCTGAGATTGGGTGATGCATTGGGTTGAGAACTACTCAATACTATATCAATCGTCTAGGCAATCGTGGAGGTATGTATTATATTATATAAATGGGGTAGAGGTTGATAGGGGGGTGGGGGAGGAGTTGAGAGAGGTGAAGGAGGAAGGGGAAAGAGGCGAGAGGGAGGGAGAGAGAGAGAGAGAGAGAGAGAGAGAGAAGGGAAGACAGGAGAATCAGAGAGCAAGAAAAATGGGAGAGAGGTGGAAGGGGAGGCGAGAGACAAGAAGGGGGAGGTGAGAGAGAGAGAGAGGAGATGAGAGGGGGTAGGCGAGAGAGAGAAGAGACGAGAAGGGGGAGGCGAGAGAGAGAGAGAGAGAGACAGAGAGACAGAGAGAGACAGAGACAGAGAGACAGAGAGACAGAAGGGAAGAAGAATGAGAGAGCAAGAAAAATGGGAGAGAGGTGGATGGGACCAGAAGAAATAGGGAAAGATAGAGTGGGAGGAAAATGAGAGAAAGGAGAGAGGAAAGAGTAAAGGGAAGTGAATGGGAGAGAGCGAGGAGAGAATGAGGGAGCCAGGAAAGTGAGAGAGAGGACCAGAGAGAAATAGGATAAAACTTTAAAAAGGGAGTGGGTGGAAAAGTAGAGAGGGGCAAGAGGAGCAAAAGAAGAGGAGAGTAGACAGGAAAGTGTGTAAGAGGGAGGAGAATAGAAAAGGAAAGTAGAAGGGGGAGAAGAAGAGAGGCAGGAGGTGGAGGAGGGGGAACTGGAGGAAAATGAGAAAGAGATGACAGAAAGTTAGGAAAGGGAAAAGAAAGAAGGAAAAGAAGAGGACAACAGCTAAACACACCAGGCAGAAAGAGAAAGAGGTGAAGGAGAGAGAATGGGAGAGAGCAAGGAGAGAATGAGGGAACAAGGAAAGTGAGAGAGAGGAGAGAATAGGAAAAGGACACGAGGAGAATGGGAGAAGAAGGGACATTGAGGAGAAGAAGGGGGAGGAGAAGGGGGAGGAGGAGGAGGAGGAGGAGGAGGAGGAGGAGGAGGAGGAGGAGGAGGAGGAGGAGGAGGAGGAGGAGGAGGAGGAGGAGCAAGAGGAAAATAAGAAAGAGATGACAGAAAGTAAAGAAAGGGAAAAGAAAGAAAGAAAGAAAGAAAGATTCTAAGAAGGAAAAGAAGGGGACAACAGCAAAATACACCAGGGAGAAAGAGGGAGAATGAATGTCAATGCCAATGTCTAAATCAACAGCCATAAGTGTCAATAAACTCTTAAGAATATGCCGAGTAAGCATATTCTGGTGATTTCATTCTCAGTCGGAATTCTGAGTGGGATTCCAGATGTCGCATTTCATGCTGCCATGCGACACAACTTATGCCAATTCCAACCCGCAACACTCACCGAAACGACATGACATTCAGTAATTGGGAATAAAATCACTAATACTTGGGAATCACCAACTAGGAAACAATAAATCACATTATTTTCTTCTTTTATTCTGGGATTTTCGAGGAGAGGAGATATTGAATGTAGGCAGGATGCGGGAAGGAGAAGGAGGAGGAGGAAGGGGATGGTTACCATGCCAACCATTGAGAAATAGAGTAACTTACATTTGTGCCCTGATGAAGTGTCCGCAAATGGGATGAGATGAAAGAATAATTAGAACTTGCATCAGAAAACTGTTGTCAGTAATAGCATAAATAATGTCACTATACAATGTCTTATAATTAGCACACATAATGTCACCATATAGTCTTGTAATGTCTTATAATAGCATAAATAATGTCACTATGGATTGTCTTGTAATAGCATAAATAATGTCACTATACAATGTCTTATAATTGGCACAAATAATGTCACTATGGCTTGTGTTGTAATAGAATAAATAATGTCACTATGTATTGTCTTGTAATGTCTTATAATAGCATAAATAATGTCATTATATAGTCTTGTAGTGTCTTTTAATACCATGAATAATGTCACTATATATCAAACATGGCAAAACCTGCCATGAAAAAACAAGTCGGACCGGTGAAAGTAAAGTTTCCCCGGTCCGACTGTCGGGCAAAAGTTCTAGAGTTTTCGCCATGTCTGATATAGTCTTGTAATGTCTTATAATAGCATAAATAATGTCACCATATATCATCTTGTAATAGAATAAATAATGTTACTATGGAGTTTAATGTCTTATAATAGGCCACTTCACATATTCGGCGTTCAGTGGGTGTGGAGTTACCTTCTATCTCTGGGCGCATGTGCAACTCATTAGAGCTATGTCCATCGGCGGGCAGATATTTATCACTAAATCTCTATTAAAATAATGGAGATTTTTTTTTGCCCCGCCCCCCCCCCCCCTGCTAAATTTATTTGTTATCTGGCCGATGTTTTTCAGGCGGCTTAATATGTTGGAAAGGGACGCTTCCACTATTCCAGCCCCTTCTCTCTCAAGCTTTTTCTTCCCAGCCTGGGAGTCGAACCCATAAGTTTCTTGGCAGCTGAGCCTTTGAGTCAATTGGTAGGAAGGCTAGTGATGAGCTGACGCTTATACCAACTGAGCCACAGAATCAGGGTCAGATTTTCAGAAAATGCTGATCTACACTTCTGCACATCCTTCAAATTCAGCTAAATTAGAGTGAAAAATGATAAATACTGAGTATATCTGAGTGTATTCTGTATTGTATTCATTCAATAAATCTGTCTGGTCATGTTGAACTGTATTTTAAACCTGAATTTCGTCTTAAATCTGGATTATTTGAGGTGATTGGTGAAGGTACATTTTCTGAAAACTTGACCCGTCAGCTCTTGGGTCAGATTTTCAGGAAATGTACAATTGGCAGCTGTACATATTTAGCAATTTCGGCTAAATTCGGCTAAAAAATGATAAATTTGGAGTATATCTGAATATATTTGGTATTGCAATGATCTAAAGTATCAGTTCTGTTATGTTAAACTGCATTTTGAAGCTCATTTCTGTCTTAAATGTGGGTTATTTGAGAGCATTGGTGAAGGCGAATTGTACATTTTCTGAAAATCTGACCCTCTTACTGTACTGTACATGAGCACTAGATGAGGGAGTCAGTGAGTCAGTGGCACTGGTTTGGAGGCGGGAGATGTTAGGGAGATGATGGGGAATCCCCTCCACTGGAGGAGACTGACTGGGTGGGTTATGGAAGTAATAATTCCAGTTTGAATTAATTATTGTTATTATTATTGTTATCATCACATCTTGTTCAATTCAATTTGATTAAAGTATTTGGAAGTATATCCAAAGAAATATCGCAGCCAATGTCCATATCTAAGTACTAAGACTATGGTCTCAGGTAAACATATTGTCTGACAAACCTCTTGGAAGTATATCCAAGTAGAAAACACTGTAAAAGGTTTATCATTTGCTAGTAGTAGGTCCATCAGACACTTTGCATACTAAATAATGTCATATTATTATATTATATTCCTCTTCATAGAGCCTGTGTTAGCTATCCGTACATCCAAAATTAAAGGTAACCGCCGGTAGAAATGGAATTAAATTTTCATATAGGCACGTAGACCCCTTTGTCGTTTTTCATATTGCATCTAAGTTGGACAAATAAAAGATTCTCTTATCTTATCTTATCTTATCTTATAATCTGGAGGGAAGTTAAAGTCAGTTTTCCATGAAATGGCTCAGAGACCACTGTAAGGCAAGCTGTGGTCGTCATTCTGAATTGTAAATTATGAAACTGATGTATATATATGTACGACTATCACCTGAATAAATATTTGGATTAAGAAAAAAATGGAACCCAGAGGCAAAAACAACCAGACAAAATCCTCCAATATGTTGGTCAACTGCCTTTCAGATGCCTTGGAAAAGAATGGAACACCAGTTTTTAGGGTCAGATCGCCAGAAAATGTACAATTCACCTTCACCAATCCTCTCAAATAATCCACATGTAAGACGAAAATCAGGTTCAAAATACAGTTCAACATTACCAGACAGATTTATTGAATGAATACAATACAAAATATTGTCATTATTTATAATTTTCCACTCTAATTTAGCAGAATTTGAGAGATGTGCAGAACTGTAGATAGTGCATTTTCTACAAATCTGACCCATTAATGTTTGCTGAGAGCGCCGCTTTAAGACAGACGCAGTAACTATAGAGATGAGGTCTGAGCAGGTCTGAGTGAGCAGAAGGGTTAATAATAGACTCAGACGAGCCACTCAATAATGTGCCTAGTTTTATTTCCCCTTCTACTATATATGACCTTTGGATCCAATTACACCAGTCAGCTGTGCCCCACCACCAGTAATTATGGTCGGTTCATAGACAGTTATCTGTATCGGGGTGTGGTGGGGGGAGAGGCCATTATTAGGCTACAGGGGGTGGGGAACATGCCAAACAGAAATTCACCAAAATAGCCTATTATTAGTACCCACTAATCTTAGAGAGCCCCATCGGCTTTAATTATGGTCGGTTCATAGACAGTTATCTGTATGGTGGGGTGTGGTGGGGGGAGGGCATTATTAGGCTACAGGGGGTGGGGCACATGGGTCAGTTTCCAGAAAATGTACAATTGGCAGCTCCACACATATAGGAAAACTTCCTAAATAAGGCTGAAAAATGATGAATACCGGGTATATCTGAGTATATTTGGTATCGCTTTGATTTAAAGTATCAGTTCTGTTATGTTAAACTGCATATTGAAGCTCATTTTTGTCTTAAATGTGGGTTATTTGAACAGATTGGTGAAGGCGAATTGTACATTTTCTGGCGATTTCACCCACATGCCTAACAGAAATTCACCAAAATGGCCTATTATTAGTACCCACTAATGTCCTAGAGAGCCCCATCGGCTTTAATTGTGGTTGGTTCATGGCATCTTGGGGGAAGCTAAAGGGTGGAGAGAGTGGCATCATAAGCTTATGGGTCAAATTTTCAGAAAATGTACAATTGGCAGCTCTACACATTTAGGACATTCTCCTAAATTAGGCTGAAAAAAGAAGAATACCGGGTATATATGAATATATTTGGTATCCAGTGATTTAAAGTATCAGTTCTGTTATGTTAAACATCATTTTGAAGCTCATTTTTGTCTTAAATGTGGGTTATTTGAGACGATTGGTGAAGGCCAATTGTTAAAGATAAGGTTTTATTTTTCATGATAATTCCTAGGCTTTTCTAGATTCATTTAATGGGCTATTACACTCCTATTTAATTATGTTACTGTTTCAAACTGACATGTGATAATCTTTAATTTGGGTCCAGCCTGTGCCCAGGTAGCATTCACACCTTTTAGGGTATGGCCAATGGTAGGGACAACTACAAAGCTATAGGCTTTAACAGAGGGGCATAGGTGGGACATGCTTGTTTATTCATGTTTAGTGGTAGCCATATTTGTTATGCTTGTATAATCTTATGAAATCATGTGTACTAGCCTGTTGATAGACCACTGTAATTATAAATGCCACACCTATGAGCCTGTTAGGCTAGGCAGAATATAAAAGCTGGATTGACCTAAGGGTAGGCAGACATTTTCCTGCCCAGATGCTGTACTAAGAACTACCGAAATACAAGTCTACAAGAAAATGGGAATTGTCTTGAATTTATTCTTCACATTATGCTGCATAAATTGAACTTAAAGTAATCACGAGCTCCCCAAGCTAAACATTACTTTAATATTGGTGTAGAACCTTCGGCCAGTTCTATTAATAAGAGCTGGAAAAGATCCCAGACTATTTGGGTCTCATGGAATTGCCAAGCGACAGTCATAATGGAGGAATATAGATATATTCTTGAGCAAACGGATGCTATTCTAGCAGGAAACATGCAGAACATGGATGTTATGAAAATGCAAAGAAAACTGGACAGAATGCGAGGAGGACTGAAGTTTCAGAAGGAGGGAACAAATGACAATCACTCTTCCAGAGATCGTGATAGGAGCAGGGAGAGGACCAGACTGAATTAGAGTAAAGATGACGGGATAAACCAGGTGTTTCTTTTCCTCCAGGAAGCTAGATCATCAAGTCATAGGATTGAAGGAGAAAAGGATCTGCAATGGACGACGACCAATTATGGCCATGGACTATGATTTAAAGATGCGACTTAAAGGCCACCTTAGTACACACTCACAGTTGTATGAGCTCAGAGCTGTGAAGGAACATGTAGGTTTTACAGTTTTTCACATGATTTGATTTGGGATAATTATGTTGCAGTTTGCATTGACTTGGTGTACTCCCGCTCTTGTGTATTGTGACAACAGTTTGGTATTTGAAAAGAGATATTATTTCATTTTAAAGGTATTTCAGGTTATGTAAGTTATACCCTAGATTTTTGGATATATTTTCCTGTTTCATTGGAATCTTGAATTAGTTATTACTATTACTATGGTTTAGGGCATGTTATTTCTGGGAAGGGAACTATAATTCCATCTTAAATATAATGATTTCTTAGTGCCTGTGATTTATTCGATTTTCTCCCTATTTGGTCTTAAGGTGGTAGGGGTAGGTGTCCTAGCCAAACACCCTACTCTGTACATTCTGCCTTGGTTTTAAGTTTTTAGGGTAGGTGTCCTAGCCAAACACCATACACTCTAAGTACATTCGTCTTAATTCTAAGGTTGTCGTACATTCTACCTTAGGGTCACAATTCTAACATAATCATGTAGAAAATGTCTCAGTTAGTTTTCTAGGTTTAAATTGATTTTCCCCTGGTGCTTATCAGCTGAATCAATTCTTGGTGCTTAATTCGCGATCTCTCTAATCATTTTGATCCTGAAAACGCTGGAATGTTTTGTAGTGTAGTTTACTTGGGATAGCTTGTGTTAGAATTGTTTATGTTTATGTTTAGGTTAATGTATTGATTATTGTCCTACTATGAGGAGGTTCAGATTTTAATTATTTCCCAATTATAGTTAGGTTGAAGGTATATAGTATCTCCCAATTATGGTTAGGTTGAGGTTTTTATTATTTCCCGACTAATTTGTAGGTTAGTACATTGATTATTGTCCAGCAATAGGTAGGTTGAAATGCTAAATCTGGATTAATCAGATGCACTAGAACTATGGGTAAGCATTATGCTTTATCTTTTCCAAATATGTCTCTTTCTTTATTCTAAATGACCAAAGTCTTTTCTTATCTGAGTTAGGCCATAATCACTGTATATTCTTGGTTCTTTTCTTCAAAGGGGATTATCTCCTGTGTTCATGACCCAGAGAACACTGACTTGTTTAGTTGAATTGTTAGAGGTGTTGAAGCACACAGATGTGAGATAGACAATACAATTCACTTGGTAGTAGCGTTTTAGAAGGAAAACAGAGTTTTTGCGCGACTCTGGGAAATTTCTAAAGGATGAAATTTCTAGGAAAACTGAGGGTGGCCATGTATGGGACCCCAGTTAAGCGTTTTATGAGGTAGATTTCCAGGAGGACTCCTATACTTTGACAGGGTTTTATTCATCCTTAGTATAATTTGAACCACCACTTAGGTTAAGTATGGACTGGTTCCTAGATACTGATGGAACAGGATGAAGGGTTAGGGGCAGCGCTAGGAAACCCTTTGGTTTTTGAGGTTTCAATTTGATTTGTATTTGTTATATCTCACTCTCTTTTGAGGCATTCCAGTTATATAATGTTTTATGGTTCTATTATCATAGTTTTACAAGGGAACTTTATATTTTTGTGTTTGGTCTCCATTAGGTTACCATATATTATTAGGGGTAGGCCTACATGTTTAGATTTATAGGATCAAACTAGGTAGGATAATTTGAAGGATTTGGGTTGTTCTAATATTCCAATCTTGTGTTTAGAACTCGGATCAGTAGGAATACTTTTGCTTCTGATGTGCAGATAGCTAGATTTAGTTTTATTTTTGTTTGCTCTGAAGATATATGAAGGGTAGAAGACCTTGGAGAGGTCCGGATCAGAGAGTGGTCAGTCCTTTATATGATGGGCCTCATATAGAATTGTTCTAGAGCTATTTTTGCTGTTGGTGTCAAGATGTAGTGGATACCTGAATATGATGATGTATTTGTGAGGGATATTTCGATAGTACTTGTTTATGAACATGTTACATCATGTTGTAAAGGTAAAACGGATATAATTTTCAATTTTATTTTTCAATTGGTAATACACATGGGTCTATGCAACTGTGATAAAATTGTTCTGATTCAGACATGGTATGTGATAACTCGACAGTGACAGCAAGTATATATAAGAGGAAACAAGAAAGGATGGTAGATGGACAACCCTAAGAATATGTATGAAGAATGCTGGTCACTTTGATTTATTAAATGCTTTTAAGTAGTAATGAAATGGTGGTATGTTTAACTGTACGTCGTATTCTTATTCCTACAACTAGGAATCTGTAAATATGTTCTAGGGTTTTCACCCCATGATAGTTTTGATCTGGTACAATGTAGATGACTTTAGAAAAAAATTCATATTATGCCTATTATTAGCAATCACTGGCCCATGCAAATCGTTAGAGGACCATGGTAGTTGTGATTCTATATAATGTTTGATTTACATGTGTAATATTATGTCTTTAATGTAGTGTCTAATGATTATGTCATATTTCTCTTGTACTTGAATTGATATCATGATTCGGATTTCAAACTTAGGATAATGATCTGTGGGTATAAGGTCTAGTTCACAATTTAAGTAGATAATGTTTGTATTTTCCTTTATACCAGTATTGGTTTATTTTTGTATTTTGCTATCATTTCCGCCCCAGTATGATTTGATTTTCCTTGAATAGTGGGAATTCAAGACCAGTGGGCAGGGAAGAATGTTAAAGATAAGGTTTTATTTTTCATGATAATTCCTAGGCTTTTCTAGATTCATTTAATGGGCTATTACACTCCTATTTAATTATGTTACTGTTTCAAACTGACATGTGATAATCTTTAATTTGGGTCCAGCCTGTGCCCAGGTAGCATTCACACCTTTTAGGGTATGGCCAATGGTAGGGACAACTACAAAGCTATAGGCTTTAACAGAGGGGCATAGGTGGGACATGCTTGTTTATTCATGTTTAGTGGTAGCCATATTTGTTATGCTTGTATAATCTTATGAAATCATGTGTACTAGCCTGTTGATAGACCACTGTAATTATAAATGCCACACCTATGAGCCTGTTAGGCTAGGCAGAATATAAAAGCTGGATTGACCTAAGGGTAGGCAGACATTTCCTGCCCAGATGCTGTACTAAGAACTACCGAAATACAAGTCTACAAGAAAATGGGAATTGTCTTGAATTTATTCTTCACATTATGCTGCATAAATTGAACTTAAAGTAATCACGAGCTCCCCAAGCTAAACATTACTTTAATACAATTGTACATTTTCTGAAGATCTGACCCTTATATGGGGGCCACCCGTTGGGTGAGATTGCTAACGGAAATCCACCAAAATTACCAGTTAAAACCCACTAAAGTAGTATAGAAAAGGGGATCAGGGCCTATTAGTATTATTTATGATCGGTTCATTTTAAGTGTTGAGGGTGGGGAAGGGTTGCTATTATCGCTGCCGGATATTCGCCAAAATGGCCACTAAGAGACATTTAGAACCCCCTAAAGGGGTCGAGAGCCTCACGAGTAGCAATTGTTGTGGGTTCATGGGAGACAGCTGATGGTAGGTAGAGGGGGAGACAGCTGGTTCAGAAGCATCACAATATGATTACATGGGTTTGGTACTGATTGCCAGGCCCCAAAATGGCTACTTAAAACCCTGGGTGAGGGGGTTCTTTTAACTATGGTAGAGCTGCCCACTATTAAAGTGAGTACTTGGGATCCTCATCTGTAGAAATTACGGTTGGTTCATTGCATTTGAGTGTCGTGGGCAGTACAAGGTGTCCAGAACAATCATTATTAGGTTACAGGGGGGGGGGGGGGGGGCGGGGGGTACAGATAGCTTACAGAAACGTATCACTCACAGAGGCTGTACATAAATGGGTTCACAGTCCCAAGGCCTGAACTAGAAATAGCCTGGTAAAACAGCATATGGGTCAGATTTTCAGAAAATGTACAATTGGCAGCTCTACACATTGAGTAAGTTCTGCTAAATAAGGCTGCAATTTGGTCAATACCAGGTAAATTCGAATATATTCGGCATTGCATTGATTCTAGCAATCTGTTTGGTTAGGTTGAACTGTATTTTGAACCTGATTTACGTATTAAATTTCGGTTATTTGAGAGGATTGGTGAAGGTGGATTGTACATTTTCTGGCGATTTCACCGTTGTATGTTTCCCGAGTGACAAGGTGTTCCTTTGAGATACTGCCTGCAAAGGTTTGCAGTGCATTTGTTTTGAGTGATTGATGGCGCCTTGCCCTTATAATTGGCCTCCAAATGAGCACATCAGCTAGTAACTCCAATACATAGATTTCACATGACGTCACCTAGTAGGCTGGGGTATCACAGTGGCTACCATGTCTGGGGTCACTGCTACGCTTGCCGTCTATGGCGGGGGTATCAAAACAAAGTTGATAAACCTCACAAGAGTAGATACTTGGGTAATTCTACACTAAAGGCAGATTATCTAACCTATCATGAAGGTATTGTTGTGGCAGATTAAAACTGGTAAAGGTAAAAACAGCCAGAAAACGATATTTCCAAGTATCGCAGCATGTATAGCCATCTAACTTGACCCCAAACATGGCCAGGGCCGTGACGTCAGTGAAATCTATGTATAGAGGTCACACACCCGGGTCTGACCTTCATCGGCATTTTCAAACTGAACCTAAAGAAAGAGTCAACTGTTATTAACATCGATCAACAGCCAAAGACTTTCTAACGTTTTGTTCCATTTTCTGCGGAGGAAAAGCTAGAATAGCTGACAAGAATAAAAGCTTTCTAATTCCAGGATTCCATCGTCAACCCCTATCCTGTGAAGGGAAACGATACTGTTTCCCTCACGTAGGATACATGGGTGAAATCGCCAGAGATTGTACAATTCGCCTTCACAAATCCTCTCAAATAACCCACATTTAAGACAAAAATCATATTGAAAATACAGTTCAGCATAACCAAACAGACTGTTTTAATCAAAGCAATACCAAATATACTCAGATATACCTAGTATTAACGATTTCTTAAGTCTAATTTAGCAGAATTTCCTAAATGTGTTGATCTGCCAACTGTGCATTTTCTGAAAATCTGATCCACATCAACAACCCATCTATTATTGGGAGAACTCGATATCAATTACAAACTGAATAAAAGCATGCGTGGAAAGGGAAGGCGATTTATTGTTGGGCCTCTGGTCAATCGCAGCGAAATTATAGATAGCGAATTATAAATTATTATCCAGCCTCTGAAGAACCGAAACCCCAATGCTAGCCTATACCGGTACTCTTTGAAGTCTCGGTTTTTTGTAGTATACTATCCCACTAGCTAGTAGAAGACCATCTATAAGGCTCAGATTTTCAGAAGATGTACAATTGGCAGCTCTACACATTTAGGAAAGTCTGCTAAATTAGGCTTAAAATGGTGAATACCGGGTATATCTGAGTATATTTGGTATCGCATTGATTTAAAGTATCAGTTCTGTTATGTTAAACTGCATTTTGAAGCTCATTTTTGTCTTAAATGTGGGTTATTTGAGAGGATTGGTGAAGGTGAATTGTACATTTTCTGAACATCTGACCCATAAGCTCCTGTATTCAACCTCTATCTTGTCAAGGGGAAGCGATATGTTTCCCCTTGCCCGTTACATCCATCAATAACTGAGTCTCCAAATGGATATCGATTACAAATTGAATAAAGCAGGTCCGGGCGTTGTGCACTTGAAAAGGGACGGTGATTTACTTGGGTCTAAGGTATTTGGTCAATTTCCTCACAATGACACAAGGTATTAAATTAGTCACATGAACTGTCCTTGGACTATAATAACCACAGAAACAAAAAAGATTAATAATCTCCGTTTGGGGACAGCTGGTCACTGTTTGTTGATAATCCGGAGGTGCCAAACGCTGGAACAGCAGCCCCTTAATGTCGGTCATTCAAGGTTCCCACAGAACATCTGGATTCAAATTCCATGACTTTTCCATGACTTTCCATGATCATGAATGAAAAATTCCATGACCCTCAATAATCAGAGTAAAGCTGTCCATTTCTGGTAGGAGGTAGGAGAGGGGAATGAGATGAGGAACAAATGCAGAGCTGCCAACCTATGAAGATCCCCAATCCTAGTCTGTCACATGGAGCTGAGTGCTGTTTGCGGCAAAGGCGCAAAGCCATTCTAGGGGGGTCTGGGGGCATGCTCCCCCATGAATTTTTTTTAAAAATTAGGATTCAAATGGTGCATTCTGGGAGTAGTTTTACTTCATAATTGACTTTTTGAAATGTGTGGATTTCTTAAAGTCACACAGTAGATAAAGTTAAATATTTTTTTTGGCCATTTTTGGCCATTTTTGGCAAGTGAGGGGTGCCTGAACCTGAATTAACAGGATATATGTATAGGGCCTGAATATGCACACAGGTGCAATAGTAAATAGCTATCAGATTAAATATTTTAAGATCAAAATTTATCAACAGTTCAGTTCAGTCTATAGTGATAAGCATAACCACAAGGCTGTCCTGCATCCTACTCCTTGTTGGGCTCTCTACCCCAGCCAGGATGGATATGGCGAGCTTCATAGGCAATGTTATAGGAGGTTGAGAGGAGAGCAATGCACACTCATAAACTATTATTATCGTTATTTCTAATGATTTTGTACTATTTGGAAAAAATAATCTGCATTCAAACTGTCAAATTTGAATAGAAATTGCTAAAAACATTGTTGCCTTCCCAACCCATCCATAAAGAGCCTCACTGAAGACAAAGCCCCGTCCAGAAGGAGCGACAAGGAGTTAATGAGAAAGACCTGGTCCCTAAAAGTTAGGGGGTCATTAGGGGTTTGTCTCATAGACTGAGTTAAGGGGAGGGTGCAGGGTGTAAATAATTTGGGGGTCAAATTGGCAAAAGAAAATCTAAATGTACATTTTTTTGTGAACATTTTTCATTGATTCAGTTTCTCATTCTGAATGAAATGTATGATGAATTTTGAAAATGATTGCTTTAGGATTGTTTCCATAGCGACCCACCATTGATTATTTAATATTTAAATATTTAAATGGTTGATTCTCATCAAATGGGGGTTGGGGGTTGTCATTCAGAAGTCATTTTTACAATCTGCTCTAAAGTCAGGAAACTTTTGGGCTTTGATAAACAGGGTAGGGCCGATGTGTTGGCGGGGGGATTTAAACTATTCATCTAAAACATGTCTTGGTCCTAAATTTCTACAAAATCGTAGTTTAGGTCATACAGATCGTAGCATTGTATTTTGATGCTGAAATCGTAGTGACTACAGTGAAATCATAGAAGTTGGCAGCACTGCAAATGAGGTGCTAGCTAAAAATCTGGAGACACAAATTCAAGGCCAAAACAGCCTTCAGACAGTGAGGAGAAATGGTGGACAAGTCAAAACGGTGGAAAAGTGTGGCCACTTGGGACAAATGTCATGCAGCATGACATTTGTCCCAAGTGGCCACACTTTTCCTAATACCACTTTTCCTAATACCACCGACACGTTCTATTTTTTGTTCAGCATGATGCTGAACAAAAAATAGAACGTGTCGGTGGTATTATGGAGAATTTTGATTTTAACATTCAGAATTTCATTTTCCATGACTTTCCATGACCTGTCCAGAATTCCATGACTTTCCAGGCCTGGAAAACCAAATCACTAATTCCATGACTTTCCATGACTTTCCATGACCGTGGGAACCTTGTCATTGATCCTTTAGTATCCTGGAACTAGTGGATAACCAGCTACTGCTATAATAGGAGCTGGTCTACACTCTAAACGCGTTTTGTAGGCAATGGCTTTCCATAGCGTTAACCCTAGCCGGCTTTGATGTTTACTGCCTACATGACGCGTATAGAGTGTAGAAACAAGTTTCTACTCGTAATAAAATAGATTCTAGTATACTTTTTAAAGCTTATGCATATTATATTTTATTATTTCGGAAGTTCTTGTTGGTAATTTATCATTTTGAATCGGAAAATATTCTTTTGACTTATGCGGAGGAAAAAGATAACTGACATTCACACGAGCAAAAGCTTTGGAATTCTGTAGTCTTATATACGGAGAATACTCCTTTTTTCATTATGTATGTTCGAGTCTGCTACATTGTATTATGATATTGTATAATCGGTGTTATGAAAATAATAAATTATATTATTGCCACCCCCACTCCCACTCCCACTTATGTCAGGAGCTAGGAGAAGTCAAGCAACAACACTTAAGAGGTAATCTAGGAACACCCTGGTAAAAAAAATATTCAAAATTCATACAGCAAGACGCAATTATTCAAGACCAGTGCTAGACGAGATTAGGTTCAAGTCTTCAGAAAATGTACAATTGGCCTTCACCAATCCTCTCAAATAACCCATATGTAAGACGAAAATTAGGCTTAAAGTACAGTTCAACATAACCAGACAGATTTATTGAATGAATGCAATACAGAATACACTCAGATATACTCAGTATTTATCATTTTTCACTCTTAATTTAGCAGAATTGGATAGATGTGTAGCACTGTAGATTGTGCATTTTCTGGAAATCTGACCCATAAGTACCAGGCTATTCTGCCTGACGATGGGTCTAAGGTGGGTTTTAACTTAATCTATCATGGTTCATACTACCCACGACTATAATATAATACTAAAATATTTAATCATACTGGCAAAGTGGAACCAAGCCCAGGAACCTTCTCATTAGAATGTGCTTGGTGCTCTAACCAACTGAGTGCTCTGTATTGCCTTAAAACACAACTCATGGCCACCTATATGGGTCAGATCGTCAGAAAATGTACAATTAGCAGCTCTACACATTCAGGAAATTCTACTAAATTAGGCTGAAATATGATGATTATCTGGTATTTCTGAGTATATTCGGTGTCGCATTGGTTTAAAGTATCAGTTCTGTTTTGTTAAACTGCATTTTAAAGCTCATCTTTGTCTTAAATGTGGGTTATTTGAGAAGATTGGTGAAGGCGAATTGTACATTTTCTGAAGATCTGGCCCATTTGTTTTTTACAACCATCAAGTATGATGACAGTAATTATAATAAGTACTAATAAAAGACCTTTACGTTTAAAAATGGCAGGTGAGCAAAAATGGCTCTAATCAAACTGTCAGCGTCAGCGGTTATTGAAGAAAGCCTTTGCATGTTTCCTCCTGAGAGAAGATGGTAGTATACTACCCTGGAAGAAGGTAAGAGACCAGCGTTAAGACCTTAACTAGAAATAGCCTGGTAAAACAGCATACAGCAACAGGTGGTAGTATACTACTCTAAGAGCTCGTAGCTAAAAGGCCTGAACTAGAAATAGCCTGGTAAAACAGCATCTAGCAGTATACAGTCTACTGTATACTTCCGTAGGAGCTTGAAAAAGCCAGCTAAAATGCCTGAAGAAAAGTTGGTAAAATAGCATATAGTAGTATACTACCCTAGGAGCTTGGAAAAGACCAGCTAAAAGACCTGAACTAGAAATAGCCTGGTAAAACAGCATATGGTAGTATACTACTCTAGGAGCTTGAAAAAGACCTGCTAAAATGCCTGAAGAAAAGTTGGTAAAACAGCATATATAGTAGTATACTACCCAAGGAGCTTGAAAAAGTGAGTGAGTGAGATTGGTTGCCTTACGCCCTTATCAACACATTTAATATGGTTATATCAAGGGCAGGAGAGCTGAGAGGGAGGCAGTTTATGATCATACCAAGGAAAGGAAATAGAGATAGAGAAGAAGGGAGAGGGGACAGAGAAAAAGAGACAGAAAGCGACCAGCTAAAAGGCCTGAACTAGAAATAGCCTGGTAAAACAGCATATAGTAGTATACTACCCTAGGAGCTTGAAAAAGACCAGCTAAAAGGCCTTAACCAGAAAGAGCCTGGTAAAACAGCATATAGTAGTATACTACCCTAGGAGCTTGAAAAAGACCAGCTAAAAGGCCTTAACCAGAAATAGCCTGGTAAAACAGCATATAGTAGTATACTACCCTAGGAGCTTGGAAAAGACGAGCTAAAAGGCCTGAACGAGAAATAGCCTGGTAAAACAGCATATAGTAGTATACTACCCTAGGAGCTTGGAAAAGACGAGCTAAAAGGCCTGAACGAGAAATAGCCTGGTAAAACAGCATATAGTAGTAGTATACTACCCTAGGAGCTGGGAAAAGACCAGCTAAAAGGCCTTAACCAGAAATAGCCTGGTAAAACAGCATGTACACAAAATGTTGACTCTAAGGCTCTCGCAAGCTTTTCCAAGCATATATATTCCACACTGGAGGGTTAACGCCAGGCAAGGTAGGGGGGGGGGGGGGGCACATCCCAAGGGGGCACATCCATTAAGCTGATTCCCCAGTATGCATGCCCCCAATACATGGCAGGTCCATCAGGCTGGTGAAGATGCCCCCCTATCCCTGCACTCATGGTGAAATAATTGATTGAATTGACCGATTGATTAATTGATTGACAAACAATGACATTTTATAGCTTAAAGATACAGGTAGAGTTTTGTGATCACCCCATGATCGTTTTCTTGACTGGCACAAACATTTTAACGTGAAATTATTCTTTTTTATATATTATATCTGTGATCACTGAGAGTAGCATCATTTCCCATGTTTGGGAGACAGGGTTCGCAGACTTACAAGTTTCAAATAAAAAAATATGAAAATCAAATGTTATCTTTAAGCAATTATAATGGATTATCAAAATGCGTTTACAATATTTTTAAAGTCATCATATTCACTATATATTTACAGCAAGTTTATCATTTATCATTTTGATG
The DNA here is from genome assembly GCA_942159475.1 of Sthenelais limicola. NCBI lineage: Eukaryota > Metazoa > Annelida > Polychaeta > Phyllodocida > Sigalionidae > Sthenelais > Sthenelais limicola. The sequence continues at coordinate 23,331,493 of OW804098.1, forward strand.
TTCTTTTAATTTCATCTGAAATTTAAGATACATTATAGAAACAATCTCAATACTTTTATTCAATATCTGATGTATAAAGGGTGGTCTCCACTGGCTGCGGTACGCTCTGCGGTAAGCCTTGCGATGGTGCTGTGTCGGTGAGAAGTGGCGAGGTCCTGCCTGCCTACATGGCCAGTGATCCATGTAGGCAGGACCTCATCATTCCTCATCTAAGTTCCTTTTTCTAATATACCAATTGATATCTAACATAAAATCAAACATCATGGCTTTATCACAAGGCTTACCCAGTCTAGGCCCAAAGTTGAGAGTCCCTTCAAACGAAGGGAAAGGCTCTTGCCTCAAACCGCAAAGTGCCATTATAATTCCATTAGACCAAAATATTGCATTATATTCCCATTAAAACACCGAGTCCTAGGCGAGAAAACCGATTAGCGAAGTAGGCTGACATATGATACTTATCTGATTTGACTGAGGGTTTGGACCTAGAGTGTACCGCAAAGCTTACCGCAGCCAGTGGAAACCACCCTTTACCGGACAAAAGGAAGCTGTTTATTTGGCCTCAGTATTATTCATCAATATTAATAAAAGCTCCTTATAGGACAGAACGCCAGGCAGAATTCCCAACCACTCCACGGTTCCTTTGATCAAGGCGAGCCCGCCTAGAGTGTGTCCCTAAAGGACACACTTTACCACATTTAGGTATAAGCAATCACTAGATACGATAGATGTCAATAATAGGTCTTATAAGCGCCATCGGAATGAAAGCTGACATACTTAACCTTTCGCCTAAATTGGCAACAAGTGCATTAGTATGGGAGGCAGGATTTGGGCGAGTAGAGACGAACGCTGGTGATAAATCCATACATCTTAGTGAAATTATTGTGCCAAAGGCTGGTGCATTGTCTAATAGTTTTAAAGCAATCCATCAATTGCGAAGAGAATAGGAGAGATGGGAGGGGAGAAGGAGAGAGAGGGATAGAGAAAGATGGAGAGACAGACTCAGAGAGAGAGAGAGAGAGAGAGAGAGAGAGAGAGAGAGAGGGGGAGGGGGCACAGAAGGAGAGGTGATACACAGATAAAAGAAGGGGAAAAGATAAATTAAGAGATAACAAAAGGTAAAAGAGGGGAGTCAGAGAGGGGAATGAGAGGAGAAATGGAAGAGAGGGTATAAGAGAGGGTAAAACACAGAGGAGTCAGAGAGGGGAATGAGAGGAGAAATAGAAAAGAGGGTAGAGGACAGGTGTATGACATAGTACAGGTATGTAGGAGAGAGAGAAGGAGAGCGAGAGAGAGAGAGAGAGAGAGAGAGAGAGAGAGAGGAGAGGAGAGGGGAGGAGAGAGAGAAGAGAGAAGAGAGAAGAGAGAGAGAGAGGAGATGGGAGGAGAAAGAGAAAAGGCGAGTAAAGAACGATGGGATGAGGAGTGAAAGAGCGTGAGGGTGAAGAGTGGAGAGAGAGAGAGAGAGAATGAGAAACAAAACAGACAGAGATAGATAGACAGAGGGGAAAGAGTTAATATGTACAAGACCAGATGATGATAAAAGGTCCTAGGGCTGAGATAGAGGTGCTGGGGCCAACGCTGCAGGGCAAACCCCTCGGGGACATGGCAAGCACTTCCATCTTGCCGGAGATAATAAAATTAGTGATAAATAAGTCATAAATGTGGATGAGTAGGGTGTTGAGTAAGGTTATCTAAGTCTCCAGTGAGCCCTGTTTCACTGATACACACCGACACGTACAGATAGAGCCAAAGACAACCACACTTAGTCATAACTGACTTGGGGGGAAAGTCATTATGATAATAGCAATAGCTGAAAGCGATGCACTGCTATAACTGTACTGCCTGGGACCTAGGCTTGGCTGTGTTGTGGAGTGGAGGGACGGGAGCAGGAGCAGGAGGAGAAGGGCCACGCGCAGTGGCTGTCATAGATATGGCCACGCAGGAAGAAAGCCATTGCCAAGAGATATTCCATGGACATGGTACTAGTAACACCATAAATGGTCCATCACGGGCCATCAGGACTTCCTGCAATAGCCGCTCCTGTGTTCTCATTACGTCAGAAATAATAAAATGAGGCAGTTGATATTATTGGGTGTGTTGACTGCACTGTGGGTTAATGGGGGAGGGGTGGGAACAAGGGGGTAAAGAGGGGGAGGATGTGTTTTGTAGTGGTGTGGGGAGAGAGATCTGTAAGAGAGATAGCGAAGGAAGGAACGGGGCCGGACGGGGCCGGGTCAAAGCCCTGTCGAAGGGAATATCACTCAACAAGGGTGTAAAATGTCAACCATGAAGCCATAATTGAATAAAAATCTCAGTCCGTCAATTCATGTCCAGTTATGGGGTAGTGGTGCCTAGGTGTCCTATGATGAAGGAATTCCGTGAGTGTGGGGGCCGTCGGGGATGAGTGAAGGATACGGGAGAGTAGGTACGATACTGGACAAGCAGGAGGGGAGAGCGGGCGGGGAGAGGCGAGGCCAGTCGGCAGTAAGCGGGACCACAGCCCGACTAGATAGCCTACCTAACCCCCCTCTCTCCTTCTCCCCCACCTTAACCTTAAGATTTGTATAGATTACTCACCGATGGCGGCAGAGAGGAGTACTTCCTTTCCAGTTTGGAATTCTGGCTATTTCCCATAGTTTGTCGATCATTGTCCAGGCGGGGAAGAAATAACGTATTTCCACAAATCCCGACCCGCCACCATCAAAACAAATGCAGTCCAGCCATCAGCACGTTGAGTGTACATTTGTCACTCCTTGTTTCTGCCGCCAGATGGAAAGGTAAGACTACCCGATAAGGGACCGGCAGCGCAGTAGGGACACCTGGGGAAAGAAAAGTGCACCAATGTCTTCCGATGGATGGGGGCCTCAGAGGCGATGACTGATAGGTAGGTCGATTGTTGTTGTTACTTTATTATTGTCAATTGAGTGGGGGATATCAGTGGGTCTTCCTCTCAATAGGTGGGATGATTTCAAGCCCTACTGGATAGGAATACAATGAAAGAACGAGATATTCCTTACACAGTCAAAACCAGCTGTTTGGCAAAACGGTAACAAAAGTTTTAAAAATTCTATTCAATTCAATTCAAAGCATTTTTTATTTATACGAGAAAGGTGTACAAAAAGGAGCCCCGTATCTGAAAGGTGACTTCCAGGTCTTCCAACGGGTTCCTGACTAGTTCCTACCAAGAAAAAATATTTTTTATTTTACATTACTATGCCAAAAATAAACTTTAGGGCTTGAAAAATTAACTGAAAAATGAACCGAAAAAACAATAATGATAATAAATTCCTTATTTGTAAGACTATAACAGTTACAAATTTGATAATGCTCTCCGGATTTAGAATCGGGCCTTCCAGTGCATGCCATGCTACAGACCTAGTAGAAACTAAAGAAACTATGTACGGTAGGCCTACAAGGTAATATAATGCGACATTAAAGTGGTGAAATATTTTCAGTATTGATGACAGATTTGAAAATAATATTACAATAACATACTGATACAGTAAAGTAGCAGACAATAATTTATCAATGTAGTTTGCAAGCTTCACTAGTCTTCACAGTTTCAGTCTAGGCCCAAAGTTGAGAGAGTCCCTTCAAACGAAGTTCCCTTCCCTCAAACCGCAAAGTGCCATTATAATTCCATTAAGACCGCAAAATGTCATTATATTCCCATTAAAATACCGAGTCCTAGGCGAGAAAACCGATTAGCGAAGTAGGCTGACATACCATTCTTATCTGATCTTAGGGTTTGGACCTAGAGTGGTTTCGGTGGGTAGTTTATTCCACCGAACTTGACATTTGTATATAGGCTAGGCCTGATAGAACTTGTGATTGTTGCTGATCTGAGAAGCAGAACCTTCAAATTTCTTCTATCCTTTGTGTTGCTGCTTGTTTTGAGATTTTTCATTTCTGCATACTGCGTGTTTAAAAGCAGCTTTATTTCAAAATACAAAAAAGAATCATAAAATTAACATATATGTAGAGTTCGTCAAAACAAACTAAACTTTTGTTTCAAATTTGACAAGCCGCCCTTAAGCCGCCTATGTATCTTTAGATGTATAAGGAGATACTGTTTTGTCTACTTCCATAATATATAACCGTTTACAAAAATATCTATATTAATATGTATTTTTTAAGCAAATTTGTATTCAGGATTCTAAGAAAAAACCAAAAAAAACCACAAACTAAGGATGAGTAAATATGTCACCCTGGCATTTGTCTACTGATTTCCCGGTTCACATTATAAGCAAAGACTTCTGTAAATTATTGTTGAAAATACTAATTGTCTAGACTGTGCATGTTGTCTAGTATTTGTGAGTTATTTTTGTTATTGTACTGAGTTATTATATGAAACATTACAATTCGACGAGTCCTTTTCGACTGTGGATCATCCAATATATGTTTTTTTCATAGGTTTCTCAGGTCCTCATTTCATAATATATGTCACTCCAGAATGTTATCTGTATCTTTACTGGTATCATTCAGGAACCTTTTAAATTGAGTTTCTCTATAATCATCAGCACGAACATCAGAGAGAATGTTCCATGTGAGAGAATTATGTTCTTAATATGTCTTAAATCTATGGAAAGCCATTTGTACATGTTATGAATTAACCCCAAACCGGGAGAATTAGTAGGCTAACCCGGAAAATGACTGACAAATTCACCATTGAAAATGCATGCGAACTGGGGAATTTCATTAGAAACCAAATCAGAAACTTCCTAAAATTCCCAAATTGTGCTCTTTAATATTTAGCTAATCTTCCCTTTCCATCATTTCTACTTAGACTTCATCAATTCCTGACTGGGGCATAGCTTTTGTTAATTCACTCCGAGCTGGCATCTAATTGTCTAGACACCCTGCTACTTCGGAAAAGCACTATTTCTCTTTTGACAGTTCACACCCTAACATGTAAATCTATTTCCCATTTTGCCTCCCACTTTGTGCTTGAGTCAAGTAATGGGGGTTGTATGGGGGTTAAGTTGGCAGGTCAATTATACATGTTATGAATTAACCCAAAATGGGGAGAAATAGTAGGCTAACCAGGAAAATGACTTACGAATTAACCATTGAAAATGCATGCAAACTGGAGAAATATTTTCCGGGTTAGCCAAGATTTAGAGACCAAATTGGAAACTTCCTAAAATTCCAATGTTGTGCTTTTTAATATTTAGCTAATCTTCCCTTTGTAATCAAACTCAGGCCATCCCTATTGAAGAGATGGCTAGGAGTTGGGCAGGTTTGGAAAAGATGAGGCTAAACAAACTCGATCAGATCATGCATATAGTATGGAAAGCCATTTGTACATGTTATGAATTAACCCCAAACCGGGAGAATTAGTAGGCTAACCCGGAAAATTACTTACGAATTACCCATTGAAAATGCATGCAAATTGGGGAATTTCTTTCCGGGTTAGCCGAGAATTAGAAACCAAATCGGAAACTTCCTAAAAATCAAAAATTGTGCTTTTTAATATCTATATCCTATTTCATCAGAGTCAAGTAGGCACATTCCGGGTTGGCCGCCGAGCTGGACCAATTCTCCCGAAATAGAATGCCAGTTCACTGAGAAAAAGGCTAATCAGGAATATGGTTAGGTAAATTAGGAAAAGTATTACTAAAATTCTGTACATTTGGGTTATATGTATAAATGGCTTTCCATATTAATCAAATGTACGGTGTGACAATTATTTTTTGTCCGACATCGGATCTTTATTCAAAAGAAAATCATTTAAAAAATGTCCTATACATCAAAGTATTAATCTGTTTCCGGAGGTGTAAACCTTTTTAATATGTACAAATGCTTTAGAGTTTTACTCATATATAAAAGTTATTATTTCGTCTGGCTAAACAATAAAGGGTAATTTGATTTGATTTGTTGCTTTTCTTGGAGGTTTTTCTTTATTTTATATTATTCGTCTTGTTTTTCTAGTTTTCTAAACTGCTTCAATGCAGTGAGATTAGATATAATCCGCCGCCATTTGTATAACAATTATTAGTACTATAAGATTTCCATTTCCATTTCTATGAAAAACTAAAATAAATGAAATTGCAACAGAATCATAGAAATGTCATAAACCAGCATACCCTTTTAAAATCCAATAATGATGAATTGAATATTATTCAATTTATCATAACGGTAGGCATATACCAAATTTACTCCTGAAATTTGGCCTAACAAGGAGATACCCTATTAAATAGGCTATCTCCTTGTTAGGCCAAATTTCAGGAGTAAATTTGGCATATGCCTACCGTTATGCACCTCATTATTTTTTTCTAAGTAGCCCACCGGTAGGCTTACTGATTATTTCTAAAAAAATGGAAATTTCAAATAAACTTAGCCTAATTTTGACAGGAACACCACTTCTATTAATTTTGAGATAATCTAAGTCGTAATAATATTATAGTCTATAATTATGTAGTCTCTCCCTCTCTCACACACACCTCCCTCTCTCTCTCTCGGGGTCAGACTCGAGCACCTCCTGACGGAAGATTTTGTGTCCGATTCTTGTACCTGACAAAAACTTGAATAAAAATTCTTATATATATATATACTCTGGAATGGATGATGATCTGGTTCCCTATAATACAAAAAGAAATTGATATTTATATTCCAAATGAAGGATTATAATATGCCAATGAAAGCTTTTTCCCATTGAAGTGCATTTTCTTTCTCAGATAAAGTCAGGCGCGAACACAGAACGTCAAAGCCATAATTCAGATAGTTAGTAATCGATTTGTTTTATATTTCACTCACTCACTCTCCTGGTACCACGTGCTGCGCTCTGCTCTTTCAGTCATTCTGCATAAGCCGGGGACCAGTAGAGGAGCGTCTGTCTGTGTGTCTCAGTGAGAGCAAGATGGCCACCAGGATAGCAAGACAGTTTGTCCAGCAAGCTAGAGGCATGTCCTCTGCTGCTGGACCTTCCGCAACAGCCGGTGGACACGGTGGTAAGAAACAAGCTTTATTCTAAGAACAGTTTGGGAAAGTTTTGAGTCTGACACTTACGTAGTTATTTAGATATTTTGCTCGGAATGTGAGACGAGGACGCGGTCGTGTCAAAGTAGCACCGGGCCATGGCGACTGGACTGGAACTGGAGAACTGTCAAGTTCACCTCTGCCATAATTATTAACCCTTCCTTGCATTTGACATACGTTCCCTGTGCAAAATATGAAAACGAATTTCCCATTTAGTAAGGGACTTCATTATTTAAGACATAGTCCGGCGATCTCATTATGTATGCTTCTATGTAATGAAACCTGTCGTTGACCTTGGGTTGAACTGACAGGACGGAGATCATAAAACTTATCTTGTCAGGTCATACTAACCAAGATCAACGTCAATAAATGAGAAAATAAATGTCAGAATGTTAAGATTTCATGACAGTTTCCATACTAGGGGCAAACTCTGAGCTTCAAGATCAGAAATGGATGTGTAGGGCTGCATTAATCTAGTGAAAGTGAACAGTCCATCGCCATGGGCGATAATAGGCAATACATTGACCATGTTCTGTTTTGCATTGAACTTTTTGCATTTGAACCCGATATTTATGGCGATAACGACTCAAGAGGTGGTGACATTGTCATTGCAGTTTGATGTCTACTTTGGTTGCCTTAGCGACTGCGAAACTTGGTCGCCGAAAATTGTCTACTACTTTCATCCATTAAAATCACTTCTGTCTTATTCTATTTTTTTTAACAACAAAGTCAAAGCCCTTTTGCCGTTTTGGCTTTTCACTTTTGCGTCATTTATATTTATTCACTTCTACTAGGATTCCAGACCGATATAATGAACCTGGGTCTGAACGACATCTTTATTTATATCAATGGCCAATGAAGTCATTAAACAAATTTTAAAAAAGTATTTCATAACAAATTACAATTGGAATGAAAGGATGCTCATTTATTTCAGCATAGCTTTCAAGTGGAAGGAACTCTTTAGAAGTTTAGTTTTGTCTTATAACTATTAGTTAGTTATAACTTGAAGTAGAAGGAATCATGTGACAGCGTAAAGTAATTCATTTCTTTTCAAATTAAATTTCATAATACAAAAAAGACATTTATCCCGCACCTCTCATAATAATGGAACTTATTTTCACCTCAAAATAAAATAAAAAAAAATCCCTCACCTGAGATCACTGGACCAGACTTACGCAATATGCAACAGCTCTCATCCAGCCCTCAAAGAGGACAAAAGAATTATGAAATAATTATAACATTGTGTTTACGTTGCAGGCGGTTCCCGCTTGTGGAAGATCCTGTCCTTCACCGTGGCCCTGCCCGGTGTGGGCTTGTGCTACGTCAACGCTCAGCTGAAGGAGGCCGAGCACCATGAACATCATGTGAGACCCGACTTCATACCATACGAGCACCTCCGTCTCAGATCTAAGGTAAAATATTATTTTTTATTATTATTATATATAAAGGTTTTATTCAACAAATCCTTCGATCGGGGTGGGTCCTGGGTATGACCATAAAGTGCCTCTCTGTCTCTTTTTCTGTCTCTCTCCCTTCTTCTCTATCTCTATTTCCTGGGTAAGATCATAAACTGCCTCCCTCTCAGCTCTCCTGCCCTTGATATAACCATATTAAATGTGTTGATAAGGGCGTAAAGCAACCAATCTCACTCACTCACCTTCCATCGGGGCTAGTACACTTCTAAGGCAATTTTCTATGTCTCCCTTCGTATTTTGTATTTTTTTTTCTTCATTTTTCTCATAGACCAACGCTCGCTTAAGGCGCACAGGGGATAAAAACAAGATTTCCTTTGGACTCTGTTAACATTTGACTTATGACATTATATGACTTGAACTTATTCCAGAACACTTTTAACACTCACTCATGTTCAAGTGAAGTATTTGAATTTTGCTCAAAAACCTTGAAACTCATTGAAAATTGGACGCCGACCTATATCAAAATTGTCTTTAAAGTCCTTAAAACATACTTGATTTCTATCCAGATAGAATTGTCCTGCCTCTTTGATTAATAATGATAGATACAGTTTTATTTTATCAGAAAGTTCTTACAAAGTTCTTACAATCAGGCCCGACTCTGATAGCTCTGCTAAAATGTACATAATATTTAGAAATCATAATGTACCCTAAAAGAGTGTGTACCATACAAATACCTCTGCCTCAGATCCAAGGCAACTCTTTGTTCCGTCTCTTGACTGATTATTAAATTATAAGTAAGCATTTTTATTTTATCAAAAATTCCTTACAATATGTATAAGAATCTGGTGATCGTGGTCCTGGGTAAGACCATAAAGTGCCTTTCTGTCTCTTTTTCTCTGTCTTTCCCTCCCATCTTCTCTATCTCTATTTCCTGGGTATGATCGCAGCTCTCCCGCCCTTGATATAACCATATTATATGTGTTGAAAAGGGCGTAAAGCAACCAATCTCACTCACTCTGGTGAACGGTTTTCGTTGTACCTTGAAATCATATTTTAATCTAGTCCAGTAGTGGGTATGGTATACATTTTAAAAATATTTTTCACTTTTTTCTTGCAGAAATTCCCTTGGGGAGATGGCAACCACTCCCTCTTCCACAACAAACACAACAACGCCTTACCTGACGGGTATGAGGAGGATGAGGAACATTAAGTGGGGGAATTTTATTAGCGTGGCATCATGACGAGAGGAGGAACATCAGAACCTGGCGTACGTGATACATGATGATGCCATATGTACATGATGAGACCAAGGGACAATGATATACATGTATACCAGGGAACATTAAACATAATGTATAAACTCACTCATGACTTTGTTCTGGTTATGTTTTTAATTGTTCTTTGAAGATAAACCTGCGAAGATTTTATTTTTATAATGGAAGTCTTGTTATCCCCAGCAGTGCTATATTTGGATTAAGTAGTAAAATACGGATAAGGTTCCAAATCTAAAGCACCCCATTATACCCACAAAATAAGAATATGTCGAGCAATAGGCCCTAGGGAATGGACATTTTCAATTCATGGATAAGATTTAAAGGCATCTGTCATGAAATTATTAGTTTAAGATTAATGTGCATTTTTTATTCCTTTTTGAATGTCATCGTAATTCAGTTTCATTTACCAAAGTATTCTTACCATCAAACAGCTATTGATTGAACAAAATTAATGTGTGCATAATTTTCTTTATTTTGAATGTTACATCAAATTACATAATTATTTGCAAATAAGATGCTATTATGCAGGCGTGATGTACATTATGACCAAATTATAACGTAACCCAGTTCAGGACAGGTGTGATGTGCATTTAATCGTGACCAATTATGACTTAAGTCATAATTAAGATGTGGAGTCGTGATGAATCACAAGCATCCACACCATTAGGGAGATTTAGCAACCACAACGCACCAACACAACACTAACGCATCCACTAACTATTTGTACATTATTACCGTTGTGGGGATATCTCGAGAGGCCTGCAATGCCGATGCCCTCGGCCTAGCGGTAGTAATGTACAAATAGTTAGTGGATGCGTTAGTGTGGTGTTGTTGGGTTGTGGTTGCTAAATAAATCTATTCATTATTTTGAATGGAATGACGTTCTCTCACTTATTCTTAAAATGTTCTATATGGATGCCTCAATCTGACTTTCTAGGTTAGAAGTCCATCTCCTATTTCTTTATTATGTGCCATTGCAAAAACGAACGTTAAAATATAAACGTTTGCACTCTATAATTATGAATCAAAATTAGGATTATTAAAAGTAAAACACATTCCAATATGAATATTTTTATTGAACCCACATACAGCATGTGTGTATAATAAATTCTCAACATTTTTTTTTCTCTTTTCAACATTTCGACGAGTTTTTTTTTACATTAAGAGACCTTTGGAAGGTGCATACCCATCGTCGACCACCGTGACGTCATCCATGTTTTATGCTCCCGTATAACGAATTAAGTGGATAGGTACGTTAGAAACGTAACGGCAGCCTTAGATGTGTACAAAAGTACAAGTCAGCGATGGATCGAGGCCACCTGCTTAGGGTCTCTATTGACAGGGCGGAGTCCATTCAACCACTTCAATTTATATTTTCATAGACATTTTCATTGCCTACATATAGGGAAGGGTTCACATAGTATTAGGGAGATTTAGCAGCCACAACGCACCTACACAACACTAACGCATCCACTAACTATTTGTACATTATTACTGCTGTGGGAATATCTCGAGAGGCGCTAGGCTAGGCCAGGCCTCTCGAGATATCCCCACAACGGTAATAATGTATAACTAGTTAGTGGATGCGTTAGTGTTGTGTTGGTGCGTTGTGGTTGCTAAATCTCCCTATTGTCCAGGTGGCCCGACCTGTGATCATTGGAAAGTAAACTATTTATGAGCATTTTGCTCCATAATGATTGAGGTGTAAATATTGCACTAGAAATATGAGCTTCCACTTGCTACAGAGTTCAGTTTTAAAGACGAAGGGAACAAAGGAAATATGACAATAATATACACGTAAACCATTGAACATTGAATAAAATAAGTTCAGTTTTTATGTAAGTATTGTACACAACGCAAGGAAAATATTTTTCCTACAGTAAATTCAACAAGAACAAGAACATAACTTGACAACCAATGAAGGATTTCCCATTGGAGAAGCAGTTATTTCATGATAATGTATTCAGGTGTAAATCTGCCCATTACCAATCAATTTAAATGGAATGGACTAACTATGACAATGGACGTACGTATCCAAGAAATAGAGAGCACCAGCCTTGGAAAATGAAAATATAAAGGCACGAGTACAAAAATAGATTTGTAAATGGGTCCGATTTTCAGAAAATATACAATTCGCCTTCACCAATCCTCTCAAATAACCCACATTTAAGACAGAAATGAGATTTAAAAAACACAGAATTATAAAGAACAATATTACACAAGGAAGACTAGAAATCATATTTGACGATATCTATTTACTTTTAAAATAGATTTAAATAAATTTACTTTCATAGAAATAATGCTATTTTGTCTACAACTTCACGAGAACATACCCCTTCTAAATGCACATCCTTCGTCAAGGGAGTTTTGCAACAAAATAATTAATATTAATGAAAATATTCAGTGAAAGAAAAACAAAAAAAATCTAATTTCATGGTCCTCTCTTCATGGGCACGATCTGTATTAGTTCTACTATATTCCGCGTGGTGGCAGCAGCAGCGGCGGGAGCGTCTAAGCTTTCTGGAACCAACGTTTACACTTCACTTCTCCCATTTGTAACGTCTGAAAAGATACGGTTACGTTTGATAATTAAAGATGGGTTAATCCGGGAATAACTGACTTTTAATCATAATAATGGATATTAATAGAAGCACTGTGTGCCTTAGAACATAGTCATGACGCAACATATACAAAATGATGGATACAAATAATATTAATGAACTCAGAAACAATTGATTTTATTTCCTTTATTCTAAATCTTCAAGCAAAATGTTCGTGTAAAACTATTTACTCCCGCAACCCTGTGTGTTGCTCATAAAAATCTAAATTTTAATTCAACTTCCAGGTAAGTCTCTAAAAATTCCAAAATATAGTTTCAAAGACGAAATTCATGGGCGTATTGTATTTTCTAGATGTATGCGCCCCAAGAGAAGATTTGTTGGGGGACAAAAATTATGGCTAAATTATCAGGTAGGCCTATATTTTTGAAAAATAAAAAAGGTAATGGACATTTCTCAATTGCCTGACTCGGAAGCTTGCCATCTTTTTGTAAATGATAATTCAACCGAAGACCTAAAGTATCTTTTATTGATATATTAAGTATAATTATATAGTATATTAAGACCATTATAAGAAATTTGTCCGACTGGGATACATTCAATATAGATCTCCAGTTATAAAAATTAAAATAGACCATTTCCTCAAAAGATTTTGAATGAATAATGTTTGTTTGAATAGTTTATTCTGCAAGGCAGGGGTCAATAAGTTTAAGTATAATTATGGTTATCCAGATAAAGACAGGCTTATCAATCTTGACACGTGATTCCCCAATGTTAATATATGGGCTGATATCAATAACATGCAATAAGTGTCATGCGATGTGCTATATTATAAGTGTCAGATTTTCAGAAAATATCCAATTCACCTTCACAAATCCTCTCAAATAACCCACATTTAAGACAGAAATGAGCTTCAAAATGCAGTTTAATGCCGAAACTTCATAGGATATCATGTATACATTTTTTAGGCCAGGAAATCGTTTCCAACGACCTCACATATGTATTTTATGTAATTCTCACATATTAAAGAAGTGTGGAGCTATTTTACATCGAATTAATTATAGCAGACAACTTGTATGGATGCCGCCATTGTTGTAAGTCATGTGACCTCTGATGACGTATGATACCCTCAACTCAAAACGAGGCGCAGGCCTTTGCCCCTATTTTGCCCCAGCCTTACTTGAGTGGTCACATATTTTCTCAATTGGTTTGAGCCATTGTTCTATATGAACGAATGATGAGCATTGCACAACAAGTATGAATATGCCATAAACAAATGCTGGGGAATGTGTTAAAGCTACTGGGGGTAAGAGTGAGGCAGGGGTGAGGAATTGTAAAAACAATCGCCGTCGTCGACGCCATATATAATATAGGGCTTGGCGCTAGCTTGCCGTATATATAACTATTCAGTTTCAGGGTAGCAGGGGAGAGAAGGTGTTCTTATAATCTATTTATACTGCATGTATACTTGTCACTGTATATATATTCTACATTTATGTACATATCAATGACTGAAATAAACATGTTGTACTAAGATCAATGTTTGTTTACATGCGACAATCATGCATATGTATTCAGACAGAGAGGGACAGTGACGTCATCAGTAATTGTAATTTACCACCAGTGGCGCTGTTGTTCACCAATATGTCTGCCTCCTTGTAAGACAGGAGGTGACTCCTTTTCTCATGGTTTTGTTGGTAAATAATGATACGATTACTAAAATATGCTGCACAAGTACTCCTATGACTATAATGTTTATGTTATTTGCAAAAAAAAATCTTTGGATTCCTATATATTGTGTTTCGGCTTTAACATAACAGAACTGATACATTAAATCAATGCGATACCAAATATACTCAGATATACCCAAAATCTATCAGGTTTTTTTTTCAGCAGAATTTAGCAGAAATTACAAAATATGTAGAGCTGCCAATTGTACATTTTCTGAAAATCTGACCCATTAACCTCACCACTGGCAGTCACGTGAGCCACTATCTGACGTCATAAGTGTATCTCAGGTGAGGTGTAATTTATCAGTTAGCCTATAAACTCAGTCGATTCAATAATCAATATCTTAATCACTAAATGAGGCCACTAAATTCAAGTCCGTCCATGAGGGATAAGATTAACGCCAGGTGATGATTTTTTTTAAAAAAAACCCAACCATGTTTTTATTGCTTTATCGATGTTGATTTATGTATAATTATGTTGTCTTCACTTGACGCAGTGTTTATTTGATGATACCACAACCTAGTGATTGATGTATGATGACTTAGATATGTCGATTATTAGCACTCATGATCATATCATATTTATACTCATGGCCAATCACGTTAGTACTCATGATTAATCATATTTATACTCATGGCGAGTCACGTTAGTACTCATGATCTAGCACAAGGTTTGATGGTTTCCTGAGAGCACTAAATATACTGCACAATCTGCTTGCAGTTCAGCATTGTTTCGTGCAGTAGGAATGAAAGACGCTCATATAGATCTTTTGGTCTGATGCAACAACCAATTATATTTCTCTATTATTGGTGATGTATTACAGAAAAATGAGTCACAAGTCGCCCCAAATGGTATTTTTCTAATTAAATATTTTCCCCAAGAAACCTTACTTAGAATGTTTTCATTAGTTTAAACGTGTATGTGATTGAGATTGTTCTACCGGATATTTTAATCCAAAATATTTAGTCCGCGTGGAATGTTTTCATTGTTTGTGTGTTTTGCACTGGTAGTAGCATGGATACATATGTATCAAATTTCAAGATTGTGTATTATGTCTATGTGTTTCTGAGATTATCCTACAGAGTAGACCTATATTCAACTACTTCACAAGTGATCGACCATTTAGATATATCGCTAACTTCTTTTTTTTCGTGTATAAAAAAATATAGAAGTACTTATTGGAATGCCCTAATGTTTACCATAATTGGAACCCTCTTGATCTCATTGTTTTCAAATATGATATCTCAAAATCCATTTTTTTTGCAACTTATGACTTATTAAAACCCTGCCCACACCCAGCCGATCCCCCCCCCCCCGATTTGGGGTCTCCTGATGAATTCTAGGATTTCATTTCCAATCCAGGTTTATGTTACTTAAAAAAAACCCAACCAGGATTTGAAATGAAATCATAGGATTCATCGGGAGCCAAATCGGCTGTGTGTGGGCAGGGTATAAACCAGTTCGAGTAAAATTGCTAAAAAAAGGAAAGCAGGTTTACCAATAGGAGTTGCCCATCCTCCGTTATTTCTCGAGTGGCTGAGTATTCCTTGCCCTTGTTAGCGGCTTCAGTAGGTGTGAACTTAATGACCAGAGCATTCCCCTCCCAGCTGGGCATCGCCTGAAATGATGAGATAACATCCCTTTATCTAAGAGAGCAGTTCAAATACATATTCAATCAATTATTGGAGTTTATGAATACATTCAAGTAGCATAAGGTAAGATAGGAATGATCAGATTGTGATTCCAGAGCCCTATTGCCCACTGGAAAGAACTTAGCTTGAGTCTTTTTAAAAAAATTAATAATGTGGATATCCGTTGGAGAGGCTCAGTGCATAACATTAAGCCTAAAAGTCAATTAACAAGTTTGAGATTCTATCAGTTTGCTGCCATTAAAGACCCACTGACATGAAAAAAATATGTCCTTTTGTCCCCCTTGTATGATAGCTAGCCTAACCCTGATACCAGATCCAAAATTTTAAGTGTCTATGTCCAGCGGTTTTGAAGTTAGAGCCCTATGAATACTCCCAATCTGGGACTCACTCCTCTCTCCACCCGCCGCTGGTAGAGCGGAGTGGTGACGTCACCGGTGGAACAGTCACCTCCCGTACCCTACCACTACTCCCAGTCACACAGCGTAAAGGCTAGTTCTATGTGTACAGATCCCTATATGGATACGGACAAATTTGCTCACATTCAATTCAATTCAATTCAATTTTTTTGGCGTCCATAAGGTTTTTACATAATATCTTCAGGGATATTGACTTTAGACATGATTTGTACTGTTCATCAAATCCGCCATTGAAAATGCCACAATCCGAACCCTACTTTTGGGGGTCTAAAACATATTATTTACAATTTCAGCTTCGAAAAACCTCCTAAAATGGGCCATTTTTACAACGAGACGCAGAAAAATATGTGTTTCTCATGTGAAATGAATATAATGAATGTATATGTAGATCAAATTTGTAATAGTTCTGTAGCAAAAATACTTTTACATAATATTATGATGTTTTTTGAGATTCTATTTCAATATTATTTTATATATGTTTTTGATAGGTCTGTAATAGTCAACCCTAGGTATACCGTGCGTATGCCTAGACATTGTCTTCTCATGCGTATGCCTAGACATTGTCTTCTCAATCTTATAATTATTATTAAGGTTGTTTAGGCGAATATGCATTCACATGATAGTATAACAGAACTACTCTAGTTTTGAAGGAAACCAGAAAAAACTAACAATCTATCACCGTTTTCTGCTGATCAATGAAATAGTAAAGAGACATACACTATATATAGTCAACTTTTCTGCATACCATGCGTATGCAATATGTATATCCATATCTCAGCAAATTAATATATTTAACATTAAACATTTATACATGAGTTCGACCCTTATTCAAGGTAATAAACGTTTATCTGCCGTTTATCTCCCGTCTCCCGTTTATGTTGACAAAACACATTTTAAATAATTATCAAGATCATTAGACACATGCCATGCATATGCTTATACCGTGCGTATGCAAGTAAAGGAGAACTGGGAAATATTAGACAATTATATGCCATATTTCAATAAAATATGGAAACAAATGCTAAGGCATCCCAGCCGCTTTAAGTTGAGGCAGTCAGACCTTCTATAAGTGGTATTTTTTTCTATCGACTAATCTCACCGAGATATAGATATTCAAGTTTGATATTCTATGTTGATAATAATAATAGGTACTCTGAGTAGACAATAATAAAGAATAATACAGCCTAACAATCTCAGTTGCTGTGGGGTAATGTATATACCGTGCATATGCATACAATGAGAGAGAAAACCCTCTGGAAATAAATATCTATATAGTTCTTGTATTTAATTGGTATTTGTATCAGTTATAGGGGTCATACTAAAATCGTTATCCATAGACACTATGCATTATTATAAAAGAAATCAACTGCTGTTTAATTGAATTAAAAAGTTTAGCACTGGTGTTTCTCATGTGTTATACCGTGCGTATGCCTTAGGCTAAGAGCTTATAAAGTATTGAAAAACTCTATAAATTTCTCCTCAAATTTGACAACATATGTCAGACACACTCAACTACAAAATAAAGCAAGGGGAATAATTATTCGTCATTGATATGGTAAAGTTAATTGCAACTATGTAACATATTATACTTAAAATACAATGAGTTGCACAAGGAAACACCCTCATTTCGAATCCATAGTTATTATCTAAAATTAATTTAATCAAACCTCTGCGACTCTGAGACAATGATACATATATATGTTTATCATATTATGAAAAAGAAATCAAGATATGAATAGACTGATTTAGTAAAATTAGCAACAATTTGAATAAATCACATGGCATACGCACAGTATATTTACCTTGGGCTTCATTTGGCCCATCTTCCATAGCTCAGCTAATATCCAGAGATAAACTTACCAATTTATGCACAAAAATCATTCAAAACATCTACTTTCCTGATATAACAATTGCTTCTGATTCAGAATGCATTTATTCCCATTCACTGGGCTAGTACTGTGGCCGCAAGAAAATAGAATTTTTTTCATATGTTTTATGCGAATCAAAGTAAGAAGTTCATAATGCCATCTAGACAATATTTAACCCCCCGAAAATGCTCAAAATGCACCAGGGAGCAAGGAAAAGCCCCTGGCTTCTGGGGCCCCAGACCACACGCCTCTTGGGCTAGGATAGTGTCCCGCAAGCCTGAATTAAGAAGTTGGCATCTCTGACTTAGTCTGTTGCAAGTATTTAATTCAACTTAACAAAAAACGGGGGGGAGGGGGGGGGGGATGAATGTTATATGTCTTTCTGTACATATTCATGTTAAATATTATACTACTCTTCTAAGCCTTGAATGCTTTGTTTCCATGTGTAGCCTGGTGTGAGTTAGTGTGTCTCTCATTGAAACTATATGTACACACTGGAGTGCGCCGGGAGTGAGTTCAACCGGTGACGTCACAGGGTAATCAACACCTCCACCAGCTGGACTCAGAGTCCCGAGCTGACTGGGGACACAGATCGCGCCCATACTCACTTACTATTACGAATTTTCAAAAATCAACTGTGGGTCACTTTTCATAAACCAAATATCTATTTATTTCAATAAAGTTGTATTCTACGTGTCAGTGGGTCTTTAATAGAGAGAATGGAACGAGCCGGCAATAATGATTTGCTGCATCGATTATTGCAGGCGAGTTCCATTCTATATTTATTATATGGGCATAAAACTTGGTGCATAAAAGTGGCCGACTTGGTGACAAAGTAGTTCATATAGTATGCATACTATATGAATATTTTTATAGCAACCCACTTATTGCACCTCTCATATGGAATGCACATATAATATTAAAGTAATACTTTTTCATGGTTTATTGCTTTGGTTAATAAAGTGCGGACTCACTTAAACCACCTTCCATGCTATTCCCTACTTTAATATAGTAAGATATACCCACCGACATTTTGGCTCCTCCCATCGACTCAAAGTCATAGGCCTGGCCTATAGTGAAGGCGTCCTCCTGTGTGCGCACTGGAGTAATGGTCTTTATGCTGAACACATCGCCCTCCTGGGTGATGTTCACTGACGGGGAGGCCTTCGACGCCATTTTCCTGATGAACCAGTTAGCTCCTGTAAACAACCAGTTTTATTCACTTTTGTTTGTTTCAAATATTTTATTCGGCTATGACATTATTATGGAAACCGGTATGCATAGGACCGCTCTGGGGAAATTACAGAAATCACACAAAATTCTCGCCATATTACCGAAAATGGTCGGATTATCTCCACCACTTTCGGCGAATTTACCACATTTTTGCCGATGAACTGAAATTTTCGACCGTTTTTTTCGGTAATATTTCTTTTAGTACTGATGGTCAATCATGTTAGTACTCATGGTCAATATTATTAGCACTCGTGATAAATCATATTTATACTCATGGCGAATCAAGTTAGTACTCATGATCAAGCACAAGGTTTGACGGTTTCCTGAGGGCACTAAATATAGTATATTCATTTTTATTTCCATAAAACAGTGAAGAGAACTAAGGCAAGCATGCACCGTCTAGAATCCAGATCTACTGCACAATCTGCTTGCAGTTCAGCATTGTTTCGTGCAGTAGGAATGAAAGATGCTCATATAGATCTTTTGGTCTGATGCAACAACCAATTATATTTCTCTATTATTTGTGATGTGTTTCAGGAACATGAGTCACAAGTCGCAAAATTGATATTTTTCAAAGTGTTTTATTCACAAGATCTCTTTGTAAGAATGTTTTATTTTTTTGTGGTGCTTAACACTGTTTGTCGTACGAGAACATAAATTTACCGAAAATCAAGACAGTGTATTAAATATATCCATGCATTTCTAAGATCATCTCATAGAGTATTTAGCTACTTTACTACTTTACTAGTTATTATCCACTTTATTAGTAATTATCCAACCAGAACCCTTTTTTTCAAAATTAAAAATATCAAACTTAAAATAAAGAAATACTTATTAGATGTCCTACTGTTTACTATCATTGGAAGCTTCTTGATCTCATCTTTACAAATAAGGTATATATGATGATATCTCAAAATCCATTTTTTGCAACATGTGACTCATTTTCCTATAACACATCACAGTTTGATATTACTAAATCATCCCTTTTCCTGAATCTAACACTGCCACATAGATGATATATGTATATGTATTGTTACAGAATCGCCATAAGGGGAGAATCCTTTTTTATACGAACCGCATGTTAACTTTTTCTTATGACTGATGAATGTTGTGCTTCGTTC
This sequence comes from Sthenelais limicola, assembly GCA_942159475.1. Taxonomy (NCBI): domain Eukaryota; kingdom Metazoa; phylum Annelida; class Polychaeta; order Phyllodocida; family Sigalionidae; genus Sthenelais; species Sthenelais limicola. Next base: position 23,351,739 of record OW804098.1, read on the forward strand.
AGATTCGCTACCAGAATCGCCCTGATTCGTTATGTGTTTTATGTCATATATTGTATCCTTCAGATTCACTTAACGAATCGCCAAGTCTGACCTGCTTTGGGTCCGCGTTTTGTGTATAAATAGAGAGCAAATTGAACATGTCATCATTAATAAAGCTGGCGTTACTCTAACACCTTGTTTGTTACACTCCTTCATCACTTAAGACACCTCTAGTAGAATAAGCCAGACCTAGTCGATTAAGGAATACTAGATAAGACAATTCAGATTTACTAGACCACCAGATTCAGATCCATAAGACCTACAGATTCTGAAGTGAATCTCCTCATCTGATCTATCGCTATGAATTATACTGCATCTGCAGCGTTAGAGAATCCGTGGGATGAGGACGAGCCTCTTCCCTATATTCCTCATGATCCATTCCATATCCGCAATAATCGTTCCCTCAACAGTATATATGCACATGTATGTATCTATGTATGCACCTTTACTCTACCTCACTCCAGCACCTGTCACCGACCGTTTAAGGGGCTTTCCCACCCGCCCACACCTAAGAACAATTCTGACTTTCACTACAAAGTCAACAGGGCAAAGGACTATACATTTATTACAAAGACTCTCACAGCAGCAAATAACCACTAAAACAAGAACTCAAAACTACAACTCATTAATACCCATCTCATAATATTTCATACTATGTTTAATAAGAATAAACAGCTCAAAGAATCTGTTGATAGACTGAATAAAAACTTTAAAAAAAAAAGAAAAAAAAGAATAAACAGCTCTGCAACAGCCTCCCGCTTCCGCCTCCAACCAACACTCAATGTATATGTAATTTATGTATATGTATGCAAGTAGAAAAGAGAAAGAGAAAAACAAAACAATGACAAATCATTACTACTACAGATAGGCAGATATTTTCCGAACTGATCAAATTTTATTCACAACATATTTTCGTTGGAATGTTCTCACATGTCGTTGGAATGTTCTCATATTATTTTATGCACCAAATTTTAAAGAAGGGTATTAAATAATTAAATCCTTGCGTTTCAAAGTTCCTCCTATAGGGTAGCCGAACAATCAACCCTATACCGTGCTACTGTGTACGCGTGAATAGTCACTTGAATGGGTTGTATATACAGCTATCCTATAGGGTAGAACCAAGGGTTATATTACAAAATAATCTCTTGCGACTGATTTGGCGTCTTGCTTTGCGTTTTGAGTTCTTTTGGCAAGAGTGTTATATGGGCGAAGTCGCTAGAAAATGTACAATTCGCCTTCACCAATCCTCTCAAATAAAGCCAAATTTAAGAGAAAAATGAGGCTCAAAATACAGCTCAATATAACCGAACAGACCTTTTGAATCAACAGCAAACCAAATATTGGGCCTACTCATATATATATTTTCAGCCTATTTAGTAGAAACTTCTAAATGTGTAGCACTGCCGATTGTACAATTTTAGACAATTTGACCCATATGTTTTTTTTTGTTTTTGCAAAGCGTTTATTTCGTTTCCTGCCATCTTGGCTTCTACAATGCTAATACATTAGTTAATATTAACAGACAATATGCGCAAACCTGTTTGATAAAATTCAATCCGGTTATGTTAGCTTAAGTGGAGGTCTGGTACGAGTACATGAGCGGAATCAAGATTTGTGAACAATTATAAGCTCGTTAATATCCTCCTGTATTCTTCGCCATAGAACTTTTTCTCCTTCACTTACAGAATGTAATTTAAAAGAATATAGTACCACTCTGCATCTCATCCTAAGTTCATATAAGGTTGACAATAAATCGATCGTACCCGTTTGCAAACAGTTTCTGCCTATATATGAAGGCTTTAACCTGAAGTATTATCCAGTTGATAATCTTGGATGGTAGGTTAGTCTGTTCTATACCAAAAAGGATATCCATTGGTTTAATGAAAATTTTGCCCATATGTTTGGGCAGGAGAGGGTTAAATGTAAGAGGGCCAGATATACCCTGGCACAAAGCATGGCCTAGAAACTGCATATATTCTATAGGAGCAGCCATGTGTGAAATTGGCATTATTAGCATGTACTCCATGTATATGGGTCAAGTTATCAGAAAATGTACAATTCACCTTCACCAATCCTCTCAAATAACCCACATTTAAGACAAAATGAGCTTCAAAATGCAGTTTAACATAACGGAACTGATACTTCGAATCAATGCGATACCAAATATACTCAGATATTCCTGGTATTCATAATTTTTCAGTCTAGTTTAGCGGAATATACGAAGTGTGTAGATCTGACAATTATATATTTTCTGAAAATCTTACCCAAATACAAGTACGCGGGTCCAAGATTGGGGTATGTGCACAGATCCTCAGTTTCAGAGCAAAATACAGACCATTATGTATGAATATCAAATAATAACAAAATGATTTGGTTAAATCTGTTTTCGTATCCCCCCCCAACCCCATCCCCACCTGCATCTTACTGCTCCCTCTCAATATTCTTCTGGTAAATACATGTATACAACAGGTCAGGTCATCAGAAAATGTACAATTGGCAGCTCTACACATTTAGAAAATTCTGCTAAATTTGGCTTAAAAATGATTACTGAGTATGTTTTGGTGTTGCCTTGATTTAAAACATTTGTTCGACTGAGCTGAACTGTTTTTTGAACCTTTGGTAATAAATATGGGATATTTGGGAAGATTGGTGAAGGTGAACTATTGTACATTTTCAGGCGAATTCACCCACGTACATCACAAGGTGCTTTTACTATAAGAGGGTGGGAAAGGTAAATTCGAGTATATTCGGCATTGCATTGATTCTAGCAATCTGTTTGGTTAGGTTGAACTGTATTTTGAACCTGATTTACGTATTAAATTTTGGTTATTTGAGAGGATTGCTGAAGGTGGATTGTACATTTTCTGGCGACGATTTCAACGTTCTATGTTTCCAGAGTGACAAGGTGTTCCTTTGAGATACTGCCTGCAAAGGTTTGCAGTGCATTTGTTTTGAGTGATTGATGGCGCCTTGCCCTTATAATTGGCCTCCAAATGAGCACATCAGCTAGTAACTCCAATACATAGATTTCACATGACGTCACCCAGTAGGCTGGGGTATCACAGTGGCTACCATGTCTGGGGTCACTGCTACGCTTGCCGTCTATGGCGGGGGTATCAAAACAAAGTTGATAAACCTCACAAGAGTAGATACTTGGGTAATTCTACACTAAAGGCAGATTATCTAACCTATCATGAAAGTATTGCTGTGGCAGATTAAAACTGGTAAAGGTAAAAACAGCCAGAAAACGATATTTTCAAGTATCGCAGCATACATAGGCATCTAACTTGACCCCAAACATGGCCAGGGCCGTGACGTCAGTGAAATCTATGTATAGAGGTCACACACCCGGGTCTAACCTTCATTGACCTTCATTTTCAAACTGAGCCTAAAGAAAGAGTCAACTGTTATTAACATCCATCAACAGCCAAAGACTTTCTAACGTTTTGTTCCATTTTCTGCGGAGGAAAAGCTAGAATAGCTGACAAGAATAGAAGCTTTCTAATTCCAGGATTCCATCGTCAACCCCTATCCTGTGAAGGGAAACGATACTGTTTCCCTCACGTAGGATACATGGGTGAAATCGCCAGAGAGTGTACAATTCACCTTCACAAATCGTCTCAAATAACCCACATTTAAGACAAAAATCATATTGAAAATACAGTTCAGCATAACCAAACAGACTGTTTTAATCAAAGCAATACCAAATATACTCAGATATACCTAGTATTAACGATTTCTTAAGTCTAATTTAGCAGAATTTCCTAAATGTGTTGATCTGCCAATTGTGCATTTTCTGAAAATCTGATCCACATCAACGACCCATCTATTATTGGGAGAACTCGATATCAATTACAAACTGAATAAAAGCATGCGCAGGCGTGGAAAGGGAAGGCGATTTATTGTAGGGCCTCTGGTCAATCGCAGCGAAATTATAGATAGCGAATTATAAATTATTATCCAGCCTCTGAAGAACCGAAACCCCAATGCTAGCCTATACCGGTACTCTTTGAAGTCTCGGTTTTTTGTAGTATACTATCCCACTAGCTAGTAGAAGACAAGCTATAAGGCTCAGATTTTCAGAAAATGTACAATTGGCAGCTCTACATATTTAGTAATTTCTGCTAAAACAATGATACATTTTGGGTATATCTGAGTATATTTGGTATCGCATTGATTTAAAGTATCAGTTCTGTTATGTTAAACTGCATTTTGAAGCCCATTTCTGTCTTAAATGTGGGTTATTTGAGAGGATTGTTGAAGGCGAATTGTACATTTTCTGAAAATCTGACCTATATAATACAGGTAGGTAAATCAGAGAAGGTGGTATCAAGCTATAGTATCAATGTTTATATGTCTACCTCGCCACCCATAGCAAAACATAGCACCAACAGGTCATGGCCCGTACACAGTCTCTTTGTGTAAATGATTTTATCTTAATATTTCTTATTTCTTACAATTTACTTAATTAGATTCATTTAAATCGAGGTGGAAAGTAACACCCAAACTGGAAAAAACCCCCAGTGTTGGAATATTATTTGCTTTTATCAAACTGAACATTAATTTTGCAAACGTCTCGACAATTCGCTCTCACCAAACCTCTCTAATAACCCAGATTAAGGACTAGGGGGAAGTCGCCAGAAAATGTACAATTCGCCTTCACTAATCCCCTCAAAAAAAACCACATTTCAGAAGAAAATTAGGTTAAAAATACAGTTCAACATAACCAGACAGATTCATTGAATGAATACAATACAGAATATACTCAGATATACTCAGTATTTATCATATTTCACTCTAATTTAACAGAATTTGATTGATCTGTACAACTGTAGTCAAAATACAGTACAACATGACGGAAAAGGTTATTTAAATCAATGCAATACCAAATATACTAAGATATACTTGACTATTTTTCTTTGTCATCAGATTGTACTAATAGAGCTACCGATTGTACCTTTTCTGACGAACTGAGTCAATACATTTAGTGCATGGGAATTTGACACCTTAATTATACACAAATCCATGTTCTATTCAAGCTATTTCAAACGTGGGAATCCTATACTTATAATGGAGAATAAGAGGGAGGGATGGACAGGATGGGGTATAGACAGTATTAGCTCAGTTACTGAGAGCACCAACTCCCTAATCCAGGGGTCACCATTCACAACTAGCTAGTGCATAAGCATGACATTCTGGCGTACTTCATGAGTACGTTTAAGAGGTTTTTGGTGCATAAATATGAGCATTTTTATAATATCAGAAGTGTGCAAATAATACTAGGATATTAGCATAGTAAAAGCCACGAGAGCAAGATATCGTGAATAAAATAATACTGTAAACGTATTTCTTTTAGCGCAGATAACTTTCCGCATACTAAGTACTTTGACACCTTCTTATGCAGATGTAAATTCGCGCAGCGAGGAAGTCTCACACCTTGTTTATGCAATTATTATACCTTTTGTGCAGGATTTATTTTCACGCACAAAGGTGGGTGCGCGAAAATAAATACTGTGCGAACATTAATTCGTTGCAAACGAATCAGGGCAGTATCTATTGTAAATTAAAAACAATTGGTTTGATTGATTAATTGATTGTATTTTCCATAAGCTTACATTCTATAAACTACTCTGAGCTTAAGGTTACAAACATAATCATATGCATGTCCATAATGATTATACAGTATAATATAAAGACATGGTATAACACCATCTATTCATTACAATATTTTATACATACTCGTGATTTGTGCTACACAATCTTGTAATACAACTTTGCAGGGGAGATGATAAAAATAAGTAAATAGATATCATTGAGAGAGGATTTTTTGGTTGTGGAAATACCCCCCCTATAATGCCCCCGCCCCTTTACCCCCCCCCCCCCCCCCCACACACACACCCTATTATAATATGGGTCAGATTTTCAGAAAATGTACAATTGCCTTCACCATTCCTATCAAATAACACACATTTAAGACAAAAATGAGCTTCAAAATGCAGTTTAACATAACGGAACTGATACTTTAAATCAATGCGATCCCAAACATACTCAGATATACCCGGTATTCATCATTTTTCAGCCTAATTTAGCAGAATTTCCTAAATGTGTACAGCTGCCAATTGTACATTTTCTGAAAATGTGACCCTTAGACCCAGTGACCTTAGCCATGAAAGGGAAACACGACCGTAGTGTACACAGGCCAACACAAACAAGTAGTCCAGGGTTATATTTACTCTCTCTAATACCCATATATGTCATACATATTCTACACAATATTCGGCCTATGGGTACTAGTTTGGAGTATGGGCTTCTTTTTTTTTAAACATATCTTTATTCAGGGAATATAAGCTGGCATATGCCATAACTGTTAATGTATAAGGATCGGGCAGTCCGGTATTCCTCCTTAGCCTGAATTTTCGCTATGATATGTTCAAGCTCCAAAATAGGTGTACATCAGAAAACATTAATAGCATTCTATTGTGTACATATTTGTCGACAAGTTTTCAATATTTAGCTACACAAAAATCATGGCTAATATAGCGTTGTCATGGGAGGGAAGAGGAAAACAACAGTTGATTTCATGTAACTTGATAACAGCTTTCATACCACCTTAAAGGCTTGATTCTATTTTAGCGATAATATGTTATACAGAAGCGATGTTTATCACAAAGAACAATTGATCGCATTTCATATCGTATCGTGTTGCAACAACTTTCCTTATAAGTGATGTGTTCAGGGTAAAAAAACAGCTGGGCTATAGCCTCGGATCGCCTCCCTGACCCAATTTTGAGGAAAGTTCCCCCTGTTTTAGTTTTAATCCTCTCCCCTCCAAGTTAGGCCATAATAGACCGTATCATATAGGCGATGTTTTATGACACTTAAATGACCAAAGCATCTGTCCTTTTCCCCCTTCCATCTTCCCCCTTCGCCCTTCCCTATAAAGGAAAGGAGCGCTAAACTATAACGTGACCCGCACCAAGTTGTATGAAATGAACTGTACAGAGTGAATGTTTATCCGCTGCTATGCGTGTGAAGCCCCGCCCCCCCCCCTCCAGTGATGACCCAGAAACACCCCTCCCCCCCCCCCCTTCCCCTCCCCCATTATATATAGTAGTACACCAGTTCAAGGCTATCACAGGGCACTGGCATAACGCCAAACAATAATAAGCCAAATAATAGGTGTTTCCGATTTATCTGGCTGAAAATTAGGTAAGGGGGGGGGGGGGTAACTTTTTAAAAATTTGTTTTTAGGAAATCACCTTTCAGGAACTGAAAGTAATGTCTATTTTATAACAATAGTTGCTTTAAACAAGGGAAATGTGCTTTTTGACAGTTCCTGGTTAGGAAAACCTGTTTTCCTGCTTTTATTAGCTTTTTTGTTAAAAAATCCCCGCAAAAGATCAGGCATGGTCAAAACATTTTTTTATGTAGAGGAAGGTTTTTCTAGGTAGGGTGGGTGGGGGATAAATCGGAAACACACCTATTTCTTTGCCTAATGTCCAGTCTGCACATTATATTAAAAGAGGAAATTGCGTCATTAACTGTTTAAATAATGGGATATATGAATATATAGTCTGTCTAGAAAGTAATTGACACGTAATTCCTTAGTCCCTTTAAGGGGAGGGAAAAGTGGGGGAGTTTTGACTTCAAACCTTTGCTCCTTGAATCGCCGTTTGCGACTGACCATGACCGTTTGCGACCGACCATGGCCAAATATCCAGCTGCATTGTATTGCCCTGTCTCTGTTCTATGTGGAGCAGCTGTTGTTTTGCTTAGGTGGAAGGAAGAGCTGATTATACTGGCCCTGTTTCTCCATGGTTGATTGCAATGGGCGACTCGCTGGGCAAAGGGTTGACAAGTCCTTGTCATAAATAGAAATACAAAATCTCCCACTTTTCCCTCCCCTTAAAGGGCCTAAGGAATCACGTGTCAACTACTTTCTAGACAGACTATACTAAATGTGGAGATTTAGGGATGAATAATTCACTTGTGAATCTATCGATAGCTATGCAATGCATAGCCTATTCATGTATACATGCACATTTAGAACCATCCAAGGCTACATGCATACAAGAATATTCACATACATACAACTTACAAGGGTCAGATCCTTAGAAAATGTACAATTCGCCTACAACAAACCTCTCAAATAACCCAAATTTAAGACATAAGCGAGGTTTAACATAAACATACATATGTTCTGGATCACATACCAAGTATACTCAGATATAGCTAGTATAAATCATTTTCCAGCCTTATTTGACACACTACTAAATGTGTGGAGATGCCTATTGTACATTTTCTGACGATCTGACCCACTTGCATATGGGTATGCATGAATGCATTCATGTACATGCATTATTACTACATGTATAAGGATACATGCACCTACAAACAGATACCTATACGGGTCGGATTTTTAGAAAATGCACACTGTACAGTTTTGCACATCTATCAAATTCTGCTAAATTAGAGTGAAAAATGATAAATACTAAGTATATCTGAATGTATTCTGTATTGTATTCATTCAATAAATCTGTCTGGTTATCTTGAACTGTAATTTGAACCTGATTTTCTTCTTAAATTTGGGTTATTTGAGGGGATTGGTGAAGGCCAATTGTACATTTAGAGAAAACTTGACCCATATACACATGAGAAAGTGACATATCACCTGCACATAAACCAGTATACACATAATGGGTCAGATCTTCAGAAAATGTACAATTCGCCTTCACCAATCCTCTCAAATAACCCACATTTAAGACAGAAATGAACTTCAAAATGCAGTTTAACATAATAGAACTGATACTTTAAATAAATGCGATACCAAATATACTCAGATATACCCAAAATCTATAGAAACAAATTTAGCAGAATTTAGCAGAAATTACTAAATATGTAGAGCTGCCAATTGTACATTTTCTGAAAATCTGACCCATATATACACATACTACACATGCACATAGATGCAAGACCAAACCGTAACGTTATAATATCATATGTGGTGTAACACAAATTGATGGAGGAAGAAATATCTTAGGTATTGCGGTTATTCCTGTTGGATGGTATATAACAGTGATACAGATGGTGTAATGGTACCCGATCTTCCAAAGTGAAGGCCTGGGCTCTATATGTATAAAGACATATGTAACAATAGGTTATAACAGTAAGGTAGCATCCACAATAAGAAGTCTCTACCCCAGTCCCACGTACCCTCCTCCCCTCCCCTCTCCCATGTAAACAACACACTACTGATCCACAGATCGAGTCACCTACCATTCGCCGCCAGAAATTCCTCAAACTTCTCTGACTTGACCATTTTCCACGATCCAGAGAGATCAGGCTTCTTGTCCTCTGCCATTGTCTCTGGTCTGCTTGAACTCAGTCCGATATATTATAGATCTACTCCTTATGTTGAGTTACACAAGTATAGACTAGAGGAGGGTCAGTGTATGGTTATAGATGCTGCCTGTAGATATGTAGAGCAATGAGTGAATGGGGAGAGAGAGGAGAGTGAGAGGTGACAGACAGTGTGCGTTCAAGTGAGTGTGTTGTGTGTGTGTGTGTGTGCACACCGTTCAGTAGTGGTGGCAAGGGGGGCAGCGGTTTAAAGGGATACAAGTGCCTTTGGCACTTGGATTGTAGAGGCAGTTTATTCTACTTCTTATAGGGTAAAATTCTTAAGAAAAGAAATGCTTCTTGCTAAAATATGCAGTTCGTCCCCCTCCCTTTCCCCCTCTCTGACTAACTGCTGCACCCCCTTCCTCTTTTACCACCCCCTACTCTTCCTCCACCTCCCCACTATCTCTATATTAATAGAATAAGGGTTTCGAGCCTTAAACTGCTATCTTCTCTGAAACCGCTGGCCAGATCTCCATTATATTTCACATGCACATTGCCAAAAATGGTGCCGAGCCATTCCACTATGTTTCATTAACAAATTAGGGTTGGAAAGGGGTTAGAAATGGGTTTACATTGAGCACCCCCATCCAGGGCCCCCAGTGCTGCCTGAAAACAAACCTATCAGTGGGAGGCAACAACAATACAACAGTGACAAAAAACATCTTAACAGGGTTCCATTTGAGGTATGAATGTTAATACAGATACTAACTTACAGAGACAACTTGAAAGAGAAAGATGGTTGGAGAGGGAACAAGGAGAGTGGGAAGATGTGGGCCCCACTGTCCCACTAGCAAATCCCGTGCGAAGCACGGGTATTTGCTAGTACCTATTACATAAAGATTAATAATTAGAATAAAGATTGATAATTAAGGAGAGAGAGAAGGTCACAGAAGGAGAGGGGAGAGTGGAAGGTGTTGTTGTTGTTGTTACTTTTATTATGACAATCACCAGGACAATGTCAGTGGGTCAAACTCCCTGGATTGGGAGGATTTCAAGCCCTACTGGACACATTGATTAAGGTGTAAAAGCTACTGAGTTACATCTATATAAGCCTATGGTGGAGATTGGTGAGAGGAGCGCCATCCTGCACAGCACTGACCACTGTGGTGGAGATAAAACTCAGGGTTGCAGGGAGACATGAGCAGTGAGGCATGACAAGTTACATGTGACATCACAAGTTGTCGCAATATATATATGTAGCGTAGACGCTTTGTGGCGGCCCGCTTTGCGGTAGATGCCAGTCTGCACACTCGTTAAAAATAGCCATTTTTCTATATGTGGGAAACTAGTAGCTATGTGGGTCAGATCTTCAGAAAATGTACAATTGGCAGCTCTACACATTTAGGAAATTCTCCTAAATTAGGCTGAAAAGTGATTAATACGGGGTATATCTGAGTATGGTATCGCAAAAAAACATAAAATAAGGTTCAAAATACAGTTTAACATAACAGAACTAATGTATTAAACCAACACAAAACCAAATATACTATACAAAAAAAAAGAATTCATTATTATTTTTATTATACAAATCTGTTTGGTTATTTGGACTGTATTATGAATTAACCTCATTTTTTGTCTTAATTTGAGTTAGTTATAAGAGGATTGGTAAAGGCGATGGCACTATAAATACAAGCAACTTCACCCATAGCCTAGGCCTATGGCATGAATCGATACACATATATAGGTTGTGTTTGCAGCCTGCGGTATAGCTCGATATTACCTTTATAAATCTTTAAGTACACGTGATAAACAGCATCATGCTGCATGTTTACCCCCCCCCCCCCCCGTATTTCCCCGTTTATAAGCCCGGGCTTATATTAATTTCAAATCGTGAATTGACCAGACTTATATTCGGGGCGGGCTTATATTTGGGGTAAGGATTATAGTGCTTATTTTACCATAAGAATGTGTTTACCCCCCCCCCCCCCCAGCTTATAAACGGGGCATGCTTATAAACGGGGAACTACGGTACCGTATACGTACATCTTGCACTCAAGGTCGTTGTACCACTGCAGTCTAGACTCACAGCCTCTCACATCAGTTACAAATGGTAAGTCAGGGATTAGACGCCTACTGCGCTAATGGCTTTCCTGGCCCTGGAGTAGGCGCCTTAATGGGATTCTAACGGCGTTTTGCCGTATGGGGCCAAAAGCTTTCCCTCAGTTTGAAGCCTTAATCGCCATCCGATCACGTCAAAACACAAAATTTTAAAAAATCGATCATCACTATAAGTTCCTACACATTGCTGACCGGTCCTTCCCCACGTTGCTGTCCCAGAAAATGTCCCAGTTACTGTTTGGTCCGACTAAACCATGCTTATTGTATGAGGTAAGGCATGTTTTGCGCCACATCCGGGAGATATGGGAACTGTCACAGGAAAAAATTGGATTTTGAGACATAGGCCTAATCACATTTGTAAAGATCAGGTCAAGCCAATACCAATGATAATAAACATAAGAACATCTAATAAGTATTTCTTTAAAATATATATATAAATAAAGTATTTCTTTAATATATATATATAAATAAAGTATTTCTTTTATTAGTATGCATGAACAAAGTTATATATATCCTGATGGTCACTCACTGTTGTAAAGTTGTTAAATAAACTCATTAGGATAATACCAGATATGAATAGCTATACTAAATACATTCTTGACATTTGGTACATGTATTCACGCTAAAAGCAGCATTTCAAAAATGAGAACATTCCACCAAAGAGATCTTGTGAAAAAGTCACTTTGAACTATATCAATTTTGCAAACTCATTTTTCTTTAACATATCACACATTGACGTACCAGAGTAAATATATCTCCATTCCCTCCATGTATCCTTGATAGCATCACATTTCAAGAATCCCAAATTTGTTTTGTTTGAATGTGTGGAGAGAGCAAATTTGTTTTTTTCAACAGATTTTTTCCCCACCGGTTGGCTAAAAATCATATATACGGGTGAGATTTTCAGGATATGTACAATTGGCAGCTGTACACATCTAGGAAATTCTGCTAAAAAATGGCCAATACTAGGTAAACCCATTGATTCTAGCAATCTGTTTGGTTAGGTTGAACTGTTTTTTGAACTGTAATTTTGTCTGAAATGTGGGTTATTTGAGAGGATTGGTGAAGGTGAATTGTACATTTTCTGAAAATCTGACCCATACCTCGACAATGTTACGTTATGGAGGTTTGAAGGTTGAGTGTCGGTTCTCCAGCCTGTGGAGCCCTGATTACAAGTCGACCAGAGAGTGCCATTAGGTATTTTATTACGTACTGATTTGTCAATTTATTTGTTTACAAAAATATCTCGGCCTGATTTTGACATTTAGGGAATGGCACTGCATCTACACACTTCATCGGTAAGTGTACAATTGGCAGCTCTACACATTCTGCTATTTCTATATATGGCAATGTGTTCATTCAAAAGGTCGGTGCGGTTATACAAATTTTGAACCATATTTTGGTATTATATTTGAGGTTATTTGATAGGATTAGTGAATGTGAATGGTACATTTACAGGCAATTCCACCCATAATGGCTCTTGTCCACTAAGCCGATTCTCATGCGATTCTCACAGAATTTAGTGGAAAAGGGTCCTCTGCGGCACAAAATCGCATGAGAATCGGCTTGGTGGACTAGGGCCTTAATACCATGGCTAACGCACCCCCTCCCCGGCCCCTCCCCCACTCTCGAGATTCCCTAACAAAAGCTGGTGGTGCCACCTACCTGCATACTTGAGAAACCCATCAAAGTTTTCTGAGTCCTGGAGTTTCCACGTCCCCGCGAAATTGTATCTGCTCGCCGATGTGTTTGGTGTTTCTATGGCAACCAATGGCGAATATTCCCCGAAGTAGCAATCGTTGATACGGTTGCCATGGCTACACGGACAATTTAGTACTTGTATGACGAGTAGATAACATATCACAGTGGTGAGTTGGTGCATTATATGCGATGTGTTTTAGCAAAATAAGTCACAAGTCGCAATAAATGGATTTTGAGATAACATCATATCTGAAAAGATGAGATCAGGGGGATTCCAACGAATGTAAACATTAAAGGCAAGTCATAAGTACTTCTGTCTTGTCAGTTTGATATTTATATTTTTGAAAAAAAGAATTGCTTGTGTAAATGATCTATGAAAACCAAATGCATGATGGGAAAGATGATGTATTGTGTTATGAAACATGTATAACACATGGATATTGATATTAGAGCATTGATAAATATTCCATGCTGAACATGACATGTTTTCTATAGATTTTACACTGTACCATAAGTCCCATAATTCCATGCGAACCAAGATTCAAAATGGCGGCTATGCAAGTCACCTATTTGTTGAACTTGAAATTAACATTCGGATATATTGAGAATATAGGATATATTTACCTTTCACTGAGTGTTGTTGTCTGGCTGATATTAGCCGATGTCCTTTAAGACTTTATATGTTACTGACCTGCCCTATCTGTTATGTTAGTATGCCAAAGTCTAAAATCCCAAGTCCCTTTTCTGGAGGAGGAGGGGGGACGATATGGAATGGAAACCATTTCAACTATATCATTGCTGCATTAGTGTATAGAAGGGTAGATGAATTCAACGCTATGTTGTTGGTATATGAGATTTAGTTCCAACAACCTATATGGGTGAGATTTTCAGAAAAAGTACAATTGTCAGCTGTATACATTTTGTAAATTCTGCTAAATTAGGCTGAAATGTGGTCAATACTAAGGTAAATTCGAGTATATTCGGCATTGCATTGATTCTAGCAATCGGTTTGGTTAGGTTGAACTGTATTTTGAATTTTATTTTCGCCTGAAATTTAGGTTATTGGAGAGGATTGGTGAAGATGAATTGTACATTTTCTGGCGGCTTCACCCAATTGCATCTGTGTAAGTCCATATACCATCACTTTATTACATGGGTCAAGTTTTCAGAAAATGTACAATTTACTTCCATTCCCATGTTTTTCTATGAGCAGACCGCCTCGCCCGAGAATTAAATTTCGGACTCTGTGTATGGATGCACGGCGTCAACGGTCATCCATAATTAGAATAGAATAGAATAGAATAGAATAGAAAAATCTTTTATTCATCAGAGCTTTTACAATTATGTTGACGAATAGGTCGACAGGCCTCTAGGTACCGTTTAGGATTTATACCTAGTTCTTCCGGCCGTTCCATGACCTCACATCATCGTTCTCAAAATCATTCATTGTCTTACCTTATACCCAAAATGGAAAAAGTTAACCTGTATAACATTATGTGTCGTGTCAGATGGCTAATGCTGACGACTGATTGACTAGAATTTAAGTTCGTTATTAATTTGACTAGTGATTGTATGATTTCATAAATTAATTGGCATTATTATTTGATTATGTTTATATAGGCTGAAAATGTTGTACTTGATACATGAGCCTATGAATAAAAACAAAGCTGAAACAAGGACTCAGAGGTTGAGGAACCAGCTGCACTCACCTCGGCAGCCATCATACTTTTGCCGCGAGAGAATCTGGGTCACGCGTTTAAATGCTAACCGCGCGGCATTGGGACGACCTTCTTTAAACCTTTACGTTTCCTGTTTTGTAGCCTGACGACCCTTTTAATTCCACAAATTATGAATTTAATTCTAATTAATTATGTAGCTATTACATATCAATATTATGTGGCAATTTGTATCTTTAATTATAATTTCAACTTTTCATAACTTTAAGTATGTAATATTACAGGGCACTAGCTGTTGCCACTGTACTTTTCATAATTTTGTACAATTTTCCAACTTGTATTCTTAATAGTGTAACACCTTCACTTCAGCTGAGTTCCATCTTGCATTTAATGCAATTGCAACCTCCACCCCCTACCCCACCCCGGCCGGCTGACATAATGAACGTGAATGTAGATCGAATCGAATCAATTGTTACAATAGAGAACGTCTGTCCATTAAGAGCGACAAAGTATAGAATACAAAACGCACATATATAATAATCTCTTCAATCATTTATTAATGCACCACTCATTTCTCAACCTCAATATTCTTTACAAAGTTCAGTGTCAACGAGGAACAAATATAGATATTATTCTAGAGTCTGACCTCTATTAACAAATTATGCTCAGATATGCCAGGTAGAAATCTCATTTCATATCAAGTGTCTCAAATACTGGGTACCATCGCTAAAATAAGTCCAAGACAGATTTCAATCAAATATTTATCAATTAATCCAATTCGATATATTAACAGAATGATAAACAAAATTAAGCACAAGTACACGAACTCAAGTACTTCCTGAATTTCCCAGGGGTAAAATTGATTTCCCAAGTATATGTTATAGGGTATCATCCGATTCAGTTGGTGTATAAAAATAGGAAGAAACAATTCTACACATATAAAGAAATAACGCATCCATGCAATGCATGGCAGACATAGCATTTCTTCATCAATCGATTTCATCACATTGGTAAAGTATTTATACACGAAGAAACATATTCTAATGCTATAAAGGCATTATATACCCGATTTAATTTGTTTAATTCTGACGTCACATTTGTCTTGATATTCATAATTACATTTTGTGCGTAAAAATATTGATTTCTCAAGTTGGTCTCTCATATGACCATTAGGCCGGGCCCACACATTCAAGAACTCAGAGCCGAATTGGCCTTAAGACAATTCGTATGAATTCAAAATCATTCCTAAGAAACATACTTAAGTTCGGTAATGTGGGGGCTTTCTTAGAACGAAACCCCCAATTCATATGACAAATCATGGGTTCTTACGACAATTCACAGGCCAAATCTTGGACTTTTTGGAGTCCCCAATTCATACGAATTGCGAGTTCTTGAATGTGTGGGCCCGGCTTTACCGCCAACCCTTTAGGGAATTATTTGCATTTGTAGCCAGTTTTTCAAGACAATTCTATCTACGTAACAATTTATAGCTTGGAAAGATTGTGTTTTCGGAGCACCATCCTGGCCAGTGATCGTCTGTGTACCTCATCGGGTCCATCGGCTAGCCTTAGTACCCTGGCAAAGGCATAGAACGCTGCAATGGGCGTGTCCGAACTAACACCCATGCCTCCAAACGACTGAAACCATAGAAAGAGTGAGTGAGTGAGATTGATTGCTTTACGCCCTCATCAACACATTGAAGGTTATATCAAGGGCGGGAGAGCTGAGAGGGAGGCAGTTTATGATCATACCCAGGAAATAGAGATAGAGAAGAAGGGAGAGAGAGACAGAGAAAGAGAGACAGAAAGGCACTTCATGGTCTTACCCAGGACCGACCATAGAAAGATATTGTTTAATTATTATTTCATTTAAATAATCAAAAAATATTGAAAAAATGGCTCTGAACAAATAATATTTCTATAGACTAAGAAGAAAAAGGACGGAATTAATATTCCCAAATCTCATGTGATGAGAAATTATATACTATATCCTTGCTTAGATATCACTTTCATCGAACCAGTGTTTTATTTATGGGTCAGATCTTTAGAAAATGTACAATTCGTCTTCACCAATCCTCTCAAATAACCCACTTTTAAGACAAAAATCGGCTTCAAAATGCAGTTTAACATAACATTTTTCAGCCAAATTTAGCAGAATTCCCAAAATGGGTAGAGCTGCCAATTGTACATTTCCTGAAAATCTGAATTCCACCCATATAAGTTATCAGCTATAGACCGAAGCGTAGAGGAATCAAATCAACTCCAATACACACTAGATAATAACAAAACACTGGAATCAGTTCGACTTTTTTGCATTAAAATATATAAAACATATTTAGACAACTCTAAGATACAGACCTGCATGGCTCTATCTAGAACTCTCAAGGCCATATTTGGAGCAGATATCTTAATCATGGCGATCTCAGGAGCGGCAACCTAATGGCACAAAACAGAAAATACGCTCAGATATAACCAAATTGTTTAGGTGATGGTCAGGTTATTACTTAAAAAGGTGTCACGGTTGACAACAAATATATTCGACCAAATATGGACATTCCTATAATAATGGCCAACGACAATGACTATATAAGCATGCAATGAGTAAAATGCATTCTCAGTTAAGGGCCTAGTCTACTAAGCCGATTCTCATGCGATTTTGCGCCGCAGAGGACTCTTTTCAATGAAATTCTGTGAGAATCGTAAGCGAATCAGCTTAGTGCACTAGGCCCTTAAGGAATAGTTCTTAGATTTGAAGAGAACCAAATGTAGTAGAAAAAGAAATAACAATTTTCATGAACGTCATTACTTAGAAAGCGTAACTCTTGTTTAACAGGCTCAATAGTGGGGTTCAGCAAATCTAACATATACGTAAACGTATCCGTAGTTCTAATATACAAACGTATATTAAAAAGAAGAAAGAGTTTCAGCAAAACATGGTGGGGAAAACGTAACGTAACAATTCAAGCAAAATGTTTCATCTCACAATTTATTTTCTATGCATAAAAATGCGACGTAAGTCACAAAACAGATGCGGATACGGTTACGTAATTGAGATAGGTTTGCTTGCAGAACCTCTCTATTACCAACATCATTCTGATATCTTACCTTGTTTCCTACTGTGTCCATCATATGCGCTGCCTTGAGTACAAGTAGTCGACATTGCTCAATATCTATTCTTGACTCGGCTATATCAGCCTGGATGGTTCCCTGAGCAGCAAGAGGCTTGCCGAAGGCTTCCCGGTTTTGAACCTAAAATAAATCATGCTACTGGTATTTACCATGGCGAAGATGTGATCATTAATTATCCTAGGAAATGATGGAATAGGTGGATCGCCGAACAAGTAAGTACTCCGAAAGTAGTTTTTTATATGTTTTATTTTTCCTTTAAAACATGGCGAAAACCCTACGCGTTTCGGCTTGGGGTAGCCTTCGTCAGGGGAATGTTATCCTAGGAAATATTAACAATGTTTCTATTTAAAAGATTTTAGAAGATTTCAGAATGGCTTCCGCGAACAGCCAGTTTTTAAAAAACCCTGACTGGGGTAAATTTTAAGTACTTTTAAGGCATTGAAAAAATTAATATACAATTCAAGGACTTTAAAGGAGTTCAATTTTCATCAATTTCCTTCATTTAGTGTCATCTGGAAAACTATAGAGGATGTTTTACACTGTTTCGATACGATAATTATGTGTATGACAATGTAACACCCTCATATGTGGGTCAGATTTTCAGAACATGTACAATTGGCAGCTCTACACCTTTAGTAATTTCTGCTAAATTCTGCTAGAAAATAATAGATTTTGGGTATATCTGAGTATATTTAGTATCGCATTGATTTAAAGGATCAGTTCTGTTACGTTAAACTGTATTTTGAAGCTCATTTCTGTCTTAAATGTGGGTTATTTGAGAGGATTAATGAAGGCGAATCGTACATTTTCTCAAGATCTGACCCCATGTACGAACCCTGCTTTAATACAATAAATGCCACCTACCCTGTCCAGCATGAGTTCCATAGCGCGCTCACAGTTCCCAATAAGGCGCATACAATGGTGAATACGGCCCGGGCCCAGGCGACCTTGAGCAATCTCAAACCCACGCCCCTCCCCCAGCAACAGGTTATCCACGGGCACACGCACGTTCTCAAACAGAACCTCAGCATGGCCATCTGTAGGAGGAGAAACAGAAATGTCTGTCTATAAGATTTTGTTATTATATAAATTTGTACATCCTTAAAGTTAGGTGAAACTGTATGCTATGTCATTTGTTATTTACAGTTTTCACGGTGTCACTAGGGTGTAATTTTGTACATATATAAGAATTTTTATTTCTCTTTTCATTACATGTAAATACACATTTTTACAGAGATAAAGGGTGTATCCTGTCAGCTCAATTGGTCTTCCCAGGCTCCCTTGGCATCGAATTATTGATATTACAACAAATAATTGATTTTTTTTTAATAAACAGCATTATTATGAGTAACAATTTGCTTTATGCATTTAGTTAAGTAGTATTTCACTTTTTATATATAAAACATTTTTGACGATTTCTTTTGTCTTAAATCTCGTACATTGTGGTACTAATTTTTTTTGTAAGCATACCATTTCCTATTTCTTGCGTAGTAATGTACTTTTACTCCGCTTACATTAGTATAACCCCAAAAATATGGTGTTCTTGGTTTTGTTAATTATCACCCAAATATTTCGATGTTCGCTCTCTTGTTAAAAAGATGTATCCATTTACATTTTCATATATGAATATCTATATACAAACATCTGATATTGATCAATAAACATCTGTATTCTAACCAAGAAGATCGTTGCTCTCAAGTCATATGGGATCCGGGTACAACGGGAAACAATGTTAAGGCTTCATTATTCTAGGTCGATATTTCCCGAGGTATTTTGGGGTAAATATATTGGAAGATGTGAGGATGTGCTATAATAATGTCCAACCACGTTCCACAGACCTAATACCGACATCATTCTTATAGTTTAAAAAATCGTCATTTTATTTTTGATTATTATACACGCATTGCTCTGAAAATGACGTATCTTGGAGTGAATTACGCATAGTGCGTATTTCACTAGTGATTTATGTGAGGCTGTCATGGGAACCAATCTGTTGTTTTATATATACTAAGATTACTGCTGAAATTCAAAATTATGACTCAATTCTTTCCCATTTTCATGATTGAAAGCATGTATAATAAATCTGTTAACTAACTTGTTGGTTCAGTCACTTAGAATATTGCACTCGCTGCTACACAACTCGTGCTTTTTTTTTTTACTAAGATTACCGGTAGAATTCAAATTTATGACTCATTTTTTTTCTTTTTTCATGATTGAAAGCATGTATAATAAATCTGTTAACTACGCAACTCGTGCAATATGTATGCACCTTCAACCAACGAGTTAGTTAACCTGTATTTATCATTAATGTAAAAGAATGAGTGTTAACTCACGTGGAGGGTCGGTGCTGCCAAATACTGATAGCGGCCTGACGACTGTGACACCTGGTGCGTCCATAGGTACTACCACCATACTCTGCTGTCTGTGTATAGCTCCATCATTCCTTGTCTTACCCATGAAGATACACACCTTACAGCGCGGATCATTAGCACCTGATGGGGAATAATAACATCAACAATTGTCTAAAGTTTTCTGTAGCATAGCTGGTATAAAGAAACAATACCTATAGGCATATGTTATAGACCAAGAAAAGAGTAATGATAAAACTAATCCAGGAATATAATTAGTAATGAAATTAACCAAGAATCATTTAACTAATTAAGCAATCAAATCAGTAATGAGATTAAACCATTAAGTGGGACATACATTTCTTTCCTGTTATGGTTTCAATGAAGGACAATTATATATATGCGTGATGGTGGTT
This sequence comes from Sthenelais limicola, assembly GCA_942159475.1. Classification (NCBI taxonomy): domain Eukaryota; kingdom Metazoa; phylum Annelida; class Polychaeta; order Phyllodocida; family Sigalionidae; genus Sthenelais; species Sthenelais limicola. The sequence goes on from OW804098.1 coordinate 23,372,507, forward strand.
AAAAAGATTAAAATCCGAAATGTAGAAAGTATGGAAGCCTAGAATGTTCACTTTTTTAAAAAAGAATATGAAAAAATATATTTTTGATAAAAAAAATCGGGAAAAAAAGTATATAAAAAAATATCTTAAAAACGAGACGAGATTTCACGAGATATGGGTAATACAGGGGAAAAAGTGAAAAACATAATTAATTTAATAATTATTTAATGTAATTAATTTATTATTTAGAGAAGCTGTGTTTGTAAGCCCTTACCAGAGGTCCACCATTTGTGCCCATTGATTACATACTCGTCACCATCTCTCTCTATCGACGCTTTAATATTAGTTGCGTCTGAAGAAGCCACCTGTAACAAAAGTAAAAGAATAGTGGAGTTGCATAGCCGCCATTTTGAATCGTGATTCGCATGGAATTATATCATCTTCCCCATCATGCATTTGGTTTCTATAGAGCATTTACACAATCTATGATATTGTTGAAAACATTCTTGCAATTTTCCATAAAATTGTTGCTAAATATTTGTATGTCAGATTTGAACTGAATCTATCCCAGCATGCACTGTCATAGACATGCGCAGTGCGACATGCAAATCCCCTATTCTCAATTCTCATTTTATTTGCCCCTGCTGGTGGTTTATAGACGTGACTTATGTTTTTTCTCTGATTGTATGATACCTTGTGTGAACAACACTTTCTTCTCCTTTCCTTGGACTATCATGTATTTGAGTTAGAATACCACTGCTATGAATGCAACTAAATATGTTTTATTATGGTTGAGTAATATCTGTTTATCTATTGTTTTTTTCTAAAATTTCTATTGCTTCGTATGACTTAGATGTTCAGCTGTATCTGAGAACAGTGTGTAATCACATAATGTTTAGCTGAATACAAATATTTAAATACAAAGAATTTCGAAATTGTGGGACTGGCATGCCACAAAATACATGTGTAGATCTCATTCATTAGAGTTAGGTCTAGATAGACACAGCGGTGGGGTGGGGGTGGGGGGGTGGGGGAGACCATGGTTATTCTGTATAGAATTATCACCCGTGAGCCCATATCTCAATGTTAATGTCCTAAAATGATTATAAGAACTTCATTGTACAATGTTTTTTTGTTTTTTTTTGAGTAGCATGGTAGCACTGGACACGGCAGGTCGCTAATAGTTTCGTTCAAATAATTTATTGTACAATGTACTTGTCTGTTGATAACTCAACTGTCGTTATTACAAAAGATGTGCTGTATAAAAATAATAAATGAAAAAAAAAATAATAGTAGTTAGATTGGTTTAGTGGGGGCATTAGAACATCCTGGATATCCGGGAAATGTAACCCCAGATAAAATAAAATCTTAAAAAGAAAAAAAAGAGGGAAAGGGAACTACTTACGGCAGGTTCGGTCATACCAAAACATGACCTAATCTCTCCCTCCAGTAGAGGGTTCAGCCATTTGGCCTTCAGTTCCTCGGATGCGTAGCGAACAAGGACCTCCATATTACCCGTGTCTGGTGCCGAGCAGTTGAACACCTATAATATATCATTTTTTTAATACATTTTATTGAGTTTAGTTTCATTCAATGATAATCTCATGGAGCCCATACAAATAGATGGTAATTAGGTTCAATTAGGACCAACAGAGCCATAGCTATTGAACTAATGACGAAATACTACTAAATATTGAGCCCTTTTGTTTATTTTTTTTTCAGTTAGTTATGCTTTTTTTTTAATGTCATTTATTAACAAATAAAGCCCGAAGGAGCATAAGGGTCAGATCGTCAGAAAACGTACAATTGGCAGCTCTACACATTTAGCAAATTCTGCTAAATTACATTGAAAAATGATGAATACCGGGAATATCTGAGCATATTTGGTATCGCATTGATTTAAAGTATCAGTTCTGTTATGTTAAACTGCATTTTGAAGCTAATTTCTGTCTTAAATGTGGGTTATTTGAGAGGATTGGTGAAGGTGAAATGTACATTTTCTGGCTGGCGACTTCACCCATAGACTCTATAGGATGACCTTAGATGACCGTGTGAAAACATATTTGAGGGATATTGCGTTTTTTCTATAGAAATTAAATATTGTATTGGCCTTAAACTGAATTAAATAAAGAAAATAAATAAAACGTATCGTACCTCTGGTGCTAAGACACAGCGTCCCATCTCCTCACAGATGTAGGCATATTCAACATTGGTTAAACCAGCTCCGAACTTCTGGCCTGGGTCGCTCTCTAGAGGCAAGAATAAATTCCACAAACCTTCCGCTTTGGCTTTGGCCTAAAATAAAATAGAATAGAACACGTCTGTTTAATACCTCAAAAACAAAAACGAAATCAATAGGGGATTTGCTTAGCCGCCATTTTTAATCTTGATTCGCATGATACAGTATAAAATCTACAGAAAACATGTCATGTTTAGCATGTAATATTCATCGATGCTCTAATGTAAATATCCATGTTATACATGTTTCATGGCACAAGTCCCCAGATTTCCCATCATGCATCATTTATACAAGCTCTGATATTGGTGAAAACATTTTTCGTAAAAATGGTGCCAAATAGTTGTATGTCAGATTTCAACAGAATCTATCCCAAGATGCACTGTATCAGACATGAGCAGTGGCACATGCAACTCCCCTATTGCAATGTCACAACAGTATGAACTGAACGATAAAGGACAACATCATAATCTGTTTTTTCCTTATGTTGTGTAGAGCTACATTATAAACTTGTTCCTCTTGTAAGATTCTCTGAAGTTTACTCTCGTTCTTGGATATAATTTGTGAAATTAATCTTAACTCTAAAAGTATGAATGACTACTATTTGTTCTTAAAAAAATGTATTTGTATCAGAAATGTTGGGAGGGGTGCTGCCAACCGTCTGAATTTCAGATTCTTTTTAGCTTATTACTTGGTTGAAAAAAACATGTGAAATTTGTCTCGAAATAAAATCTGTTTAAAAAAAAATCAGGTTCTCCACCCACCTTAAGCTCCTCCATCCTAGGGTGGATTGTCCATTGTGTTACAGGGTCGGAATGGTATTTAAAGAAGTCCTGTTCAAACGGTATGATCTCTGTGTTGATGAAATCTCGCACTCGTTTGTGAATGTCCTGGACACGGGGAGAAAGCCCATGCACGGACAGAGGCAAAGATCCTGAAACGTCAACAACACTATTACAATGTATTACACATTACACGAGAATATTGACTTGAATTGAACATATTATTTATTTGCATCTAAAAGATGTGAAAAAGGGAGACATACGTCTGAAATGTGACTTTCAGGTCTTCCTGAGCTAAACTACTGAGCTACATTTAAGAGGAGAAAATTAAAAATGACAGAATAAGAGAATAAAATAGAGATAGAGAACTATAGGTTCTCGGCTAGCTACTTTTTAAAAGAAAATTTAGTATGCTTATACAGCAATCATCAGACAATACAAGAGATTTTAGAGTAAGGCTACATTGTCAGTTATAATACAGTTAGGGCCATTGAGATATGGGCTCACAGCGTTATACCTTATTGTGTCATAAGTATACATCCCTAAAATTTTAGTTCATTTTACCTGTGCCTCCTTCCCCCACGGCAGTCACATTGAGACTGACCACCTGGGCGTCACCCATTGGCTGACGCCCACATGGCCAATACAACAGTACTAACCTAATATTTTAGGCATTTCTGGTTCTTCTGTGGGTTTTGATGCTGGTGTCACCTCCTGTTGGGGACTATTGGAAGCAATATGCCAACCTAGTTCAGCGATAACTTCAGCCAGGAGTCCGGCCTGTCCAGCAGTAGAGGAGGCGGCTTGTCCTAAACACAGCAATCAAACAAGTGTCAACAACCTACAATACGGTTACAATGCTAAACACAACAAATTTTGCTTTAGGGAGGAAAGTCATGAAACAAACTACCCCCAAAATGAGCAAATCAGAAAGTCTGTATTAAACAGGATCTCATATTCGGAGACGGAGCGAGACGGACGGAGGCCCACTGGATTATAGAACAAAAACAATTAAGAATTATGCAATCAAAAACTCAATAGTGGCCAGACGAGAATTGTATAGACTGAAAGACACACATATATATCGGAGATGAAATAATGTACAACGCCATGTTCAATTACTCTATCATACATTAAATTAACTGATCGTTGGATCTGAATCACTTTCAGTCATAGCCTTGTGATTGACTAAAATGACATTGTTTCCATCCTTAAAATACATTGTTAAATCTTAAATGCTATACCAGCTATACCACTCTGTTATAAACAGCTAAATCAAGGAGACTTACTGACGTGACAATGTTAAATAGAACCTAGAGGAGCTGTAGCTGCTGGGATAAACTTGAGAGTCGTACTCGGCCTTGATCCAAGGTTCAGTGAATGTGACCCAGTTTTTGAACTTTGCAGTCCCGCCTCTCGCGGTAGGTTACAGAATCATCGATAGAGTAGGGCCAAGTGCACGTGATATCAGTGTTATCTCAATGCAATTACTTATCATAAAAATAACCAACATTATACAATGATTGAGTCTGGTTACTGACTGACCCATTCCACCATAAGGCGACCTGGGGGGGGGGGGGGGGGGGGAGGGGGTACTTTGTAATTTCTTACATAATGATGTTAGGTATTTATAGTGAAATTGAAAAATACTTTATTTGTCTGAGGTTGTACAGGTACCAGTATGAGAGTTAGACGAATAGGTGACCAGGCTTCTGGATAAAATCCAGGCCTTCCAGCCGTCACCTTATGATAGAAAATACGTCTATACTAATGCATACATATGTACGACCATAATACTGAATAAAGTTTTTATTTAAAAAACTAGAGTCGGAATGGGACATGCAGTGATCTGTCCGTGGTTGTTTTTTGGTCTTGATAGCCAACTAGAGAGGACAATCTCAGATTGTACAAACACAGACCAAGATAAACAACGAATGTGTCCCAATAAATGTTACTATAAATAGAATCCAAATGGCATGTGTCCCAGAAAATTGAGTCTAAGGAACTGTTCATAGTTAATCACTGGGGGGTGGGGGTGGGGGGTAGTGGAGAAATTTGCGAAAAATTCTTGTGCAAAATTGTGTGACCCCCCCTAATGTCTTGTGCAAAAAAAGATGCCCCCCCGGCTTCAGAGTCTTTGCAAAAAAAGTGCACCCCCTGAAAATTCGTCTCCCCCGCCCCCGTGGTTAAAAATGAACAATCGAATTAAAAATGACATTTTTCAAATGTTTTTTTTATTCACATGACCACGGTGAGTCATATAAATACATGTACACGTACCAAATTTGAATACTATTGAATATGTCTACGCTTTTCTGAAGTCATCCTAAGGAGTATATTCAACTAATTTACTATAGTTTGGCGCTCCTTTCCTTTATAGGGGGGTTAAAGGCCAGATGCTTTGGTCATTTAAGTCTCATTAAACGTCGCCTACTTGATATGTGCTAAATGACCTGGCTTAGAGGGAAGAGGATTAAATCTAAGACAGGAGGAACTCCCACCCACCCACCCCAAATCCCCAAATTGGATCGAGGGAGGTGAGCCCACCCCATGGCCCAGCTGTTTTTATTATGAGGATGTGAACTGATTAACAGGGACTAATGGAATTCCTTCTTCCACACCTCAACATCAGAGAGAAATCACCGCATTATAATTATCCTGCCATAAACTATAGTGAGTGTCCATCCAGAAATATACATCTACCCTACTTTTTTCCCAGACGCAAACAAAAATATAGCGGTTAACTCTGTTGGAATCCACTTTATCTCATCTTTTTAAATATGATGGGATCTCAACATACAGTAATAACGCATTTCTGAAGAAAGTGAAAAGCACAAAAATATATATCCGGGTCAAATTTTCAGAAAATGTACAATTGGCAGCTCTATATATTTAGTAATTTCTGCTAAAAAAATGATATATTTTGGGTATATCTGAGTATACTTGGTATCGCATTGATTTAAAGTATCAGTTCCGTTATATTAAACAGCATTTTGAAGCTCATTTCTGTCTTAAATGTGGGTTATTTGAGAGGATTAATGAAGGTGAATTGTACATTTTCCAAAAATCTGACCCATGTGATGTTAATGTATAGCCTACCTTGCAATGACCGTTTGTACACACCCTGGAGTATAGCAGCGAATCGGAAGCAGATGAAAGCCACATAAAACTCCCACACCCCGACACTAGGCAGGTTCATCCTCTGGCAATATTGCTCTATGTATTGTTCCACGGTGGGAATTCCCATGCTCTCCAGATCCACATCTCCAAAACCTTCAAGAAGAGGTAATTAATGTGAGCCATAATTTCAGTCAATTATAAATCAATGTGATGAAATTTTTAACGGACAAAAAATAGAGGATACAGGGCCTAGTCCACTAAGCCGATTCAAAATCTTTAGAAATTAGAAAATCTTTTATTTGTCCAATTAAGTTAATACAATTACAATGATGTGTAGACAAGTAGGTCGACATATTTATGCATCGAATCAGAGTCCAATGCATATCTTCCAGCAGTTACCTTAATTTGAAATAATTTTCTAAGATGCTACATTTGGTTAAATATTTTAGTTGAGTAGGGTGTCTAGTGACTAGTATAGCAACTAGTATGTATTCACATGTTGACATATTAATAATAATAATACATGAATAGGAAGCCAAGCCTCTGAAAACAGGTCTTCCAGAATAGCCGCAAAAGACTCTTTTCCACTAACTTCTGTGAGAATCGCATGAGAATCGGCTTAGTGGACAAGGCCCTTACCAAATGTAATAAGTCGACTTACCCGGGAATTGTGGAATGGATGCAGGGAAATAATAGTTCATACAGTTGGTGGCCAGGTCTGACACGGGATCCCCGAGGGTGGATAGTTCCCAATCAAGAACTGCCACAACTTCCAGCTTGGTTGGATGGAAGATCAAGTTATCAAGTCTGAAAATAAAGGCATGTATTCATATACAGTCTAGGCCCAAAGGTGAGAGAGTCCCTTCAAATGGAGGGAAGGCCTCTCGCTTCAAACCACAAAGCGCCATTATAATTCCAATAACACTGCTCTTAAAATAAAGGCGTATTGTATTTGTATTTGGGTCAGATTTTCAGAAAATGTACAATTCACCTTCACCAATCCTCTCAAATAACCCAAATTTAAGTGAAAAGTGACGTTCAGAAAGCAGTTTAACACAATAAAAGACATATTTTTAATCAATACAATGCCAAAGATACTTTGATATACCCATTATTTATCATTTTTCTGTCTAATTTAACAGAAGTTACCACATTTGTAGAGCTGCTGATTGTACATTTTTTGAAAATCTAACCCATTTAATGATTTGTATTCAGCAATGGAACATTATGTAACAGTTACAATTTTCTCAGGACGTGCTGATTTACTTACAAAAAAGAGTTCGATAAGTATAATAATCTGATGACAAGACATGCTACATACGTTCAATATTTGACTACAAGTAATAGAAGATTAATGAAGAAATTTTAAAATCCAATCCCAGCGTTTTGTCTAAATCAAATAATCCTATTCATATACAGTCTAGGCCCAAAGTTGAGAGTCCCTTCAAATGGAGGGAAGGCCTCTCGCCTCAAACCACAAAGTGCCATTATAATTCCATCAAGACCGCAAAATGTCATTAAAATCCCATTAAGCACCTAGTCCTAGGCCAGGAAACCGAGACAAAGTAGCCGTCTAATCACTGACATACCATTCTTATCTGATCTGAAGGTTTGGACCTGGACTGTATAGACAAAGATTTGACACAACCACGCAGAGAAACATCAGTTAAAATGTGATGAAATCTAAAAACATGTGGGTCAGATCTTCAGAAAATGTACAATTCGCCCTCACCAATCCTCTCAAATAACCCACATTTAAGACGGAAATGAGCTTCAAAATGCAGTTTAACATAACAGAACTGATAATTTAAATCAATGCGATACCAAATATACATTTTCAGTCTAATTTAGCAGAATTTACTTAATATGTACAGCTGCCAATTGTACATTTTCTGAAAATCTGACCCATATATGAGTAAAGCTAAATGTGTTCATTTATAAATACCTAAAGTCTCCATGCACCACCGTGCATTGTTCATTCTTGGGCAAGTTCTCAGGCAGCCATTTCATTAGTTTATTCATTGCCTCGATATCTGAGGTTTTACTTGCTTCGTATTGTCGAGCCCATCTTTCAAAATTCCTCTTCATATAGCTCCCTAGAAGATGATATAAAATATGGGATGAAAACAGATGTTTTAAGGTGAGTGAGTGAGTGAGATTGGTTGCTTTACGCCCTGACCAACACATTTAATATGGTTATATCAAGGGCGGGAGAGCTGAGAGGGAGGCAGTTTATGATCATACCCAGGAAATTGAGATAGAGAAGAAGGGAGAGGGAGGCAGAGAAAAAGAGACAGAAAGGCACTTTATGGTCATACCCAGGACCACTGTTTTAAGGATAAAGCTGAAATATTTGGTTAGCCCTGGGGAAAAACCTTAGATTTTTTAATAGGGGATTTGCATGTGCCACTGCGCATGTCTTTTATAGTGCATCATGGGATGGATTCTGTTGAAATCTGACAGATAAATATTTGGCAAGATTTTAACGAAAGTCGCAAGAATGTTTTCACCAACATCATAGCTTTTAGAAATTATCTATGAAAACCAAATGCATGACGGGAAAGATGGCGAATTATATCATGGAAACATATATATAACACATGGCTATTGATATTAGAGCATTGATAAGTATTCAATGCTGAACATGGCATGTTTTCTATAGATGTTATACTGTACCATTACCTCCATAATTCCATGCGAATCCAGATTCAATATGGCGGCTATGCAAATCCCCCTATTGGGTATTGATTAAATGAAGCAAAATATTCACCTTTCTTTCCGTAGTCACTCAGGTTGGCTTTATCAATATCAACTTTATGGATTTTTGCAAGAACTTCGTTCATTGCACTGAATATTTGCTTTCTCTCCTCAGGGGTCATTCCGGGCAATGTTATGTCCTTAAACACCCTCCCGGGGACATGCTCCATCACGTAGAAAGGTGTACCAATCAACCTAAAACAATGTTTTTAATCATTTTTATTCGGGTTAATGAGCAGAACTTTACATCAGTTCAAGAGTGAGTGAGTGAGATTGGTTGCTTTACGCCCTTATAAACACATTTAAGAGTGTTTATCAAGGGCGGGAGAGCTGAAAGGGAGGTAGTTTATGGTCATACCCAGGGAATAGAGATAGAGAAGAAGGGAGAGAGAGACAGAGAAAAGAGACAGAAAGGCACTTTATGGTCTTACCCAGGACCAACATCAGTTTAAGAGAAAGTTATTTATGGCTCCCCACCGGCTCACTAGGTGGTTTACCACTGGGCCCTGAGCCGGAGAGAAAAAGAACTGGATTTTCAATATATTACATAGTTATACAATTCAATTTTAGTCCATTAACTTGGACGACCAAAAGTAAAGTTCTTACACTAAATATACATTACTATAGTAGGTTAAATTTAAAAATAGTAATTAAATACATAGAAATTAATCAGGTGTTACACAAAATGTAAATCCAAAATTAATTGACATAATAATAGTCATTGGATGGTTTCATTTAAAAGCAGATCTATAATCACTAGGCAAGATAGAAATATTTTTGTTGCAGGAGAGATGATGATTTGGGTCAGATCTTCAGAAATTGTACAATTCACCTTCACCAATCCTCTCAAATAACCCACGCTTAAGACAGAAATGAGCTTCAAAATGCAGTTTAACATAACAGAACTGATACTATAAATCAACGCGATACCAAAGATACTAAGATATACCCAGTATTAATCATTTTTCAGCCTAATTTAGCAGAATTTTACTAAAATGTGTACAGCTGCCATTTGTACAATTTCTGACGATATACCCGGGATTCTTCATTGTCAGTCTAATTTAGAAAAAATTCCCAAATTTGTAGAGTTGCCAATTGTGTATTTTTCGAAAATCTGACCCATCATTTACTTACGAGGATTCTTCACAAAGTCCCAGCATCTTGGGGACTGGCACACCGTATTCCTTCAGGCTCTTCATTACTTTGTACTCACGTTCTACCGCATGCGCAGAAGGGAGAAGTTTACCAGGCTAAATGTAAAGTTGTAAAACTGTCAATTTAAGGCCAATAAAAATATTTAAAAAAACAAACAAAAAAAACCTGAGAAAATGCCAAGTGTCACAAGATTAAACAATTTTTTTATTTTTTTCCAAATCCAAATATTTAATTTCATCTCATGTGGGAACTGTTATTTATTTGGATATAAATTCCTTTTTAACTTCAGATGTTTTTATTTATTGCTAACAACTTACAGGTTTCTTCCTGAGTACCAAGTCTTTGTTGGCGTACCTCACATAGTAAGTAGGATTGGACTGGCCATGTTCATAGCAGCGGATCGTCGGTTCAACTGAAACAATAACAGGAGAATATTGTTTAAGTTTATAGATCTGATAATTAAATATCTAGATGCTAGATGAATACTTTTGAAAATCGTAATAATTTGAACCATAAGAGGTCAATTTCCAGGTGAAAACCCGAATTGAAATAACTGATCTGAACTGATTTCAGTTAATAATATGTTATTAAAAAAATCATGATTTTCAAATCGACGACCGCCTCCATTTAATTAGTGGTAATTCTTATTTCTCTATCCTTACTGTTCAGGCTTTCGAGTTATCTAAACTTTTGGTAGCTAAGGCAAAAACATGCTGATCATTATAAGGGCAAGAATTGACATAATAGTATTATAGTACTAAAGCAGAAAAAGGATCATTCAGTCCTGTCCAGAAAGCCACATTCCTCGAGCGTTGCAGTTCACCGCATACAGCGATAAGCTTAACCACAAGGCTAAGACTAAGGCTAAAACTGTTAATGGGAAACACCTGACCCCTAAAAGTTAGGGCGTCATTAGAGCTTTCTGGACAGGACTGCATTGATGCTCATTGATGGTTACATCAGGTGTACCTTAAAATATGGCGAAAATATGGTCAGTGTTTATCACTGTAAATAAAATACCAAATAAGTCATCAGTAGGAATTAGTATATGTAGTTAAAAAATAATTCTAAGGTGCCTGGGGATGTGAGCTTTTCTATCTACAATCATGTTCCCACCATGTGGGTCAGATTTTCAGAAAATGTACAATTGACAGCATATTTAGAAATTTCTGCTAAAAAAAAAGAGATAAATTTTAAGTATATCTGAGTATATTTGGTATCGCATTGATTTAAAGTATCAGTTCTGTTACGTTAAACTGCATTTTGAAGCACATTTCTGTCTTAAATGTGGGTTATTTGAGAGGACTGGTGAAGGCGAATTGTACATTTTCTGAAAATCTGACCAATGTATACGTGCATGTATACAAAATGCCATACACAAATGTATAAATCTTGAAAAGTGTTCCAGACACCAGGACACAAGACACAAGCCAAAGTACACAACCCAATCACACAGTCAATGGACACAACTAGAATTAAGCGTTAAAGTATAATCCAGAATGCAACTATATATACCAGTAAAAAGTGAGTGAGTGAGATTGGCTGCTTTACGCCCTTATCAACACATTTAATATGGTTATATCAAGGGCGGGAGAGCTGAGAGGGAGGCAGTTTATGATCATACCCAGGAAATAGAGATAGAGAAGAAGGGAGAGAGAGACAGAGAAAAGAGACAGAAAGGCACTTTATGGTCTTACCCAGGACATAGAGATAGAGAAGAAGGGAGAGAGAGACAGAGAAAAGAGACAGAAAGGCACTTTATGGTCTTACCCAGGACATAGAGATAGAGAAGAAGGGAGAGAGAGACAGAGAAAAGAGACAGAAAGGCACTTTATGGTCTTACCCAGGACATAGAGATAGAGAAGAAGGGAGAGAGAGACAGAGAAAAGAGACAGAAAGGCACTTTATGATCTTACCCAGGACCACAGCAGTAAAAGGAAGGAGGTTTAAAATGATAATGAGACTTAAAGGAGATAAAGAATGTATGCTACAGAAACTCACCCATCTCATCGCCTAGTGTGGGGTAAATGGATAAAGGTACATTATGAGAGCAACATAACAGTTACAGGAGCAGGGTAGACAACCATCTATACATAGATTACACTGACGTCACGGGCCGAGGAGAGCGTCGCCATTTTAGGGGGCTACCCCGTGTATACGTTAGATGTCCAAGACTCGAAAATACTGTTTTCCGGCCGTTTTAACCATTACCAGTTTTAATGAACCAGTGATAACCCTTGTTGATATGATAGATAATCTTTCTTTAGTCAATTATTGCTAAAGTATCCAACATTGTGGGGTTTATCAGCTTTGTTTTTATAAACACGCTATAGATGCAAGGGTAGTGCTGACCCCTGTGATGGCGGCCACTGTGATTCCCCAGCCAGGCCTGTGACACATTGCGAAATCTATGTATAGATATGAAAAAGTGCCAAATTGTGCAAATACAGATTAATAATACAACTGGTATGAAATGTTAGATTGCTTTAAATCTCGGAGCGTAAGTAGTCTATAGATCTAGATATAAATAGCAACAATTAAGTGAAGTTTTTGATGAAAGCAATTAATTTACATGCCTTACCTTTGTCATGAAGCTTGAGGGCCCAATTAAGGTAAGATTTCAATTTTTTCATGTCTATTTCTAGTCGGGGCGGTACAGCAATGGTTCCTTCCATATAGTTACGCAGGGGAAATCCCAACTCATTCTCTAGGTCGGAAACAGCTTGGGCAGTGTTGTCTACCTATTATAGCAAGAGATTCTTTTTAAAATAAATTTTATTGACCGAAGTTTCACAGTGTGATATGGGTCAGATTTCCAGGAAATGCACCATGTACAGTTCTACGCATATCTCAAATTCTGCTAAATTAGAGTGAAAAATGATAAATATTGAGTATATCTGAGTGTATTCTGTATTGTATTCATTCAATAAATCGGTCTGGTTGTGTTGAACTTTATTTCGAACCTGATTTTCGTCTTAAATTTGGATTATTTGAGGGGATTGGTGAAGGCCAACTGTACATTTTCTGATAACTTGACCCACTAAGATTTTAAGCAATAAAAAACAACATTATGAAAACAGTCCTTGCTTATTCCGAGTTCTTCCTACCTTATATCTTACATCTTTTTGCTGACTCATCACTTATACTATCATACATTGCCTGAGAATGTATGGGCGAAAAGCAAAATTCAATAGGGGACTTGCATGTGCCACTGCGTATGTCTATTACAGTGCATCGTGGGATAGATTCTGTTAAATTTTGACACAAATATTTGTCAACATTTTTTTTCGAAAATTGCAAGAATGTTTTCACCAATATCATAGCTTGTGTAAATGATCTATGTTAACCAAATGCATGATGGAAAAGATGGAGGCTTGTGTTATGGAAACATGCATAACACATGGATACTTATATTATAGCATTGATAAATAGTCCATGGTGAACATGGCATGTTTTCTATAGATTTTAGACGGTACCATTAGTCCCATAATTCCATGCGAATCAAGATGCAAAATGGCGGCTATGCAAATCCCCAATTGGTCATAAATGTAATTAAAATATTGATCACTTTTCCCAGCTAACCTTGATTGTTCGCAGCCCAAGGGCTTGGGCGGCCTTCAGGTTGTGACCAAGGTCATCCAGGAACACAGTTTCCTCTGGGCGTGTATTAAGTTGGTCGAGGACGTGTTGGTAGATCCGTCCCTCAGGCTTCCGCATCTTCACTATACACGATTCCACAACCTACACAACGTGTTTAGAGATAAGATAAGATGTTTTTTATTTGCCTTTTCGGTGAGTACAAATGAGTACAAACGAGTACTATATAAACAGATAAAAGGGTCGATATACCTTCATGGACTACCTAGAGTACATTTCTTCCGGCTGTTACCATCATTTTGAATATATGAGTAAACTAGACTAAATGAGACTAGATAATTATGTGATGTGTTTCAGGAAAATGAGTAATAAGTCGCACAAAATGGATTTTGAGATATCATCAAATTTGAAAAGAGGAGATCAAGCTGATTACAATGATAGTAAACACTAGGGTACCTAACATGTATTTCTATAATTTAAGTTTTTATTTATTTTTATTTTTGAAAAGAAAAAGTTTGCAATGTTTCTGGATGGGTAATTACCAGTAAAGTAACTAAATATACTCCATACAAGGCCTTAAAAACGCATGGATATATCTAATACAATGTCCTGAAATTTGGTACAGCGATTGATATAACTATAAGAGATAAACTCCCCAAAAATCAGAACATTCCCAATAAAGTGATCTTGTAAAATAAACACTTTAAAAAATATCAATTTTGCGACTTGTGACTCATTTTCCTGAAACACATCACATATAAGAGAGAACAAAGGTTTAAGTGGTATTTTATCCATAATGTACATTTGATGGGTTTTCTTGTAGAGAGATATTGTAGATCTCTAAAGACACGTAATTATGCCTTGACTGTACGGTTGATTATATTGACATAAAATATATGATAAATATAATTAGTAAACCGGTTTGGATGTAAGAAAGGCATGATCATCATTAATAAAATATCATTATCTCGTATAAGGTGACATGTACTTTCCAGAAATTAATCCTGAATGAGAACACTCCTACAGTGAGATATCTTGTGAATAAAACACTTTGAAAGAGAGTCAATCTTGCGACTTATGACTCATTTTTCTTATTGGATTCCATGTAATGTATTTCAACCAATCTCAAAACTGATACAAAGATATGATAAACTTATTGAAATAATCGAATCAAATGATTAATTTACAAATCAAACAAATACACCAATAAAAATGCTACCCGAATACCATATACAGTGGAACCTCTCTAACCACCCTTGGGACTGAACGAATTGTGGCCTCATAGCGAGGTGGTTTCATTAGAGAGGCTAATCTAAAAAGAGGAAAGCAATTCGGGACTGAGAGTGAGTGAGCTTGGTTGCTTTACGCCCTTATCAACACATTTAAGATGGTTATATCAAGGGCGGGAGAGCTGAGAGGGACTGAGAGAGAGTGAGAATGGTTGCTTTACGCCCTTATCAACACATATAAAGGTTCTATCAAGGGCGGGAGAGCTGAGAGGGAGGCAGTTTATGATCATACCCAGGAAATAGAGATAGAGAAGAAGGGAGAAGAGAGAGACAGAGAAAAGAGACAGAAAGGCACTTTATGGTCTTACCCAGGACCAATTCGGGACTGGGAAAAACTGGTCTTAATAGAAGGGTGGTCTTTATAGAGAGGTGGTCTTTATACGAGTTTCCACTGTATATAAATAATTTACTTGCCACGTTGAATAAACTTTTGTCGATAGGGCAGAAGCCCTCATGCGGGGTGATGAGCCAGTTATTAGTGAGTAGAGCCGTCCTTATGCCCTCAGCCTTCACACACTTGATGGCGTCTATCATGGCCGGGTAAATAGAAATACGGTCAAGCACTGAGGGCAGGAAGGATTTAAAGTCGATCTTGACATTCCGACCAGCCTAAAAATAAAGAAATAATGCATTCAATTCAATTCATTTCAATAATTCTTTATTGCAGTAGAACTTTTTTTTACAATAAGGTGGTCCAACATTCTAAATAAACAAACGATTAGATAGGTCTTCCGTTGAGTTCCTAATTCTTGTTTTGATCATTAATTAAGTTACATGATTTCTAAGGCTTTCTAAGACTAGTACATAATTAGTAAAAGTGTGAATGATATAAGATGGTAAAATGGGGGGTATAATAATTCATGGTGTATGAAATAGTCGATGAGTACATAGGATTCACTTAGAGTTAAGTATGGGTTTGAGTTCAGGAGTACAGAGCATGCATGTGCATATTGTATCATGATCTTGAAATGAAATAAGTATTTTGTTTTTCACTTGAGCTCTGTGAGAATATCATGTACTACCGAAATCAGTCTCAATAAAATTTCTTTAAAAAAAAAGTCGTATATATTTAAGTCAGGAGCATTTCAGTGAAATATAATGTTAATCTATAAAAGATATAATTACATTAATTTTCTTTAAGTTATTGAGATATAAAATATAGCCTTTAGGAAGATCTGGATTAATAATGTATCAATATGGGTTAGGCTCAAAATAAATGTCTACAACCCCTAAATATTTTCCACTTGCTTTCTTTTTTACAATAATTCCTTAAATGGCATATATTTAGTATCAGTGGATAGAAAACAGAATTAGCTACCAGAGTATAAGGGTCAGATTGTCAGTAAACGTACAATTGGCAGCTCTGCGCATTTAGGAAATTCTCCTAAACTAGGCTGAAAAATGATGAATACCGGGTATATCTGTGTATATTTGGTATCGCATTGATTTAAAGTATCAGTTCTGTTATGTTAAACTGCATTTTGAAGCTCATTTTTGTCTTAAATGTGGGTTATTTGAGCGGATTGGTGAAGGCAAATTGTACACTTTCTGAAGATCTGACCCATATCAATAAACACAAATAATCTGCAGAATTAGGGGAAAACAAACTATTTACCGTTCGAGAAATTTCTTGACTGAATCTGTCGGCGAACTCAGGTCCTGTAATTTCTCCTCTCTCAAGCGATGCCCAGGCACCCATCTCTCCCGAGTCTCTCAGCGTTCTCAGGATAGTGCCCGCCGGTAACTTCATAACCATTTCATATTCTAAGATAAGAAAAGATAAGATGTTTTTTATTTGTCATCTTCGAAGAGTACAAAAGGAGTACAGTCGAGTAATAATAAAAGAGACACATTGGTCGACATACCATTATGATACAACGAGGTACCATTTCTTCCGGATGTTATCACAAATTTGGAATAATTAGTATGAAATAGGCTAAATGACTAGGGATAATGTGACTAAGAAACTAAGAAAATAGGTAAATATTATTAATTAATTAATTACCCAATGGAGCAGTACAGCACGACTATACATGTAGAGGTAGTTTTAGTAATGGGAGATTTTTAAAAAAAAGTTTTAAAAGGTTTTATTCAAGATATCTTGCCCTTGGAAGGGAGATTTAACGATACTTTGAATATAAACAAGAGGATTAAAGAGATTTTAATTTCTTTTAAGGATAATGTCCCACGCACTTAAAGTGAGGAAGGTCTGCCAGTTGATTTTTTCTTTATGTCTTTAGTAAAAGGATATTTAGATTGTCACAGCATACGAAACGGCCGGGAAATAAAATAAATATGAAATAAGGCTGTGGATGTATGCTAGGGAATTTATAATATGGCCAAGAGAAAATGACTGAGATTATTGAGATCTGATACTATGATGTTTCGAATAGGAATGAGGACGATAGATAATTTAAGAGGTAATTTAGATACAGTTCCCTGTTTATTCAATTTCGAGAGAGGCAACGCCTTAGACGACCCATCCAAGACGGACAGGATTATATTGGCCTTAACGAAATAAAAAAAAAGACAAAAAAAGTGACACTTCTCACTGTTCTGGCCTTCATTCATGAGTAAGAGAATTTCTACTCAATCTTTTAGTGGCTGGTACATCTTAATCTACCTAACTAATCCCTGGTGATGTCATCACAATTATGTTATCCATGGTATATAAGATATTTGGTCAAAATAGTGAGCAAATTGATTTCGATTTGCACATTACAATCCAAAAGTGCCAGTATATATAATTAATATCTCTTGAAAGGTGCCACTTACCTGTCCATACATGTAGAGGAGTAGGCAGTAAGACTCCCCCCATGACAAACACCACAGCCTTATATATGTATGACACTTACCTGTCCATACATGTAGAGGAGTAGGCAGTAAGACTCCCCCCATGTCAAACACCACAGCCTTATATATGTATGACACTTACCTGTCCATACATGTAGAGCAGTAGGCAGTAAGACTCCCCCCATGTCAAACACCACAGCCTTATATATGTATGACACTTACCTGTCCATACATGTAGAGGAGTAGGCAGTAAGACTCCCCCCATGTCAAACACCACAGCCTTATATATGTATGACACTTACCTGTCCATACATGTAGAGCAGTAGGCAGTAAGACTCCCCCCATGTCAAACACCACAGCCTTATATATGTATGACACTTACCTGTCCATACATGTAGAGGAGTAGGCAGTAAGACTCCCCCCATGTCAAACACCACAGCCTTGGTTTTCTTCTTATGGCTGCTGCTTTCACTGCTAGTGGACATCATGGCCAGTTGGTGGCGCCTCTGGCCAAGCTGCCCGCACAACAGTCGAGACCTAATGGCAGACGATGCCTTCATGATGAGATGCATCTGTAACAATGGTAAACAAGGTATTTTTATTTATTTATTTATTTTTTTAAAAAATGTTTTATTCAGCATGACCTGCCATCGAGGCTCTTACAATTCTAATGGCAGTTCTTGTATTTTTATTTTCTTTTTCTTATTTATCCAGGAATTATATATTTTTTTTATATTCATCCAGGAATTATAAAAGGGTGTGTCCTAATTTATCGGGGATGAGATTAATTATCTGATTTTACACCTCGACCCTGGCTGTTAATCTTTTACATTAGACAGATATTTAGGATATATAACGTAATAATAGGTGCTGGAATGAGATGAGATGAGATGGTACATAATATGATGAATAAGTATGAAGAAGATATATCTTTCTGAAAAACAATACTTGTTTCTTTCTTTTTTTTTTTAACAAATTTTATTGCCAAGATTCCGCAATAGCGGTACGTTTCATTTGACATGTGAAAAATTCTAATTTATGCATTGAATGTTAAGTCTTAACTTCAAAAAAGTGTAATTATAGTTTTTTCCCAGCCTTTGTCTGTAAAGATAGGCTTATTCCCTCTCAAATACTTTCATCAGACCCTCACATATTATTTTTGTCTGTAGATGCGTTTGTACGTTTCAGGGTTCTATTTTTTTTTTTTTTTTTTTTTTTTTTACAAAAACAGACGAAGTATTAATATGTTTGAGATCAGGTAAATGAGACATCAAATGTTTTCTCAGTTCCAATGTGACACATAATTAAAAATATTATTCCTGCATTAATACAAGGAGTTTTGTATGGAGCCTAGACAGCATTGCCAGCTCTGTCCTAACAGTGGTGCATGCTGAATCTAAAGGAGCCTGAGATTGATATTCTGAATATAATTCATGCTACCCTGGACACTTTTCTCTAAATTTATTGCATTAATTCCTGTTTTGATTAAGCTATTTATTTATTTAGTAATCGATAATTCCTATATGAATAGTTCCAATGGATAAACAACATGAAAACATATATTGAAAACTCTGACTCTGGTAGGTTCTTGTCTCAAATACACCATGATCAACTATGTTTTCAAAATTTTCCAGGGGGGAAACCGCCCTGACCCCACCCAGATACAGAAACTATCAATCATGATGATTAATAGTTTGATGTTTTCCTAAAAATTTAGAGCCTAATTCTGTAAAATAGCCTTCAATTACAAGTGTTAAAAATATATACATGTATTCATCGCAAATGCACTAGAATGCACCATTTAAAAAGTATGAGTCCAAAATTTTCTGGGGGGAGAACCCCCCCCCATACCCCCCGCAAAAGGGCTGGGATCGCCGACTAGCGCCGCTCTGAGAAAAAATCCTGGTTAGAACCCTGCGTTTTAGATTAGGCCTAT
Organism: Sthenelais limicola; assembly: GCA_942159475.1. NCBI lineage: Eukaryota > Metazoa > Annelida > Polychaeta > Phyllodocida > Sigalionidae > Sthenelais > Sthenelais limicola. The sequence continues at coordinate 23,392,151 of OW804098.1, forward strand.
GTTTAAATGAATTCAGCACATGCATGCATACATATGGACTTGAAATAGTGTGATATTTCAAATAGTAATAGCTAGCAGGGACACAACGGGGCAAGGTTGATATCAATTAATGATTATACATCATGGCTTCCCGTAATTCCTATAATAAGCTAGCTATGGTACACATTTATTTTTCATCTGTTACTGCATGTATAGCTGGTATGAAAGTACCAGTACTTTGATAACTTACCGTACATCCCGTCGAGATACTGTATTTATTTTCTCCATTCACCTGTCTTGTTTAATATGCTACCGGTACCCATAACAATTATTTTTCCATGTCATGTCATGTACATGTCAATTAATTAATACCGAGATATATATTGTTTTGTACCCGTAGGCCTACACAAACAATGACCAAATTTCCCTAATAGAGGCATATACGGTACTGAAGAAATAATATGTAGGCATCGGCCTTAATTCATAATTAGTCAATCCATTGCCGAATCAATTACTTAATTATAAATATACCTGTACGTAGGCCTACTCATAATTAACAGTATATAGTAGGCCTACCGGGTATAGGCCTAAGTGAATATTAGAAATGAACTTTAACATCGAACGATGAAATGTGTCCTACCTACATGAACTGATGATAAAAATATCAGTTGTGGTAGGGCCTATTTGTAGAATAAAAGCAAGAAAAACAAGATAGCATATTAGTCTGACTCTAATCGGTGGTGAACAAAAAATTGGGAATCAACAATATCATAAAGGTCACCTAAGATAACTGATCCATGTTCCATAGATTTAGAGGGGCACCATAATAATAACGGGACACACATTTATATAGGCAATACGGGCAATACTTAGGCCTAATAATATGTGACCATGCCAGAATATAATCTCATATTAAAAGGAAAGTTCCACTAGCAATATTAAAAAGACTTAGATAAAGAAAACACATTTAGCAATAACTTGAAAAATGTACAAACCTCAATCAAGCTTTAATAGCCTTCACACTAGCAATGTATGGTATCTTATCGGAAGATCATCCCTCCCAGACCCATGCAGTCCCTGGAAGTAGAACAGTGTCAGTGTGTACAAGTCATAGCCATAGGGCAGTAGCACTAGCAACCTTTAACCTCAATAAAGAAGTAGGTCTACCGCGCAGTGGCAGTAAATATAATAAAGTGTATCAGTACATAACATGCAAGTTAATAGATCCATACTAATAGCTCTTGGTGTATCAAATATATTTAGAAGGGCAATCGCGTCCAAAAGAGAAATATATATTTTAAAAATTTACCATCTAACTCTGGCCGGGGATTGTTTTGCTTCCGCACCGCCACCTAGCGTATCCGGTTTGTAAAGCAGCATGGATTCTGTTCAGCCAGTTGTTGTAGTTGCAAAAAGCCAGCGGAAAACTTTTACTGCACCTAAAGGTACATTGACAGTTCATACGTATTTTCTTTATACACTTGTGGTACTAATCAGTGCATTGTATTCGTTGATATACTGTTGAAGGGTTGTCAATTCCCGTTTGACGTCTGGTCAGAGCGATAATAAGGGTATTTGGAGCCTCAGTAGGCTAGCGCTATTATATCTATAGGCGCAAAGAACTTAGTCACTGACTTTTCCTAGGTTGAGTCAAGATATTATTATGCACCAGCCCTGTACGTACGGTAGGCTGGATATCGTATGAAGGAATGATTTTCTAACCTTATTCTCTACCCTTTATTTTACTTTAGTTTAAAATAATTTATAAGTATAAGGATCCACCTGGAAGAACTCCATGGAGAGGTAGGCATCCTCTTCTGAAATGATGTAATGTGATGATTCAGAATAAAAATACGATATATATTTATAGAATGTAGTTTGTAAATTTTGGCAGTTTTGCAGTACCCTAGCTTAGCCCTAGCCCAAACGATGCTATAGACGACCCCCTATCCCCATCAACCTCTGCCTCTGGAGGAAAGTAGCTGGTTTAACTATCCCAGACGCCAGTCTGGCCTATACTTCGTATAGGTGTTGTATGCTACGGCTAGGGGAAAGGGGACGGATACTTTGTCTACCCCACGAGTTGTACAATATTGTTTTTAACCAGGGAGGATGTATTGTGTAAACAAACAAACATATTATAGGCCGGTGGCCATGGTATGTTGTGTATTGACGAAAATTTATTATTTTCACGTTTTTCAGGAAAGAGAATAGCTCATCAGATACCCGATGAACTTTTGAATAATCCAGAAATACAAGCTGCAATCAAGCAGGTAAATTAGTTGTTTTCATTAGATTTCAACCAGGTAGGTAAATAGACAAATTGAATATGCATGCCTCCACGAAGGGGGGTTAAGCTTCTGACCACATTGGTGTAATCAATATATTTGGGGATTGTTGCCAATGTATCGTCGATTTTGATATTTATATGATATATAGTCTAATAGACTAGAAATACCATAGACTGTACAAGCCTAATATTGTTTATTTGGCCTTCAAGACCGCCACCTCATGCCTCACATACATTAATCTTGCAGTTACCATCCAACTATAATTTTGAAATATACAAGACAATATGGAAAATTCAGCACTCTGGATCGAAGCGAGGTAATCGTCTTTAATTCTAGCACTAAATCTATACACACTATATTTTTGTTATATTTGTAAAAATGAAAATGAGATGAGAGCATTCATTCAACATTCGTCACTTTGTGTCCAATTGATACCAAGCATTCAAATTCCCATATTAATTTGACTCATGATATATGGTTAGGATCATCCCTAATATTATATGGGTTTTCTTTTCTTACCACAGTTGCGCTTCAACTGCCAGAGGGTCTTTTAATCTATGCCTGTATTATATCTGACATCATTGAAAGGTGAGTTGAAAAAACTATATTGATCAAGGTAGGAAAACGATCAATTTTTTTTCCGATTCATAGTTATTTTCTTCATGTCCTTGTTCTATTAGCCACCAATAACTCAAAAGTATTCTAGTAATACTAGTAACTCAAAAGTATTTTAGTAATACTAGTAACTCAAAACTATTTTAGTAATACTAGTAACTCAAAACTATTTTAGTAACTCAAAACTATTTTAGTAATACTAGTAACTCAAAATTATTTTAATAATACTAGTAACTCAAAACTATTTTAGGAATACAAAAAGGTCTTGCACATACTGCTACTGTGTATTATCCCTGTTTCGGGGATACCCAAAGGCCTTATTCAATAGTTTGTATTTGAATATTAATTACCATTTATTATACACGCATTGCTCTGAAAACAACGTATCTAGATTGATTTACGCATAGTGCGTACTTCACTAGTGATTTACGTGGGGTTGTCATGACAACCAATCTGGTTTTTCTTGACTAAGATTACCGGTAAAATTCAAATTTATGACTCGATTTGTTTCTATTTTCATGATTGAAAGCATGTATAATATATCTGTTAACGACTGTATACATTTATGGTTGTTTTTCAGTCTGCATACGCTTAGGTTGTTTGTAAATTATAATGTTTGTATCTGTGGTATTACAGATTTACTGAAGCTGATACGTTAATCATGGGAGATGTTACCTATGGTGCTTGTTGTGTGGATGATTATACTGCTCGAGCACTGGGCTGTGATCTTATGGTGCATTATGGCCATAGTTGTCTCGGTGAGTCATTGTTTATCATGTAAAGGGCCTAATCCACTAAGCCGATTCTCATAGAATTTAGTGCAAAAGGGTCCTCTGCGGTGCAAAATCGCATGAGAATCTGCTTAGTGGACTAGGCCCTTTACCGTGCCATTTACTATTTATGTTTTGGTGCAAGTGGCATATCTTCCATAAGGGAAAGGAAAGACTAACTTCAATTTGGGGATCGGGTGAAATTTCCAGAAAATGCACAATTCACATTCAGAAACCCTCCCAAATAACCCAAATTTAATGCAAAAATGAGATTCAAAACACGATTCAACATAACCAAACACATCCTTTGAATCAACTTGATACCAAATATACTCAGATATACTTGGTATTTATAATTTTTCAGTCGAATTTAGGAGAATTTCCTAAATGTGTACCGCTGCCAATTGTACATTTTATGAAAATCTGACCCATGAAGTGATAGTTTAACGGTTGTGTTACCAGTATTCTCTGACCCTGTATACATAGAGAGAATGGAACGAGGTGCTAGTAATTTAATATTTAATAAATATTCAATTACTATTTAATACTGAGTTCCATTCACTATTTATAATTATATGCCCCTAGCATAAGAACATATACAGATATTGATATATAAACCTTTGTTTCGGGTTTAAATCGTCATAAAGTATCTAAAAGCTAGAAGAAAACCCAATTCCAATTTTTATCATACACATACGATAACAATATTTTCATTGCACCCCACTTATCGCACCTCTCAAATGGAATGCCCGTATGTAATAAAAACAATAGGAAAAATGATTTACTTCATGCTTATGTTAAAGCACTTTTAGTATGGGTCTTTTAATTACTGTAAACATATTTATTTTCGCGCAGATAAATTTCACGCACTATGTACTTTGACACCTTTTCGCGCGGACTTAAATTCACACACCAAGGAAGTCTCACAACTTGTTTATGCAATAATTATATCTTTCATGCAGGATTTATTTTCATGCACGAAGGTGGGTGCGCTAAAATAGCGACAATAAATACTGCGCTAACATTAATACGTTTACAGTAATCTCTTTTAGAAGGTATGTGGTTTTACTGATATCGTTTGAAATAATTTATTGTAATTTGTCTTAATTTTTCTTTTGCAGTGCCCATTGATACTACATCTAAGATACAAATGCTGTATGTCTTCGTCGACATAAAGATCGATACTCTCCATTTTCTCGAAACTGTAAAATTTAATTTTGAAGCGGGAGCGTCCCTTGCCCTCGTCAGCACGATACAATTCGTGCCAACTCTGCAAGTAAGACATTTGTAAACTTTTTTACATTTTATTTTACATTTTATTTTACTTAAAAGTATTAATAATGGGACGATGCAAGTAGGTCCTGACCCGATCCGTGCTACTATGCATGCTACCATGCATTTTTTTAGAAATGTTGCTAAATATTTGATTGTATGTCAGATTTCAACTGAATCCATCCCAGCATGCACTGTTACAGACATGCGCAGTGGCACATTCAAATCCCCCATTAATTATTCCCATCGGCTCACGATTCCCAAGTTCGTTGTTTCCTCAGAAATTGGCAGCATAGACATTCACATTAAATTTCCTGGGAACTAATTAAAGTGTAGTTTACTGTGATGGTCTATCAACACTAGTATAAATAAATAAATGCATATTCTTTATAGGAAATTTCTATCTGAGATATTTTTAATATCATCTGAATCTCGTTAATATCATCTGGCACTCGTTGGAAGACCTGGCTGATCAGGGACATCGAATTACCTATGTAAAATTTTAAAGAAATAAAAGAATCCTTGAATTGAATTGAATTGAATTGAATCTATTCACTCTTGTTTTTGCCCAAGTTTCAATATTGATGGACTGCTTTTCAAATGGCGTTGTTTTGTTGTTATTGCAGTCTGTGTATATGGACTTGAAAGATGAGTATAACGTTACAGTTCCTCAGTCCAAGCCGCTATCACCTGGCGAAATATTGGGATGCACAGCACCAAGGCTCGCGGATGACATTGACGCAATCATGTAAAATAACTTAACTTTTCTGGTCCTGGGTATGACCATAAAGTGCCTTTAGAACTGTCTTTTTCTCTATCTCTCTCTGCCTTCTTCTCTATTTCTATTTCCTGGGTAAGATCATAAACTGCCTCCCTCTCAGCTCTCCCGCCCTTGATATAACCATATTAAATGTGTTGATAAGGGCGTAAAGCAACCAATCTCAACCAAACTAAACTTTTGTTGATGTACCAAAAAGTAAAACTGAAGCGCATCTTAACAATTTCATGACATTTCCATACTCATGAATTGATTAAAAATTAACTATTGTCTATATTAAATATTTGGAAGGGTGAAGTATAATTACTGTTTATACTAAATATTTGGAATTTACATTATAAACTGAGGTGAATTTCTTTGATTTTCTATTTCAGTTACTTGGGAGATGGACGGTTTCATTTGGAATCTATAATGATACACAACCCGAATATTAAAGCATTTAGGTAAGATGAACATTTATTTGCATATCAAAAAAATATGCGGTTTAGATAGTTATTGCGAAAAAGGAATATTTAGGATAACGGTTGCACATATATGGGTCAGATCATCAGAAAATGTACAATTGGCAGCTCTACACATTTAGGAAATTATGCTGAAAAATTATGAATACTGGGCATATCTGAGTATATTTGGTATCGCATTGATTCAAAGTATCTGTTCTGTTATGTTAAACTGCATTTTGAAGCTCATTTTTGTCTAAAATGTGGGTTATTTGAGAGGATTGGTGAAGGTGAACTGTACTTTTTCTGAAGATCTGACCCACATATATCGATCAATATAATTATCAAATTGACTGACGCTCTTCATAATTTGAGATATTTTTGCATCTTTTCTGTTATATCTCTAATGTAGATGGCCATATCATCTACCTTACAGCATGATATAAATTTGATATGTTGGCAATTTTATAGGTATGACCCGTACAATAAAGTTTTTTCGCAAGAATATTACGACACTGAACTTATGCACAAGAATCGACAAAAGGCAATTGAAACTGCGTCTACAGCTAAACGATTTGGGCTTATTCTTGGTACACTAGGCAGACAAGGCTCACCAAAGGTTTTAGAAGTGAGTGCTTTCATAGTTTTTTTTATGATTAAAGGGTGGTCTCCACTGGCTGCGGTAAGCTCTGCGGTAAGCCTTGCGATGGTTTGTACTGGTTCTGTAGGTGGAGAGGAATGTAGGCAGGACCTCGCCACTTCTCACCATCACAGCACCATGATCGCAAGGCTCATCGCAGAGCCTACCGCAGAGCCTGCCGCAGCCAGTGGAGACCACCCTTAAAGATGAAGGAATGGAATCAACTCATTTAAAAACACCTCACAGGAGATTCGTTGTAGCATTTTTATTTAGCGTATATGTTCTGCTATATATATGTTAAACTATTTTTAAGCTCATTTCTGTCTTAAATTTGGGTTATTTGAGAGGATTGGTGAAGGCGAATTGTACATTTTATGAAAATTTGACCCATATGTGATATCATAATCTATAATTACATTTCAGAATTTAGAGAAACAAATCACGGGTGCTGGACGCGACTACTTTCTTGTGCTTCTATCTGAAATATATCCCTATAAACTGAAGCTCTTTAAGGAGGTTGATGCGTAAGTGTATTGTATTGATATTTTACTAAGTCTTAGTTTAGTTACGCTATACCCTGCTCTTTTCTATTGATAGCAATTGATCTTTAACGTGCATGGTGCCACGGTCAGCCTGTCATATGACTGACTTTTGACATGGTTCCCCAGTCATTAAAAAGTAAAAAAAAAAAAATCATTAAAAGTCAATAATTTTGCGTTTGGGGTTTTAAGGACAAAAAAGTCAGTAATTTCCCCTGTGCGTCAGTAAAAAGTTAGCAATTATAAATCTGAGCATAATTTTTTATAAAAAATGTTGATGTTTGCGCCGTTCATTCAAACACATAATTTGTAAATAGCCACTGACTATTCAAACATCAAGCCTTTATTGGCCAGCTAACATGACTTCATTTGGTCAGTAAAAGTCAGTAAAAACTGGGGGAACTAGTCAGTAAAAGCCAGTAATTTTGATATTGTCTGGGCTGCGAGAACCATGTTTGATCACTCACTCAGTTTTCAAGCAGTGGCGTGACCCAAGTTAACTAGTAGAACCTGAAATTCCCTTTTAATGTTCTTAGAATTTGACGAATAAACCGACGAATATTCTGTGTTTTATTCTAATGGCATTATTCTTCTTTTGTATATATGGCTAATCAACTTTGAATTTAATGCTTGTAGATGGGTTCAAGTTGCATGTCCTCGTCTATCTATTGATTGGGGATTGGCGTTTGATAAACCACTATTGTCCCCCTATGAGGTGAGAATGATTTTTTTATTACAGAGCACATCTCAATTTACATTGATTTTCATAAGAGCCCTGTAATCTATTCAATGCATTCTTATAGTAGGTCATCATATTCTCCCAGCTTATATAAAAGGTTTTTTCGTTTCCTAAGTGAGAAGACTTTTAATATACAATTCTATAAACTCATTTTCTTGTATCACACCATGAAATAATGAGGTTGTGAAATAGGTGAAAGGATAGTAATAATAATAATGAGATGAGAAAAAGTACAGACTATTTAGATCATAGTCTATTAGTCGTAGTGAGTAGTAAGATGACTTATTGTACGCTCATAGTGTGAAGGTGACTGACAAGAATGGTTGTAACCATTCATTTCTTAGGTAAGTTATTCGACATTTTTAAGAGATTTAAACATTCGGGGATCATTTTCCTTACGGAATAACCTTGACCTAGGATGATCTGTCAATCTTTATAAACTAGTTAATACCACTTATTAGCATGCTTAGTGGTTCTTTTAAGCTCAGTAAAAATATATATTCTGTCACACAGAATGTACCATCTATATTAGGCTCATGAGCAAAGCTGAGTTTTATTCCTTTGTGTTGGTTGCGTTCAGCTGTCCCCTCTAAATATAACTTTTACTTTATTTGGTACTTTGCATTTTTTTCAGTTGACGGTAGCTCTTAAATCGGTGGAGTGGCAATCATTGTATCCTATGGACTTCTATGCTAACTCGGGACTGGGTGGATGGACGGTCAACCATGAATCCAACCGGCCTGTGAGGACACGAAATACGGCCAGAGCGAGGAAGGCTAAAATAACTCCAGTCATTGAACAGGAATGTTGTCAAGCGCCTGGGGACAAATCTACATGCTGTTCTACTAGTCAAGATACCAAGTTATGCCAAAATTGATCACGATATTGTATATATAATGCTGTAACTTATGTCTCTTATCTTCTTTTCGTAATTGTCATGTACCCTCCTTGATTTATTAATGCGCTCACTTGTAAATAAAAAATCTAAAATACTAAATTTGTTTTGTATTTGGAAGAGCTAGAAAATATAGTCCATTTCCCAAAATTAGGTGTATTCATGGAATTAGAAATAGAAATATTTTATTACGTAACTTAAGTCACGACCACACCAAATCATCGTTCATCAGGGATTATGCATGATATATTGTTCTCGTAATTTTGTCAACGGATGAGTTTGATGTGAAGACTTATTTCAATTTAATAAAATTGCACAAAGGGGGCATTCTTGAGCAGGAGGTAGAATTTCAAACCCTCTTATAGCATCGTCACAGTTTTATATTAAGTGTAAGACCAAACAAACACGCTGCTGGCCTCCAAAAAAAAAAAAGTTTTATATTAAGTGGTTGACAAAACTCACCTCTGTTGATGACTGGAGGCGACAACAACTATGCTACAGTTCAATAAGTGTTCATCTTCAATCAGGCAATTAACATGAGGTCTTTTGCAGCAGTACAGTTAACTATAGTTTAGCGCACTATTCCTTAACAGTAAAGGAGAAAGGTGAAGGGGGACAGACCATAATGTAGTGACCATTAAATGTCATCCACCATCGCCTCTGTTGGTAGACCGGAACGGGATGCGAGATCTGATGTCCTATTACTGCTAAGAAAGGAGGAACTACCAATTTGGTCGAGGGGGCAGAGCCATGCAATGACCCAGCTGTTCTTTTATTTTTTTATGTGAGGGTGTTAACAGATTAACAAGAACTAATGGCCATTCCTTCTTCCACTTCTTGACATCAGAGAGAAAACACCATTGTTTAATTAACCTGTCATAAACTATATATCATAATTTCAATTATTCAGTTATATGATAAATCAACAGGTATTTCAACTTGCTGAGCAGTTGTCAGTTAATCTATAAAGTTTTCATCTGACCATATAGAATATTTGTCGCGAGAAAGAAAAAGACAAACAGATCATGTAAGCATAATAAATTTTAATGTTTGTTACCATAATAAACATAACATTACAAGGCTATGTACACTTCCATTTTAGGCTTCAGGCTTACGTGAGCACCAATAGAAACGGAGACACTGATGATGGTAGATATGAGAATTACCCACCCACAGGAAGAGATCCTATTTTCGGGGGCTACACCATTTAAACAATCTACATCATGTTAGATAAAAAAAAATCAGTTAATATTTCATCAAGATCTGTTCACATGTCCCAAAGGATCTTCTTCGCATATACATATTATAATGTCAGGAGTTGACACTAACAGATTATGATTAAACGATCTTGTGCTCCAAATCTGTTTTGATCAATAAAACTTGACGGGGTAATATGTTCGATCCAGCATTGCCTCTGATGGGAAAGTATTTATAACTTAAACAGGTGCCTGGTATGCGTACCCTTTATGTGAACAAACCCTGGACATAAGTTGAGAGGAGCTGGCAGTGCCAGAATATGGATGGCAGTCTTCAGTCGGATGAACACAACAGCCTTTTCCTGTTATTCATATACGTAACGAGCCGTAGGGTATAAGTGCTCATATTGTTGTTGACATTTCATGAATATTTCCTTGCAGGCTAATAATAATGATACAGGAATTTCGTAAAAAATCAATCAAATATTTTAGAACCAAGGGGTACTTCCGATACCGATGCGAAATACTTCTTTTTAAAACCACAAATGAAGCCCTTATAGTTATAATAACAAAGTGACAAAATCAACTTGTCAATACTGAACAAAAACAATGTAATGCAACCAAGCAATAATTTTTTTCCGCAATACCTCAGAATAACTGCAGCAGCTAAGATCACATAACAGGGAATATCAATTAAAATAAATTTCAAATCACGCTTTTGAAAATGAATGATCGCAAGACCAGAATAAAAGATCCTTGGATGTAAATTCATCGTTTAAATCAAGTCATTTCTTCGTATTGAGACAATCTACACGCTTGTGTAAGATGCAGAATAGCAGAGGGTTTCCAATACCTATTACAGTGACTTGGAACAGCCTAAACGCTCATTAAAATCATGTATATTATAGATGAATACAACAACTGCACATAAACCATGTGGAGACAGATTTCAAATGGACGAGAGAGTACACCTGATCTCTAATACTGTTAAAAATAACGGTTAAAATCAATAAGAACTGGTAATTTAAATAACTGGCTCGTATAACTGATTTTTTCCTAGTGCAAAATGAGAACAAAACTGTATTGTGAAACCTCAGTTATCATTCAAAGCGTGGGTGCTCCCGATGTACATAGTGATTCAACAGTCCTACGAAATTCATTCGATAAATATCCACTAATAATTACATAAAGATGGATGGTTCTAGGACGCGAGACACATAATATTCAGTGTACATGTATTTACAACCTTCAAGGCACCAGATATCCTATTTCTTTCATTATTATTATTTTACATTAAGTCCATTGTTGTATATAATATAACTATTTCTAAATGTGGTAATGAATTACTCACATAAAAAATGATCGCCACGCACACTTTTATGCCCAGTGCATCACAAACAAATAGTGTTCTTTATTTACCATTTGACAACTCTGGTTCAAATTCACAATGAGTGCCACCACTTTGCCAGGGAAATAGCAGCCATAACTACCCAGGTATGTTTATGGGTCAGATCGTCAGAAAATGTATAATTGGCAGCTCTACACATTTAGGAAACTTGGCTAAATTAGAGACTGAAAAATGATGAATACCGGGTATATTTGGTATCACATCGAAATAATATATCAGTTCTGTTAGGTTAAAGTGCATTTTGAAGCTCATTTCTGTCTGAAATTTGGTTTACTTGAGAGGATTGGTGAAGGCCAATTGTACATTTTCTGGCGACTTCACCCTTATGTATACAGGTATTGGTAGGCTCTTCTGCTCAGCAGTCCTGGTAATAATGATAATAGTCTTAATAATTATAATGATAATAATAAATAAATCTTCATTAATTAACATTCAACACATTAATAATAATAATGATGAACAGGTTAGTTATTTCTCAACAGTTTCGCAGCAGCAGTGCAGCAGCACACTCCTGCGGTTTTAGTAAAAGGTTTCTCTCGATGAGTGATAGAGATGGAGTGAGGAGGGGGAGGAGGGGTGGGCGGGGACAATAATAATAAGTTTGATGGGTTGGTTTTCTTCAATACATGACTCCAGCCCTAGTATAGGATAATTATGTGTGGGGTGGTGGGGGAACCTTGCCCCCTTCCTCGTCCCTGAATTTCCTATAGATGCTCTGAACGTATGTGAAGACACACTTCCAGTCCGGGTTCTTCATGCAAACCATGTCCTCTACATCCAGGAGTGGTGTGACATCAGCAAATTTCCTTTGAAAAAAAAAGAAGAATATTTGTAGCATCTTCTCCTGTTCAGAGGTAAAAAACAAAAAACAAATTGAGATATTTTACATATGAGTTATATATAAATGACAAAGCTTAATTTTTGGTACTTCGATGTTAAAGATTAAATAGATAGATCCCAACAATTGAATAATCAAATATCTTTTTGACTAGGTTCCATGAGATTACCATTGTATATCGCAACGGAACTGGACTCAATGAAATTTTTCTAAAAAAAATTTCTTTTTCATATCTCTCTATTCATTTTGACCCCCACTCAGTGTTAAATCATTGTTACTAATTGATGTCGAAATAGATATAAAGATGGGGAGAGTAGCATTCCTAGAATACTGGGGGGGTATAACAAAACGGCAAAACTCAAGTGGATTGAGAACTTTATGAAGACAAAGAACAATGAGAGACTTTATTAGGGAGGTTCAGCAAGTCTAATGTATACGTAAATGGAAACGTATCCATATCTCTGATATAGAAACATATGTTAAACGGAAGAAAGAGGTTCAGAAAACATGGTGGGAAAAGCTTGACGTTAAATATATAACATGTTTCATCTTTTTCATGCATAAAAATGCAACGTAATTCACACAAAAGATACAGTTCCGTAATTAAGATAGGTTTGCTTGCAGAACCTCCCTATTATGATTACTCTAATGCATCATTACGTAACAATTATAACAGAAGAAGTTCTCCATACCTGGTAGCCCTTTGTACAGTTTTTGCACCATTGTAGAAGATCTTTTATAGCACTTGGACTGCGTTTCATAGCATTACCCATCCAGGTTAATATTTTCAAAAAAATGTCATTTTTATCTTAAAATGGTGTTTGATTCATAGGCATTATATAATGAAAATATTTTTCACCAATATCCATAGGGGTCCTGAGCAAAGAGCAATCACATTTTATTTCGTAGCATTACGCCTACCCTGCAAACTTTCAGAAGATTGTTGACGAAGATGTTGACAAACAAGAATTATGCTAGAGCTTCAACTAAGCTCGATAGGAATAGAATTCAAAGGTTATTAATAATGAATACAAGGCAATTAATATGGTCGTTTCGTATCATTACCTTAGGGGCTGACAAAATATTGTATTTTTAGAGGAATTCTGCCTCCTTGAAGTTAGTACTTCAGAGAAATAGTTGTTACCTTTATCTTAAAATGATGCTCAGTTTAGGGGCTTTTTACAGTGAAAATATTTTTCACTAATATATATAAGCAATGAGCAGTCACAGGTTGTTTCGTAGCATTATACCACGATCGGGGGTTGTACACGCTGTAAATGAGTGGATACCTGCTATTGTGTTTTGTTGAATGGATCCACGCGTGAAAATTACCCTTGTTTAGCCTAAATGTAAGAAGCATCCTCATTGGTTGACGTTTCGCTCGCTCATGACGTCACGCCCATTCGTGACGTCATATGCCACCGTGCCGTAGTTGATTAGCCAATCAGCTATACGCTTGTCTAGCGCTTTGGCATAAAAAAAACAATATGGTGGATCATTGGAAAGAAGCGAGGTAAATAAATACTTTGTTTCTTCAAATTATTTTATAATATAAGATCGTGGTATAAAAATAGGATGTAACTCGGTTAGTTTCTGACTTACTGCACACGATGGCCACTCGTTTTTTTCGACCAGAGATTTCACAAGAAGCCGCAGGCTTCGAGTGAAATCTCTGGTCGAAAAAAACTTGTGACCATCGTGTACAGTAAGTCAGAAACCAACCTCGTTACATCCTATCATATTACGATTTGCCCTTTTTGCCCATACTTTTTGAAAGATTGTGAATAAAAGTGGAAAAGATCCAAAACCCTCTAATTTTCATAGTGGTGACAAATAAATAATATTCTCGAGCTTCAATGAAACTCAGTAAAATCAAATTTAAGGGTGTTTTTATATTAATTGCAAGCCATTTAAAATTGCCGTTTCGTAGCATTACGTTTTAAAAAACGTCAAGATCTGCTGAAGAAGGGCAAACCAGCCCGAAAGCTTGTGGAATAAAATCATTAAAACCATAACACAAGGGTTTTATTTCCAACCTCACATCAAGTTCAACTACCAATAACCACCAGACCCCTTGGTATAAATACGATATTTACCCACCTCGATACGTTTTAAAAAGAAAACGTAACATGAATTTCAAGGGAGTATAAATGCTTCAAATTTTTTTTCACATATATCGTTTTAAAGAACCAATTCTAGAGTATTATTCAAGTCTATGAAAATGGTTCTAATACAGAATAACAAATAAGACAGAGAACAAAAACACAAAAATGCACCATTTTCATAGGATTCAACCATATATAACTATCCAAGTCCACAAAAAACTGCAATCAAATATATAGATAAACTGTTGGAAGCTGGCATAGCCTGTACTATACAATAGTAGTGCCATAAAAACAAATAATAAAGAAAATACATTTGTTTCAAATTCATGAAAATAATATATGAATAATCCACACACTGATCATGCCACAGGAAAACCTATAAGGATACTCATGCTATGGTATTGCTGGATATTAAAATTAAACAGGGTGTTTAAATTAAAATAAGATCATGCCTAGGCAATCTATGTGCTGAATGTGTCCTCTACCTCCCCATGTTTTTGACTTCTCAGAACTTTCCGCCGTGCCATCTGACTGTTCCAGCTCTCAGACCGTACGCTGATGACACCACACGTGCCAAGTAAACTTTTAATTTTCATGATTTGTGCTAGATTTGTTGTGTCTTTGAATTAAGCCATATTTGAACAGCAAGGAATGAAAAAAAATCACTTGAAACCAAAGTTTTTGTAGGTACCATGATAATTAATCAGATATTTAGGTGAAAATTTGCTCTGTGAGACAAAGAGGTGGTGGTGTTGATGGTTTCCGCTTAAACACCCATGTTGTGGACCGGAAGTGTCAATGTTTCAAAACTTATCCAAATGTCGTCTGCTTAATCCAAACATTACTAGTTATAATACCACTTATTAGCATGCTCAGTGGTTCTTTTAAAGCTCCCTTCCCAGCTATTTTCTATACAAATCTCAGTTTTCACTTGTTAAGCTAACTAATACACTGCCCCACCTTATCCCAATCGTTTGGGTTTCTTTGTTAATGTTGGAGTTTAATATTTGCGAAGAAATACTCGTCGTAATATACTGGTGATCACCAGTGCGACCTCCAGTCACCAGCCTTGTTCCAAACCGATAGTCGCCGCGCATGCCCTCAAATGAAATTTCTGAGGGCAGAGAGAAACATGGAGCTAGGCCTGGGACAGAGGCGCCACCATGTGTCGATTCACTGCATCTTCAGTACTACGACCATGTCGTCCACGTTCATTCCTGTGTGTACCCGATCGTGAAATCACAGAATTTAGACATTTATTTTACTTTTCATTGAATAAGAGATTGATAATATTGAGTTTGGGAACTAATATGAATTTAATTCCAGAAGAACCACTCGATCTTAATAACTGGCAAGGCAGCTTTAAGGTGACTCAGTAGTGATTATGTAACGGGGTGTGCGCAACGCCTAGCGTGAGTAGCGGGTTACAACTTTTGCCATTTTTCACGCGCCTGTGTGTGTGTGTATTCAATATATATGGCAGGGAATATCAGCATTATGCAGATGAAGTATGTATACAATTTAGTCTTGATATAAACTATTCAGCCTGCTGATTTTTGGTGTGTGAGTTAGTATCTACAGTACCTGCATCTATATTAAATTTCATTAAGATTCATGGAGCCGTTTTTGTTCAAATCAAATATTTATCAGGAATTTCATTTTTTTCCCATTTTTTTCTCATAAATAAGTTGTAATATAGAAAAATCTAGCCTGGAAAGCCATCCTGATTTTTTGTGTATGAGTTAACAAATACTGTATCTACATTCATATTAAATTTTAAAAAAATTCATCAAACAGTTTTTTTTAAAACACTGATTGTCATCAGCCAAAGTCAATTTTGCCAGTGCCCTATACTGCCACTGGGGGGCTTCCAGGGGGCTAACTCAGGATTTGAGGGAAAAAAAATTATCTGATGATTAGTATATATATGTTGAATGTCTGCGTGAAATTTGATGTCTGAATTCATGTGAGAACCATTTTAAACGAATTATGTTAATAAATCACTCAAATATGATTTATTATTTCTATCTCCATACCGCCATAGCATGAAAACTAGCCTGGTGACCTATATTTTTTTTTCAATCAATAATGATTATTTCATGTCAAGTATCATTGGTAAAAATTTTAGAAAAATTCATCAATAAACAAAATCACTACTGAGTCACCTTAAGCTCAGTAAAAATGTATATATTCTGTCACACAAAATGTACCATCTATATTAGGCTCATGAACAAGGCTGAGTTTTATTCCTTTGTGTTGGTTGCTTTCGCTGTCTCCTCTAAATATAACTCTTAGCTTATTTCCATGTTTATCAATTTCAAATGGCGATAGACCCGGCTTATATTTGGGGTAAGGATTGTAGTGCTTATTTTACCATAAGAATGTATTTACCCCCAGCTTATAAAAGGCGAAATACGGTATGATGGTGGACTATGAATCCAATCGGACTGTGAGGACACGAAATACGGCCAGAGCTAGGAAGGCTAAATAACTCCAACAGGAATGTTGTCAAGCACCTGGGCACAAATCTACATGCTGTTCTACTAGTCAAGATACCAAGTTATGCCAAAACTGATCACAATATTGTATATATAATGCTGTAACTTATGTCTCTTTTCTTCATTTCGTAATTGTCATGTACCCTTGATTTATTAATGCGCTCACTTGTAAATAAAAAATCTAAAATACTAAATTTGTTTTTTATTTTCTGGGCAATGTGGAAGAGCTAGAAAATATAGTCTATTTCCCAAAACTATGTGTATTCATGGAATTAGGAATACAAATATTATATTACGTAACTTAGGTCGCGACCACACCAAAACACCAGTACCGCAGCAGTTTTGTATTTTTATTTGGTGGTAGATGATAAGAGAAATTGATTCAAATGTTTTGGATCTGTTGGTTCATCTTCATCTCGTTCATCAGGGATTATGCATAATATATTGTTCTCGTAATTTTATCAATGGATGAGTTTGATTTGATGCGAGATCTGATATCCTATTACTGCTAAGACAGGAGGAGCTACCATCCCAATTAGGTCAAAGGGGCAGAGCCATGCAAAGACCCAGCTGTTCTTTTATTATTTTATGTGAGGGTGTTAACAGATTAACAAGAACTAATGGCCATTCCTTCTTCCATTTCTCGACATCAGAGAGAAAACAATGTTGTTTAATTAACCTGTCATAAACTATACATCATAATTTCAATCATTCAGTTATATGATAAATCAACAGGTATTTCAACTTGCTGAGCAGTTGTCAGTTAATCTATAAAGTTTTCATCTGACCATATAGAATATTTGTCGCGAGAAAGAAAAAGACAAACAGATCATGTAAGCATAATAAATTTTAATGTTCGTTACCATAATAAACATAACATTACAAGGCTATGTACACTTCCATTTTAGGCTTCAGGCTTACGTGAGCACCAATAGAAACGGAGACACTGATGATGGTAGATATGAGAATTACCCACCCACAGGAAGAGATCCTATTTTTGGGGGCTACACCATTTAAACAATCTACATCATGTTAGATAAAAAAATCAGTTAATATTTCATCAAGATCTGTTCACATGTCCCAAAGGATCTTCTTCGCATATACATATTATAATGTCAGCAGTTGACACTAACAGATTATGATTAAACGATCTTGTGCTTCAAATCTGTTTTGATCAATAAAACTTGACGGGGGTAATATGTTCGATCCAGCATTGCCTCTGATGGGAAAGTATTTATAACTTAAGCAGGTGCCTGGTATGCGTACCCTTTATGTGAACAAACCCTGGACATAAGTTGAGAGGAGCTGGCAGTGCCAGAATATGGATGGCAGTCTTCAGTCGGATGAACACAACAGCCTTTTCCTGTTATTCATATACGTAACGAGCCGTAGGGTATAAGTGCTCATATTGTTGTTGACATTTCATGAATATTTCCTTGCAGGCTAATGATAATAATACAGGAATTTCGTAAAAAATCAATCAAATATTTTAGAACCGAGGGGTACTTCCGATACCGATGCGAAATACTTCTTTTTAAAACCACGAATGAAGCCCTTATAGTTATAATAACAAAGTGACAAAATCAACTTGTCAATACTGAACAAAAACAATGTAATGCAACCAAGCAATAATTTTTTTCCGCAATACCTCAGAATAACTGCAGCAGCTAAGATCACATAACAGGGAATATCAATTAAAATAAATTTCAAATCACGCTTTTGAAAATGAATGATCGCAAGACCAGAATAAAAGATCCTTGGATGTAAATTCATCGTTTAAATCAAGTCATTTCTTCGTATTGAGACAATCTACACGCTTGTGTAAGATGCAGAATAGCAGAGGGTTTCCAATACCTATTACAGTGACTTGGAACAGCCTAAACGCTCATTAAAATCATGTATATTATAGATGAATACAACAACTGCACATAAACCATGTGGAGACAGATTTCAAATGGACGAGAGAGTACACCTGATCTCTAATACTGTTAAAAATAACGGTTAAAATCAATAAGAACTGGTAATTTAAATAACTGGCTCGTATAACTGATTTTTTCCTAGTGCAAAATGAGAACAAAACTGTATTGTGAAACCTCAGTTATCATTCGAAGCGTGGGTGCTCCCGATGTACATAGTGATTTAACAGTCCTACGAAATGCATTCATTCGATAAATATCCACTGATAATTACATAAAGATGGATGGTTCTAGGACGCGAGACACATAATATTCAGTGTACATGTATTTACAACCTTCAAGGCACCAGATATCCTATTTCTTTCATTATTATTATTTTACATTAAGTCCATTGTTGTATATAATATAACTATTTCTAAATGTGGTAATGAATTACTCACATAAAAAATGATCGCCGCGCACACTTTTATGCCCAGTGCATCATAAACAAATAGTGTTCTTTATTTACCATTTGACAACTCTGGTTCAAATTCACAATGAGTGCCACCACTTTGCCAGGGAAATAGCAGCCATAACTACCCAGGTATGTTTATGGGTCAGATCGTCAGAAAATGTACAATTGGCAGCTCTACACATTTAGGAAATTCTGCTAAATTAGACTGAAAAATGATGACTACCGGATATATCTGAGTATATTTGGTATCACATTGAAATATTATATGGGTTCTGTTATGTTAAACTGCATTTTGAAGCTAATTTTTGTCTGAAATGTGGGTTATTTGAGAGGATTGGTGAAGACGAATTGTACATTTTCTGGCGACTTCACCCTTATGTATACAGGTATTGGTAGGCTCTTCTGCTCAGCAGTCCTGGTAATAATGATAATAGTCTTATTAACTATAATAATAATAATAATTAAATCTTCATTAATTAACATTCAACACATTAATAATAATAATAATGATGAACAGGTTAGTTATTTCTCAACAGTTTCGCAGCAGTCCAGCAGCACACTCCCGCAGTTTTAGTAAAAGGTTTCTCTCGATGAGTGATAGAGATGGAGTGAGGAGGGGGAGGAGGTTGAGGAGGGGCGGGCGGGGGACAATAATAATAAGTTTGATGGGTTGGTTTTCTTCAATACATGACTCCAGCCCTAGTATAGGATAATTATGTGTGGGGTGGTGGGGGAACCTTGCCCCCTTCCTCGTCCCTGAATTTCCTATAGATGCTCTGAACGTATGTGAACACACACTTCCAGTCCGGGTTCTTCATGCGAACCATGTCCTCTACATCCAGGAGTGGTGCGATATCAGCAAATTTCCTTTAAAAAGAAGAAGAAATATTATAGAAGATTATTTCATTTTTATTACAAATAAAGGCCAATACATCTACGATATTATACCAAAAAAACGCATGCCGACCCTGTCAATGTTTTGTTGCGTTGCCTATATAAATATTACTTTTAATTCTCATACATTACATATCATTTCTTTAACTATTATAGCTCACACTTCTCACATCTTGTCACTAAATATATACTACTAAATACAATACAATTTATCCTTTCTACTTCTTCGAATCTTTTGACATAATTAACATTTTTAACATCAACATATTTTTAACATTAATATATCTTTAACATTAACATATTTTTCATATCTCAACTCTCATACCATCTTATTTTTTCACAACACATCTTTCGCATATATCTGATCCGGGACGATGTATAATGATTTAATGAACACTTTACCTTTAGGCACAATAGTTTGGAAATTAGAAAAATTCATTCTAGATATATTGATTTTGTTATTTACTGATTGAAAATACCTCGATTTATAAACAGAATATTTACAGGGCACAACAAAAACCAGAGCGTGTCAACATGTTAAAAAAAAAATTAAATTATTGTCCATTGACTTCACATCCAAGTTTTTAAAAAGTACTTTGATGGTGGTTTAGGTTCAATATCAGTTGTTTTATTGATATTAGTCATAAACAAATGCTAATGATTTGATGGCACATTAATTTGAGTCACGGTGAAAAACTTGATTGCACATTGATATGATAGTTTGACCTGAGATCAATTATCAACTGAATCTGGTTGGTAAAGGGTGGTCTCCATTGGCTGCGGTAAGCTCTGTGGTAAGCCTTGCGATGGTGCTGTGTTGGTGAGAAGTGGCGAGGTCCTGCCTACATGGTCAGTGAACCATGTAGGCAAGGACCTCGTCATTCCTCTCCACCTACAGAACCGGCACAACACCATCGCAAGGCTTACCGCAGAGCTTACCACAGCCAGTGGAGACGACCCTTAAGAATACAGATGAAAGAACTTACTCTGCAACATCAAAAGCAAGTTTAAAGTTTCCACGACGGCATTTAGGGTTGAGTTTCTTGTAGTCGAACACTGGCCTAAAGAAGTGGATGAGGGCACAGAATGCCATGCCGTTGTTCCAGGAACTTGAGAAATTTGTGACTTCCGCATGCTGCAAATCATAATAAGTATTACAGTATTTATTACACATGTATGTGATTTGAGGGGTGCTATTCAGGGGTGCTATTTGTAAAGTCAAATAGCACCTATGTGCTATTTGAGTCGAATATCCACTATATTGATGGAAAGTAAGGTAAATTACTATTAAAATCGAGTTCTCTTGTTGATTTAGTATGTAATAAATACCTAATAGCACTCTGTTCGGTTTGTAAGCAATCAAGACGTTGGGTCAAATCACACTCCACCCCTTTTATATTTGGGATGTTGTGCGATTTGACCCAACGTCTCAATCGCTTACAAACCTCCATCATGCCATTAGGTATAAGAATGAACCATAATAGGGGACTTGATAGCCACCATTTTGAGTCTTGATTCATATGGAATTATGGGACTAATGGTACAGTGTAAAATCTATAGAAAACATGCCATGTTCAGCATGGACTATTTATTAATGCTCTAATGTCAATATCCATGTGTTATACATGTTTCCATAACACAAAAAACACGTAAAATATATAACATGTTTCATCTCACAATTTTTTTTTCATCCATAAAAATGCGCAACATAATTCACACAAAAGATACGGTTACGTAATTGAGATAGGTTTGCTTGCGGAACCTCCCTATTATGATTACCCTAACGCATCATTACGTAACAATTATAACATAAGAAGTTCTCCATACCTGGTAGCCCTTTGTACAGTTTTTGCACCATTGTAGAAGAAGATCTTTGATAGCACTTGGACTGCGTGTGATATTGACTTTGCCACCACCACCAGGTGTGATTCTATAAACAAAAAGAAAAAAAGAGATCAGTTTTTATAGAGTTCTAAAATAATCAGATGAATACGATTTCATCTTCTGAGACTTACAGACCTGTGTACATGTAACAGAATAATATAGATCTAATATCTTGATCTTAAAGAGTAGAGAGCTGTGTGAGATATATATGTGGAAACTACCGTCTTCAACTTTTAAACACATCTAATGAAGATCTTGGAATGAAGAGTCAAGATGCAAGACAGGAAAGAAATTGGATAGAATTCAGCATTGGATGAGGCATGGACTTATATCTACCATCTATACCTCCACCCATAGTAAAAAAGTAATATATTTGACACAAACATTAAAAATGAATCAATAACTATGTTCTTTGAGTAGAAGCACATGACCCAGAAGCAGAGTACAAGCATTATGTGCTCTATGAATGAATGTACCGATGACATTGTTAGTATATATATGTAATGTCAGTTTGTTTAATTATGATATTTATCATTTGAGATTAATGTCAGTAAGTTTACTTCTGTTAATAGTTAGTTGAGCCTAGTGTTAGTAAGTTTACTTATGATATTAATTGATCAAAACTATAGTGTTAGTATGATTAGTTATGATATCAATTAATCAACACTAATGTAGTATGTTTAGTTATGGTATTAAGATGAATTAATTTTCCAACTATGGTATTTTTTGTTAAAATAACAATGAGTAGTTAGATCCCATATATCCCACGAAGTAACCAACATATGGATCATGTAGGTGCAAGATATCTAAATTTACATGCAAATCAAATCAAAACGGAACCATCCATAATATGATCAAAAGGTGAGTGAGTGAGTAAGATTGGTTGCTTTACGCCCTTATCAACACATTTAATGTGGTTATATCAAGGGCGGGAGAGCTGAGAGGGAGGCAGTTTATGATCATACCCAGGAAATAGAGATAGAGAAGAAGGGAGAGAGAGACAGATAAAAAGAGACAGAAAGGCACTTTATGGTCTTACCCAGGGAATAGAGATAGGGAAGAAGGGAGAGAGAGACAGAGAAAAAGAGACAGAGCTAGACTTTATGGTCTTACCCAGGACCATTGATCAAAAGGTTAACAGCATACCATTGATATTAAACCTTCAAAATTAGTAATTATTTGATCCGTTGACTGAGCCCGCAACCCATGTTTTCATATCAAGCATGCAATCTTAAATATGTGCAGATATATACCCAAAATGATTCTTGATTCTCTTCCAGCTGCAACACCATGCAAACAGTAAAAGTCTTATTACAGGGACAAAAGTCTTGAACATGGGTGAAATTGTAAAAGGGTCAGATTTTTAGAAAATGTACAATTCACCTTCACCAATCCTGTCAAATAACCCACATCTAAGACAGAAATGAGCTTCAAAATGCAGTTTAACATAACAGAACTGATACCTTAAATCAATGCGATACCAAATATACTCAGATATACCCGGTATTCTTCATTTTTCAGCCTAATTTTGCAGAATTCCCTTAATGTGTAGAGCTGCAAATTGTACATTTTCTAAAGATCTGACCCAAGAGTAGATGATGTGTCACGAAAATGCTCCAACAATTGGAAACACACATTCAATAACATGCTATCAAACAACAGCAAAAATTCATAATCAATAGGATAGCCTGTAATATGGAATGGGCATATGTGATCTATTTCAGGAAAATCAGTCACAAGTCACAAAATTCATATTTTTAAAAGACATTTATTCACAGGATCTCCTTTTTGAAATGTTTTCATTTTTTGAGTATCTAATCAGATAGGTCTTGTGAATACATGTACCAAGTCTCAGGATAGTGTTTTAAATATATTCATGCATTTCTTAGAGCATTCTATGGAGTACATTTACCTACTTTACTAGTAATTGTTTACCCAAAAATGTTGAAAACTTTTTTTTCAGAAATAAGAATATCAAACTTAAACTATAGAAATACTGATTTAATGTCCTTAATGTTTACCACCATTGGAATCGGCTTGATCTCCTCTTTTCAAATATGATGATATCTCAAAATCTATTTTTTGCGATTTGTGACTTATTTTCCTGAAACGCATCACATATCAGAAAGGCATACAATGATAACTAGAGGCGGTTTTATAAAAAGGAATCATGCTTTTCGATCAAAGATTTCAATACGATCAAAGCCAATCTAAGTACAATATCAAATGCTTACCCTTCCTTTTCCTCGGCACCACCTGAAGACGACGAAGTAACTGGAAGAAATAGAGAAAAAGAAATATTGAATCGAGTGTAATGATTATACAGCAATTAATTCCCTGCTCCAATTAAAAATGTCGATAAATATTTGCGGGATATTTTATTTTAGTGATTATCAGACAAATCTCTTTTTACTTTACAACATAGAGACAACAAAAACATTTAAGACATGTTACACCTTATCAATGATCAATGAAAAAGGACATTTGTAAGCTGAAAGCATTTAGCGAGACGAAAAGTGCGAAATAGAAAAAGACATCATATTCAAAAGTTGTTCCAGCAACAAATAAACAAGTACAGCAACATGGAAGAAACATGAACTGTTAGATTCAAGGAACATTGAGTAAATGTTTACATATTAGGGAGATTTAGCAACCACAACGCAACGCAACACTAACGCATCCACTAACTATTTGTACATTATTACCGTTGTGGGGATATCTCGAGAGGCGCTAGGCTAGGCCAGGCCTCTCGAGATATCCCTGTAATGTTTTACTTGTGTTTACATCGACGGCGTCATCCCCACAACTGTAATAATGCACAAATAGTTAGTGGATGCGTTAGTGTTGGTGCGTTGTGGTTGCTAAATCTCTCTATTATAACAAGAGCAATCACAGGGAAGTGATTGCATCCATGGCAAAACTTCCCTGAATGGAATAAGGTAGATTGGCGATTGATCCAGGAGGATGCCTCTTTCAGGGCATCAGTAGAGAGAGACATAGTGGTAAGAACTAACTGGGAATGAATGAAGTGTAGGTTATGCAACCTCAATTTATCACACCCCTGTGCTGTAGTTGCCTATACCTTCAGCATTCTATGCCACACTTGGTCAAGGTGGTGCATAACATGCCACCCTTGGCGCATACAACAAGTAGGTCCGCCAAAAACTGAAATTACTTCATTATTGATATTTTTATTCATTAATGGGGTGTAATAAATATGGAACAAAGCTCAGGTGAAGTCTGTACCCTTTTTAGTGACCTCGGGAGCGCGGAAGATCTTGGCCTAACGCCCCCTAACTTCCCGCACTCCCTCGGTCACTAACAAGTGTACAGACTTCCCCCTTGCTATGTTCCATCTATAAACTCTTCACATTACTAGAATGTAACCGTTACTTTATGGAAAATTATTAAAAAATGGAAAAAGTCCACCCCAGGCAGTTCTTTGCCAGCGTAAGTAAAACATATGGATCTGTGGTTGCTGCCGACACATTTTCACAAACATGATGTTTAATTTGATGATAATAACTTAATCAGTCTGGATTAGTCATCGTAAGAGGGTGGTCTTGATTAGTGGAAGCATTTAATTTTATTTGTATTCCTAATGGATTTGTTTATCATGGTATGGATTTGATATTGCGTTAATTTTCAATTCCCACAGCAATCAAAATCAAAAGGAAAAAAAACTAAATAATTTAAAAAAACAAAAAACTAGAAGGGCTACTTTATAAAATTCTAGGAGTATGCTAAGTATATATTATATATAACCATTTAAGTCCACAAAAAAATGCAATCAAATATATAGATAAACTGTTGAAAGCTGACATAGCCTGTACACAATAATAGTGCCATAAAAACAAATAATAAAGAAAATACATTCGTTTCAAATTCATAAAAATAATATATGACTAATCCACAGCCTGATCATGCCACAGGAAAACCTATAATGATACTCATGCTATGGTATCGCTGAATATTAAAATTAAACAGGGTGTTTAAATTAAAATAAGATCATGCCTCGGCAATCTATGTACTGAATGTGTCCTCTACCTCCCCATGTTTTTGACTTCTCAGAACTTTCCGTCGTGCCATCTCGACTGTTCCAGCTCTCAGACCGTACGCTGATGACACCACACGTGCCAGGTAAACTTTTACTTTTCATGATTTGTGCTAGATTTGTCGCAGTCTCGTCTTTGAATTAAGCCATATTTGAACAGCAAGGGAATGAAAAAAAAATCACTTGAAACCAAGTTTTCGTAGGTACCATGATGATTAATTAGATTTCTAGGTGAAAATCCTTAAAGTTCTGCTCTGTGAGACAAAGAGGTGGTGGGGTTGATGGTTCCCGCCAAAACACCCATGTTGTGAACCGGAAGGACCAGAAGTGTCAATGTTTCAGAACTTATCCAAATGTCGTCTGCTTAATTAAAACACAAAACTCATGCATCCTGCACATGCGCAGCAGCAGCAAACAATTGCCAATAAAGGGGAGTTAACTTCATTGAAAGAATAGACGAAAATTGGACGAATTAAAGATCAATTTCAACAATAAAGCACTGCTTATAATCTAAGGATCATATTTTAATGTCTCCCACTCCATTATCACCAAAGAAGGAATATTATATTGCCTGAAATGTTGAAATATGTGTTACGAAAATAAAACTAACCCAAAGATTGTAAGATTTTAGACAACGAATAAATCATTATTTAAACAGAACCTTTTAACTGAAATAATTAGTGTGTAAGTTTAACAAATGAGTTTTGTAACATGACAAAGTTCCCATGTCGAAATAGCGCGAAATGCGAGAGAAAGAAGGATAGATGGATGTTTTGAGGACCTACAACTACCAGATCTCAATGCCTTCCAGAACATAATAATTCAAAGTTCTTAGTTCTACTTATCTATAAAGTATAAGCATAAAGGGCCTAGTCCAACAAGCCAATTCTCATGCGATTTTGCGCCGCACTAAATTATGTGAGAATCGCATGAGAATCGGCTTAGTGGACCAGGCCCTAAAGAGAAAATCTACAGTACTGTCAGATAGAGATTGTTTAAACTAGAAAAATAATCAGGCAATTATCTTACCAAAATTAAACTTCAAATTACATTTAATGATTATATATCTTATAAAATTTAATTCATCTGGCTACTTTGGGCGGCATCACTCAATCGATTAACGGGAACTTGTGCCATGGGAACGACTAGTTAATACAGTGAATTTAAATCCTATATACGATTTATAAGATGATTATTAGGCGGATAATTAACGCATTTAACTACATTGTAATACCACATGCATTACTTTTTTGGATCGATGGCAATGGGTCTGTAGGTTTGTTTATCTCAAAACTTATTTCAAAACTTTCGTTTGGTACGACAGTAATTTGAACATTTCATGTCATGATGCTTAATTATTAAAAGAAATAATGATTATGAGTCCTTTAAAAAGATATTTTGAGATGGTAATTGCAAGAGGGGAATATGTAATACAATTATATGAAGAGTTTACGAAAAAAACTATACATAGAAATCTGAAAAAAATTGCATAGAAACTGTGGGAAAATGATTAATGTGAATTGCAAAATGACACATAATATCATATATATGGCAACGATATAAGTGAAGTGTATGCACATAGATGTATACATACAATACTCTCTTATACCGTTGTCATTAAAATTTATGAAAAATAGTCATCATCTAACACATTAAATAGAAGGAAACAAATTTGTGGGGGAGAAATTTCAATTTGCTTTCAGGAGAGGTTAATTCTAATTGAAAAAAAAAAGAATTCTAATTGCACTGACACGTGATACAATTAGAATAGCGATGATTCTGTGTCTTGTATGGAGGGAGGGTGTGGCGTCGAGGGAAGAGTCAAGGGGAGGGGGTGGGGGGTCATACTAGTTATAGTCTGTTAAAAAAATAGTTGACATGTAATTCCTTGGTACCTTTAAGAGGAGGGAAAAGTGTGTGATTTTTTTTTTAAAGAAAAAGTTGGTGATTTTTGACTTCTATTTATGACAAGGACCTGTCAACCCTTTGCCCAGCGAGCTGCTCATTGCAATCCACCATGGAGAAACAGGGCCAGTATAACCAGCTCTTCCTTCCTTCTGAGCAAAACAACAGCTGCTGCACATGGAACGGAGGCAGCGCAATAAAATACAGCTTCACATTTGGCCATGCTTGGTCGCAAACGCCGATTCTGTGGGCAAAGGTTTGAAGTAAAATATCACCGATTTTTCCTTCCCTTAAAGGGACTGATTTTTCCTTCCCTTAAAGGGACTAAGGAATCACATGTCAACTACTCTTGGGACAGACTATAGGCGATGGTTGACGAGGTGGGTGGCGCAGGGTGTTCACTCACTGCATAGCCTCACCTGATGATGTCTTTTTAACGTTGTAGGTTGATGTACCGCCGCCGCCTGTCTGGGTTACCTGCTTGGTTTGAGTCGTTGTGACAGACCCTCCGTCTGTGTCATGGGATGGTAGTGCCAATTATAACAAAGTATTAAACCAAGGGAAGAAGAGTGGACAGGGAGCCCAGGGTCGCTGATACTGTCGGTTATACTGCAGTCTAGGCCCAAACTTGAGAAAGTCCCTTCAAATGAAGGGAAAGCCTCTCGCCTCAAACCACAAAGTGTCATTATAAGTTCATTAAGACGGCAAAATGTCATTATATTCCCATTAAAACACCGAGTTCTAAGCCAGGAAACCGATTAGCAAAGTAGGCTGACATACCATTCTTATGTGATCTGAGGGTTTGGGCCTAGAGTGGAGCCATAATATGTGATCAATGTCCACATGTTGTTATAATGTGCGATCTAAATCTATTCGACAGGTTGGAACAGAGGGGGAGACCTATAGATACAGAACATCTGGGTGAGATCGCCAGAAAATGGACAATTCAACTTCACCAATCCTATCAAATAACGCAAATTAAAGACAAAAATGACTCAAAATCCAGTTCAACATAACCAAACAGATTGCTAGAATCAATGCAATGCCGAATACACTCGAATTTACCTAGCATTGACCAAATTTCAGTGTAATTTAGCAGAATTTATTAAATGTATAGGGCTGCCAATTGTACCATTTTCTGAAGATCTGACCCACCTGTTCTACGAGAGAAACATGAAGTGAAACGACCCATCATGAACAAACATAAAGAAAGTGTTTTAAAGAAATCATAGTCACTAGAGTATTATTAATGGCTACCACCACCCGAAAAATAGACAAATAAATAAATAATCCTTAAGGTAAATGAAGGTACGTAAAAACTATTCCAATTAATCTATAGTAAAAAGTCCAAATATGACTGCGTTTTTTTACCTTTTGTAGTCTTCTTTGTTGTGGTTGTAGTAGTTGTTGTTGATCCGTCCGGACCCTTCTCAGTCTTTGTCTGCGTGACACTTCCTTGCTTTCCTTTAAGCTCGTCCGCCTTGGCCTTATCCAGTGTCACCGTCCTGTCAGAACCTGTATTATACATGGAACTCTAGTGTCAGCAGTGTCACATAAATAGATCATACACATCTTACAGCTAAATATCATTAAAAGTTCAAATAATAGGGAATAAAGAGGACGAGTGGGGTGGATAAACTATAATGGGAAGTACCAACTAATTGTGTATATGAGTAATAGAGAGAGCAAATATGAGTGGCTCATATTTGATATAAATAGGATGGAGGATGATATATACTCTGTGTGGTTAAACTTTTAGGAAAGGCTGGTGGGGAGTGGTGGGAGGTCAATAACAAAATATTTATACTTGGTAGAATTTAAAATATCTTGGTATATATGATATAATGGGAATAAATGACAGGACCAATTACGTAGTATGCCATAGTAGAGTATACATAGATTTCACTGACGTCACGGCCCTGGCCATGTTTGGGGTCAAATTAGATGCCTATGTATGCTGCGATACTTGAATATACTGTTTTCTGGCTGTTTTAACCTTTACCAGTTTTAATTTGCCTCAGCAATACCTTCATGATAGGTTAGATAATCTGCCTTTAGTGTAGTATTACCCAAGTATCTACTCTTGTGAGGTTTATCAACTTTGTTTTGATACCCCCGCCGTAGACGCAAGCGTAACGCTGACCCGAGACATGGCGGCCACTGTGATACCCCAGCCTACTGGGTGACGTCATGTGAAATCTATGTATACAGGCATAATACACGGGCACACTCACACACCACACACAAATCTACACATAAAAGTATAAAAGTTTGGTGCATTGCGTTCTCCTTATAATAACCAAAACTTCAAAAAAAATTCTAGAATTTATATTCAGCAGCAATGACTGGTTTCTAAACAAGGGGGAAACCATCATCTTTCTAGTGCGTCTAAAAAAACAACCAACTCTAACATGGCTTCTTGCATTGGAATTGATAGCACATGCAGTGCTCGAATCCAAGCATTGCATTGAATAAATAAGGAGGTTCAGCAAGTCTAAGGTATACGTAAACGTAAACGTATCCGTATCTCTGATATACAAACATGTGTTAAAAGGAAGAAAGAGGTTCAGCAAAACATGGCTGGTAAAAACGTAACGTTAAATATCAAGCAAATTGTTTCATCTCACAATTTATATTTATACATAAAAATGCGACGTAATTGACAAAAAATATACGGATATGGTTACGCAATTGAGATAGGTTTGCTAGCTGAACCTCCCTAATGTGGGAATGGAATCAGTCATTGAACATGTGACTGAAGCAGAATATGCTCGTTCCAGCAGCAGAACTGAAAGCAAGGCCTCACACACAAGACTGAAGAGAAGAAGAGACAGCTAGAGATAAAATGAAAGGTCAACCAGTCGAAATCAATCGATAAAATCTGCAATAAAGTCTTCATTTTAGAGAACAAAACACGAGTTGTAAGGGCCTGGTCCACTACGCCGATTCTCACAGGATTTAGTGCAAAAGAATCCCTTGCGACGCAAAATCGCATGGGAATCGGCTAGGTGGACTAGGCCCTTTAGTTATAAGAGAACAGAACATGAGATAAGTAGTTATTTCTATGGCATCCTCGGCTGAATCCATGCTGTAGTAGTTTCTTCTGTAGCTCCTCGCTATCCGAGCCGTTGTTATTTTGAAGCATTAATTCTCTAAGTATAGTTTCATCGATTATGCAATATCCTTTTCGCGTTTTTCATGCATCCAGTTTATTTGCAGTATACTGGATTTCATGCAAGCATATATGAATGAAAGACATGCAAAATTGGCAATTTCCAACACGACTAATAAATCCTCTCCGATTTGCTTCTTCGTAAGTAACTTCTATATTGCAGGCTTGGTTGAAGAACTTTCGGGCGATTTTTCTTTTAGTAGTGACAGTCCGTATGGATGCAAAATGAACATAACTGAACTGATAATTTAAGGCGGTGGGCAAGCTATGAACGAGTTACCACCCGTTGGAACAGAGTTCCCACTGCACTGGAGCTTAGATCGTCGTCGGTCCCCCCAAAACAAAATAAAAAAATATTGAACCGAAAATAATTTTTTGAAAAAAAAAAAAAAAAAAAAAAAATTTAAAAAATATTGTTATAGGGAGAAAACTAGATCAGGGCTTGCTACATCGCTGTCCGTGTTTTGACGTGAAACATTAAGGTGAAACTTTTTATATAAAAAAATAAAAGTCAAAGTATAAATTCATTGAAGCAAATTGTTCCTAAAAGGTTAATGCACCATGCATTCAAGTGAACGTCGGTAAAAAAAAAAGAAATATTTGACCACCATTAGACAAGAGAGACTGAGGTGCTGGTTCCACTCCACCAAACATCAAGCTATTTTATTTGTCTTCAAACAGTATTGATATGTGTCTTTTTCTGCACGGGAATAATGTGTTTTGATAATAGGGAGATTTAGCAACCACAACGCACCAACACAACACTAACGCATCCATTAACTATTAGTACATTATTACCGTTGTGGGGATATCTTGAGAGGCCTGCAGTGCAGATGCCCTCGGGCTAACGCCTCTCCAGATATCCCCACAGCGGTATAGTAATGTACAAATAGTTAGTGGATGCGTTAGCGTTGCGTTACGTTGTGGTAGCTAAATCTCCCTAATGTTGATGCTTTGGTATCACCCAGGTCCACACAAGGGTAAAGAGAATAAGGAGAAAGGAAACAACTCAGAGGTTTCAGAGGTTCAGCTCTTAGACAACGTCTGGAAAGTTTTAGAATTATTTGAAATGGAAAAAAGGGGTCAAAGTATTAGGATAAAGTAGGTCAAGATCAAAACAAGAAAAGGTATATATAGGTTAACTTGTAATTTAACAAAAATTTCATTAGAAGAAGCATCGGGTAGTCATCGTTATTATTTTTATTATTGGGTTATTATAAAATTGTGAGGTAATAGGGCAATAAAACGGTTGGGTTGTGTAGAAAGTATGTACATCCTGATAGCTCTGCCTCAAAACCACAAAACCATGCATGCATATTGGCAGAACTAGCAGGAGATTCTCTCAATTGGTAACACAGATGAGTCGGGTATAATAGTGGAAGGCATGCATATATGATATGAGATGGTGTATCACACGTGTTAGATACGAATGAGCACTACAGTCTCTATTGTCCCATGGTTGAAATATAAAAAAACTTTCTAAGCAACGCTATCAACTAACTTTTATCAACTTAAAATGAAAATTAAAAAAAAACAACAGACACTTGGTGGCCTGTGCATGGAAAATATTGAAAATATCTGACATAAAAATCTGACAAAATGCTACTAAAACATACTTGAAAATAGAACATTGTGGAAAAAAACACGATCTCAGTGGTTGTAGGAGGAAGGAGAGGGGTGGTGTGACCATCCTGTGATCCACCCCCAACTCCTCAACTATTTTTTTTTTTTTTTTTTTTTTCTTTTCTTTTCCTCCTTGACTATATCATTCATAAGTGCAGCAAGTCGCTACCATTCACCTGCGTGGTAGACCTGCGACATCACTTTGCCCATCTCCTTAAATCCTTCAAGTTTCTTCTGTTTCTCCTCATCGGCGAGGCGATGCTTCTCGCGAAGATGCCTTTCTTTCTCTCCCATGCCTGCACTTTCCTTTTGTTTGCGGTCTAGTGCGTCCATTTCTTTGAGTCGCCGATTTTTATCCTGATCGGCGAGTCGCTGCCGCATTTGGACGGCACTTTCCTGCGGCCCGATGCCGGCCTGTTTTTGTCTATAATCCTCTGTAAGTGCCAAGATTGCAGGAATATTGGGTTTACTAGGGTTCGAGAGGAGCAAAGGTGCAAGGGAAATGGATTTAAATAATGGGTATATATAGATGAAGATATGTATTGGATACGGTATTTTTGTGTAGACTCAGGGTTACCATAGGAAACTAAAAGTAAAATTCCATCCTATTTCCCTGATTTTCCCCTGATGTGTTTATAATTTTTCCCTGATTCATAACAAATATCAAGTGTACCAGGTCTGTAGTGAGTGCTGAGGAAACTAATTTTCCGATATTCTTTTAAAACAAATTTTATTATCTAGGGGATGTCATGTGGCATATTTTTCCCGATTTTCCATGTTTCTTTACAAATCCGAATTTCACAGAACAAGATTCTGTTGATTTTTTTCCAAATTTTCCAATTCCTTGATTTTTCCCTGATATTCTCAAAATTTTCCAATTCCCTGATTTTTAATCCTTTTAAAGCATTTTCCCTGTCCTGTGGTCATCCTGATAGTCGCACAAACTTAATTCATACCAACATAGGAGGGGTATGGATTTAAATAATGTGTATATATATAGATAGATAGGCCTAAAGATATGTATTGGATAAGGTATTTTTGGATAATCGCACTTACAGTGGAACCTCGCATAAAGACCACCCCTCTATTAAGACCAGTTTCTCTCAGTCCCA
Organism: Sthenelais limicola; assembly: GCA_942159475.1. NCBI lineage: Eukaryota > Metazoa > Annelida > Polychaeta > Phyllodocida > Sigalionidae > Sthenelais > Sthenelais limicola. The sequence continues at coordinate 23,426,168 of OW804098.1, forward strand.
AATTGCTTTCCTCTTATTAGAATAGCCCCTCTAGTGAGACCACCTCGCTATGAGACCACAAATTGTTCAGTCCCAAGGATGGTCTTAATAGAGAGGTTCCACTGTACTTAATTCCTACCAACATAGGAGGGGTAACTTTGTTGTCTAATCTGGATATTCAACCATTACTCAAGGAAAGTGAAAGTACATGTATACATTTATATTATATTGATTCTATGTAATCAGCTTTACTGATTTAACCAAATTACAGCCAAACTATTGACAGAATAAGCATTTTTTAACTGTAATAACAGAAGACCTCCTTGAAACTCCAAGAGAAACAACTTTTAGCTGATTCAATTACAAAAGTTGCATTCTATACAGATAATCAGAAGGGAAACACCGACATCCATGGGTATTTACATCTTTTAAAAAGAAAAAATGAAATTCACAAAACTCGGTCTGACAGAATCAGGAGGAAAACGTCAGTTACCATTACCAAAATAAATATGTAAAGCATATAAGATGGATAGCATAAGGTCGCCTCACTAAAAAGGCGAATAAATTTTTGAAAAATTTTCCAGGAATTCCCCTTCACAAGCTACAGGGCAAAATGGATGCGTCCATGGGCACCTTTAAACACAACTTGTTATGGGTCAGATCATCAGAAAATGTACAATTGGCAGCTCTACACATTTAGGAAATTCTCCTAAATTAGGCTGAAAAATGATGAATACCAGGTATATCTGAGTATATTTGGTATCTCATTGATCTAAAGTATCAGTTCTGTTATGTAAAACAGGATTTTGAAGCTCATTTTTTGTCTTAAATGTGGGTTATTTGAGAGGATCGGTGAAGGCGAATTGTACATTTTCTCACGATCTGACCCTTTAAATGGAAGTCGCGTGTGAGATTCCACCAGAGGCGGTCACACGGAAAAAACTTCTGGGAAGAACCAACAACTACAAGACTTTTACTCTCGTCTTGGCCACCACCCAAGTGGAAGGATACCTTCATGAGAGAGGTATGTATGAGTGCAGGCAGAAAACCTGCCAGAAATTACATCCAGATTCATCAACACTACAAGTGAGTAAATGCTGTAAACGAGCGGAGAGAGATAAAGGCAAAGTCACGCACTTAGAGAAGAAAAGGTTATAAACAATATAAACATTTACCTCCCAGCAAAGGGGGGAAATGGAGATTAATTAATCAAAGAGTGAAATTAATTAATCAAAGAGTGAAAGAGATTTAGCTTTAATGAGAGAATACATCAAAGTAGAAAAAACAAAAAAAACGCATTTAAAGTCGACTAAAGCCGGGCCCACACATTCAAGAACTCAGAGCCGAATTGGCCTTAAGACAATTCGTATGAATTTAAAATCATTCTTAAGAAACATACTTGAGTTCGGTAATGTGGGGGCTTTCTTAAGAAGAAACCTCCAATTCATATGACAAATCATGGGTTCTTACGTCAATTTGTAGGCAAGATTTTGGACTTTTCGTGAGTCCCCAATTACGAATTGCGAGTTCTTGAATGTGTGGGCTCGGCTTAACCTGCAGATATTATTATCTTTCTCTCTTAGATTTATTTTTTGTTTGATATTAGTTATGTAGAGTTACTTCCGTACCTATTACATAATATCTATTTTCAGCCCGTAGGCTTTCAGATTTGGGGGGAAGTATTTGAATTAGATTCCATACCTGCTTTCTTTTCCCTAACATCCTTCATACGATTCCTTATCTTTTTCCGTAGATCGAAATCTTCGGTTTTCCTCATCTAAAGAAAGCATCGCAATGACTTTAAAAATGTTTCAGAACATAATTATCTATGACTTTTAAATAAAAATGTTTTAGAACTTATTTATTTATGGCTTTTAATCCGAAATTCTGGGAAAATCATTATAAAAGTGAGCAAGACAGGTAAATTTAAACTTTTGGTAGGGACCCCTTTACTGCTATCTGGTCTCGTGCATATGGAACATACATTTAGGAAAATGAGTCACAAGCCGCAAATTTTATATTTTACAAAGTGACTTATTCACAAGATGTCTTTTTTTGAATGCTTTCAATTTTGGGGAGTTTAACGCCTTCTGCAGCATGAATACATGTACCAAATTTCAAGACAGTGTATTACATATATACTGTAAACGTATTTATTTTCGCGCAGATAAATTTTCGCGCACTTAGTACTTTGACACCTTTTCGCGGGGATTTAAATTCGCGCAGCAAGGAAGTCTCACACATTGTTTATGCAATAATTGTACCTTTCGCGCAGGATTTATTTTCGCGCACAAGGTGGGTGCGCGAAAATAGCGAAAATAAATACTGCGCGAACATTAATACGTTTACAGTATCTATGAATTTCATAGGTCATCTTTATAGAGTATATTACTAGTAAATGTCCACCCAGAAATATTGCAAACTGTTTTTCCCAATATGAAATTATCAAACTTAAAATATTGAAATACTTATTTGTTAGATGTTCTACTGTTTACCATCATTGGAATCGGCATGATCTCATCTTTTCAAATATGTTAATATCTCAAAATCCATTTTTTGCGACTTGTGACTCATTTTCTTCAAATACATCACATATATGCAGGGCTGGCAAAATAGTGTAAGGGTTAATAACCAACTTCAACATAAAGGCCCTAGTCCACTATGCCGATTCTCTTGCGATTTTATCATTATTGAAACATTATTTTTCCCAAATATTTTTACATATGGCCTACACGGAAAAATGGTTTACATGTCTCTGCCTTGACAGTTCTTCCGACAGAACCCTACATGGAATTTTGCGCCGCAAATGACCCTTTTCCACTAGTTCCGTGAGAATCGCATGAGAATCGGCTTAGTGGATTAGGCCCTTAACACCAACAAGTCACTTACAAGTTCTTGCAACTCATCCTCGTCATCGATGGCGTCGATATTCCTATCGTCCGGCATGGTGGATGGCGTCCTTAACTTACTGTAGATAAACTGTAAAATATAACACAAAATACAAATTAGTTATTTAAGAAATAGATAACTATTTATGAGAAAAATCAAAGAGCCGAAGTTATCCAATGACGTATCCATATATCGACCTCCAAAGTTATGGTCCTGTCTAAGACCATAAAGTGCCTTTCTGTTTGTCTCTGTCTCTCTCCCTTCTTCTCTATCTCTATTTCCTGGGTAAGACCTTAAAGTGCCTTTCTGCCTCTTTTTTCTCTCTCTCCCTTCTTCTCTATCTCTATTTCCTGGGTATGATCATACACTGCCTCCTTCTCAGCTCTCCCACCCTTGATATAACCTTCAATGTGTTGATAAGGGCGTAAAGCAACCAATCTCACTTACTCACTTCCAAATTAGTGATGATTCCATTCATGGAAAAAATGGAGTAATAAGTTCAGGAATCCAGTGCTAACTTTTCCCAGTGTTAATTAGACGTAAGGCCTTTCTCAAACTTCGATGTAATCTTGATCCACAATTTCATGAATATTTCTTCCTTTTTGCTCTCACTCTATGTGTTTGTCGGTCAATAACCCTGAGTCTGGAGGCTCCGTGAAACAACAGACAACAATATGCACACTCTCAAGTATAAAAATAAACCATTTAAAGGTAGAAAAGTGAAATTATTTGAACAAAATATTGGTAACCGAATACAAACAGGTTATAATACTCCCAGCACTGACTTTGCCACTCAAGAAAGCACTGCGTACATGAGTCTATTCCTGGATCAAATTACCATTAATTGACAATTATTAACCGCGAATAAACATTGAAAATATCGCACGTTGTTGTGCCAAAAAGAGGGGAGGCTCAAATAGTAGGGAAAAGGTGATCGGGAATGCGACTACATTGAAATAAAACACTTCACCTGTAAGAAATTTCCCCATCATTCTTTGTACCCCTTTATAAGCTGCATAAAGGCCATAAAGGACTAAAACCCTGAGGAAAGGGCCTAGTCCACTTAGCCGATTCTCATGCGATTTTGCGCCGCAGAGGACTCTTTTCCACTGAATTCTGTGAGAATCGCATGACAATCGGCTTAGTGGATTAGGCCCTGAAGACACGCAAGTGTTGAAACGTTGGCCATGTTATAGTCCAGAAAAAATAAAAAGTGAAAAGACATCATTCCTCAACAAGTCTTTATTCTACCAACTCACAATCAACCCATCGTTAATTTCCACCCTTCCATACGGTTAGCAGTTTCCCACAACAAACATTAAAATAAAAGATACTCCTTCAGAAACCCGGGACAACTAGCATCTTGGTATTAGAGGAGGGTAGAGTGGCTTTATATCGATGGGACAGGAGTTTACTTGAGTACAATAATGGGTAACTGTGTATGGGTCAGATCTTCATAAAATGTACAATTCGCCTTCACCAATCCTCTCAAATAACCCACATTTAAGACAAAAATGAGCTTCAAAGGGGATTTGGTGAAGGTGAATTGTACATTTTCTGACAACTTGACCCATGATATATGTGTATATATGTGTGTGTCTATATAGAATGCCTGAGAGGCTGGTTTATGAGGAGGGGCCTATAGCCTAGTATAAACACAGGAGATATGGCTCAATCTGACCACATGTTCAAACTCAGCAGCAAGCATCCACCCATCCAAGTGTTGGGGAGCAGTTCAGGGGGGGGGGGGGGGAGCAGCTCCTCCTGCAGTGCCTACTCCAGGGTTCCTCCTCCAGGGTGCGTGCGGCCACCCATCCTCCTCACCTTGAGGCACCAGGAGTAGACTAGACCCCGGGCCCTCGGCTCATACATTTTATATTTATTTATATATATATATTTTCATTTTATTTTCACTTTTCTAGGGATATTCCCCCTTTTCAACTTCAAGTAGTAGACTAGACGGAGTCCGGGGCTCTCTGCTCATTCATACTTTATGATTATTATTTTTTTAAAGATTATATTTTCACTTTTCAAGGGATATTCCCCCTTTTCAACTTCAAGACTCGCTGTATTGTATTATATTGTAAAATTTATTATTTGCATTTCTTATTCTAATAGGGTCAGGTTTTAAAAAAAACAGGCTGAAAAATGATAAATACCAGGTATATCTGAGTATATTTGGTATGGAGTTGATTCAAGGGATGTGTTTGGTTATGTTGAATTGTGTTTTGAATCTAATTTTTGCATTAAATTTGGGTTATTTGGGAGGGTTTCTAAATGTGAATTGTGCATTTTCTGGAAATTCCACCCAATACATCATGGAAAAAGGATCAAAGAGGATAAATTATACTATCTAAAGGGCACTGAGCGATGAAATGACACTCAGACTGACTTGCATGGCATGATTTGTCTAGGTTAATTGTTTCGACTGTCGTAAAAAAATGTGCTATTCAAAAATCAGGCTGGTATATATATCAACTAAGTCATTTGAAACCCACACCATTCCCTCAATGGCAATATTAGAAATATCGAAATGTGGGTCAAATCGTCAGAATAGGTACAATTCACCTTCCCCAATCCTCTCAAATAACCCACATTTAAGACAAACGACCTTCAAAATGCCGTTTAACATAACAGAACACATCCTTTGAATCAATGAGATACCAAAATACTCCTACCTGGTATATATCATTTTTCAGCCTAATTTAGCAGAATTTCCTAAAGAGCTGAGCTGCCAATTGCATGAACATCTTGAAAATCTGACCCATATATTGATTATGAAATACAGTTTGAAGTAATGTTATCAACAGAAAGATGTATAATTAAATTATCAAAACAAATAATTGGCATCCTAAGTAACTGGTTGTTATCTCTCCACGAACCCATCAGGGGATTACATTGACCAGATAAGAGTAATTCTACCACAGGATGATCACGATAACAAGGTGGGTCATGTTATCAGAAAATGTACAACAATTCGCCTTCCCCAATCCTCTCAAATAACCAAAATTTCAGACAAAAATGAGCTTTAAAAAAGAGTCTTACATACCCGAACAGATTCTTTAAAACTGCATAACACCAAATATACTCTGATATATACCCAAAATTTATCATTTTTTTAGCAGAATTTAATGAATGTATAGAGCTGTCAATTGTACTTTTTAAAAAAAATCTGAACCAGATACGGAAGGCAACGATCAACGATTATCAACCAGAACTTAATGAGTCAGTCAGGTTCAGAAGGCAGTTTTGGACCCCTACGTTTTAGGGGTCATTAACTAACACTTTAGCCTTAGTCTTAGCCTTATGGTTAATCGCTGGATGTGGAATTGAGGAATGTGGCCTTCTGGACAGGACTGGAATGAAGACCGACATGGGGAACCAACTACATTCTGACCCCCCTGGAATAAAACATGGCGTCCCAATTATCCGGGTGAGGAACCTAATTCTCTGAGTGCCACGTCACTGGAAATAACACGCCCACCTCACTTTAACAGCAATTTTCATAATTAATAATAACTATTTCCAAGGCCCTGCAATGATTTATAGGGTCGGATTTCCAGAAAATGTACAAATCGCCTTCACCAATCCTTCCAAATAACCCACATTTAAGACAAGAACAAGCTTCAAAATGCAGTTTAACATAACAGAACTGATCGATACTTTAAATCAATGCGACACCAAATATACTCAGATAAACCTGGTATTCATTATTTTTCAGCCTAATTTAGCAGAATTTCCTAAATGTGTAGAGCTGCCAATTGTACATTTTCTGAAAATCTGACCCTTATAGCGCTAAAAGACAGAGACCAGTGCTACTAGGAGGAAGTCTCCCTAGTCTCATCTCTTTCTCATGCATCCATGCTAAGCAAGTTCATGTTTCGCCCTTGAACCACTATGATCTGTAGGCTAGGAGAGGAGAAGGTCTATTTCTGCTGCAGTCAGCATGGTTTCTATAGACACTCAGCAGATTCAAGGGTTAATATATACAGATAGAAATTTGACATGAATTCCCAAAATTCCCATGGAAAAAAACCGCCGAAAAGTAGATCACACAAGCTTACATAAGGGTAAGATTTTCAGAAAATGTACAATTAGCAGCTGTACACATTAGGTAAATTCTGCTAAATTAAGCTGCCATTTCGTCAATACCAGGTAAATTCGAGAATATTCTGCATTGCATTGATTTAGTAATCTGTTTGGTTAGGTTGAGCTGTATTTTGAACTTTATATTCGTCTGAAATTTGGGTTATTTGAGAGGATTGGCGAAGACGAATTGTACATTTTCTGAAAATCTGACCCAGAAACTAGGTTTAGGTATTTAATTAACCCCATCAACAATTGTCGACCCAGTGGGGTCTTTAGAATATTCTTTAAGATGTTATGCCATGAATGTCACCCATGGATGTTACATAGCAGCAGAACAGGTACGTGGGATATGGGTCAGATTTTCAGAAAATGTACAATTGGCAGGAATTTCTGCTAAATTCGACTGAAAAATGATAAATAACAGGTATATCTGAGTATATTTGGTATCACATTGATTTATAATATCAGTTCTGTTATGTTAAACTGCATTTTGAAGCTCATTTTTGTCTTAAATTTGAAGCTCATTTTTGTCTTAAATTTGGGTTATGTGAGAAGAGTTATTTTGGAGGGTTTCTGAATGTGAATTGTGCATTTTCTGGAAATTCCACCCATTACATATATTGGTTGGAGGAGCCCTGTATTATAAGATAGGAGGCGTGCATGGGGATCGAATGCATGGTATTTATACAGCCTTGATGGTTATTATACCCTACCACCATGAAGCGGCAGTAGTAGGGGTAAATACTGACATCATTTATCCCTGCCAGGAACAGTTGGCTGTTTCATGCTAATCTAACACAACCTGAGCTTGGCACAATCCCGCCCCAGGGCTCCATTTACAAACCTGTAGCTTCACATCTTCTTTACCTTTCCTTATCCCAAGTATCATCCACAGACAGACTAATATTGTGGTACCGGTATCCCTTCAACTGAACAGCCTAGGCCCAAAGTGGAGAGAATCCCTTCAAATGAGGGGAAACACTATATGTTAGACGTGTGAACACCTCTGCAGCGCTACGACAAATGAGATCAGGATCTCATCGAACGTTCTATCCAGGCTCTCTTGGCAACGTGTTGACGTTGCTAGTTTTAACTTGGTAACCCTTATGGTTACGTCAGAGCTATGGCTGTTGCCTCTCTTGACTTGAAAAAATGAAGGGAAAGCCTCTCGCCTCAAACCACCTTGAATCTAGTTGTACATTCAATCTTTATGACTGACTATGTTCCATCTATTGCCCTCCTTGGGTAGAACTAGTTCTAAGCTTGGTTCCTTATAACGATATTTCCAGTCTAGGCCCAAAGTTGAGAGAGTCCCTTCAGACGGAGGGAAAGCCTCTCGCCTCAAACCGCAATTATAGTTCCATTAAGACCGTAAAATGCCATTAAAATCCCATTAGAACGCCTAGTCCTAGGCCAGGAAACCAATGAGCGAAGTAGGCGTCAAATCATTGACATACCATTCTTATCTTATCTGTGGGTTTGGGCCTAGAGTGTGAAGCGGGCAGGAAACCAATGTTTTTCGTATTATTTCGAAAGGAAAATCCCTCTATATAAGGTTAAGATTTTCAGAAAATGTACAATTGGTAGCTCTACACATTTTAGGAAATTCTGCTAAATTTTGTTGAAAAATGATGAATACCAAGTATATCTGAGTATATTTGGTATCGCATTGATTTAAAGTATCAGTTCTATTATGATAAACTGCATTTTGAAGCTCACTTTTATCTTAAATGTGAGTTATTCGAGAGGATTGGTGAAGGCGAATTATAAATATTCTGAAAATCTGACCCATATATGAGTTTAATATCATATGGTATGAATCATATCTCGATGCAAATTATTCTGATGATTCACTTTCCAGGAATAGCCAATTTTATAATGGTAATTAGGAAAGCGGCTAGAACATCAAGAGTAATTTATTCCTTTTATATATTTTCTACAAAGAAAAACTTTAAATATCTCCTCACTATTTATATTTAACAGCAGATAGAAAGATAAATACAGGTTAACTAACGAGAGGGTTGAAGGAGCGTGAATATTGCACGAGTTGCAATATTCTAAGCGACTGAAACCATGACAACCCCATGTAAATCACTAGTGAAATACGCACTATGCGTAAATCACTCTGGATACATTGTTTTCTGAGCAATGCGTGGATAATAAAGTACAACAATTTAGCATTTTCGAGAGGTCCTGAGGATGGTTGCTACTTTTTAACCAACACAAATCCATCAACTTCCCGTGGGTCATGGGGTAATGGTAGACTATAATAGGTTTTTTTTTGTATAGCCGCCATTTTGAATCTAGATTCGCATGGAATTATGGGACTAATGGTACAGTGTAAACTCTATAGAAAACGTGCCATGTTCAGCATGGGATATTTATTAATATTCTTATGTAAATATCCATGTATTATACATGTTTCCATAACACAAGTCCCCATCTTTCCCATCATGTATTTGGTTTTCAATACTCATTGATACAAACTCTGATATTGGTAAAAACATTCTTGCAATTTTCGATAAAACATTCCCAAATATCTGTATGTCAGATTTCAACAGAATCCATCCCAGAATGCACTGCAATAGACATGCGCAGTGGCACATGCAAGTCCCATATTGAAGTCAAATATCCCCCACTTTTCCCTCTTCTTAAAGGCCATAAGGAATCACGTGTCAACTACTTTTCGGGCAGACTATAACGACAACTATGAGTCTGCGTTGAATACACATCACATTGGTTACAAAGCCGAAATGACTTTTTTTACAAAGCTGAAATGACTTAAAACGTCACATATTTATCATTGGCCAGATAACTGCCGATCTTTTTTACAAGCCATTCATAAATGTTGGATGGATTCTGGCTCAGTCTTGCAAGAAAGTAAGGAAGAAAATAAGGGGTAATTCTTGTAGAAGAGTCGGCAGTGTAACAAGAACGTTTGTTATGAATTCCGAGCAAGGCCCCGTCTACCTTTTTGGCAACGGGGAAAATATACACCAGCCTTGCAACTAAAATCGACCCGGGTAAACAAGGATGCACTATTCACACCCGAGAAATCTTTTTTTAACGACACAATTTACCCTGAAACCTAGAGGGAACAGGTAGACGTTGTTTGCATATTTACTTTTATACATTTTGATATGAGGCGAAATTAAAAACATCCTCCACTCCCTTCAAAACTGCTACCATGTACTGAGAGGAGGAACTCTCGATCTCTTGGCGACGGTGTATTTTACCTCGCTACAGTCTATGACATCATAGACAGGTGCACCCGTTGCCAGGTGTGATGTCAGAAATTAGATACCACCTGGTAGACACATCCTTATTATTTTTGAAAGTTCCAAAAATGAATAATGGAATATCCCAAGTCAAATTAATTGATGGTGCAAAAATAAAAATTCTTGTGTTTTTTATTTTAGGCCCAGCCTAGTTATGTTGTGCAGGAGTTGGGTGGTGTTTGGCACGACATATATGTTTCTCCCCTTTGATGGGCTCATCGGGCAGATTAAAAATTGTTTACACATTTTGAATTCACCCACCCATATTTGATTTTATAAAGGACACGAATACACAATTGATTATGAAGCTGATTGCTAGGTGAGAACATTTTAATTGTGGGTGGATTTATATATTATTTGTATTTAATAATTTTTATTCAGACAAAAAGATTATGTAACGAGTACATTCTTCTCAGAATTTGCTGATTCTCTGATTTACAAAAAATGGATTTTTATACTTTTCGCATGCTGTTTATACTTTACTCATGCTGTAGCTGATTAATCAATATAACAAATAAAGGTATCAGAACTCTATATAAGATTTAGGTTATGTCGGGTCATGCCATTTATATCAAGAAAAGGACCCAATGAAGCTAAGATAGTACGAACACATAATACATATATCTATAACTCTGTGGTCTATACCAACTAATTTACAAGAAAAATACAAGATTTACAAGACAAATACGAGATATATATGCATAATCACATATTAAGTAATACATGGGAGTGAAAGTGGTATATATAATCGTGGTCTGATGCATTAACTACATGGGGAAATCCCCATAATGTCAGACTCCATTTACAATGGCATTTGTCCAATATAGGGACAGACTGGTCATCTCTGTGCCATACTGCACTACCAGTAATCAGAGTCAGATAGATACAGGTTAACTAACGAGTTGGTTGAAGGAGCGTGAATATTGCATGAGTTGCAATATTCTAAGCGACTGAAACCAATGAGTTAGTTAACAGATTTATTATACATGCTTTCAATCATGAAAATAGAAAAAAATTGAGTCATAAATTTGAATTTTACCAGTAATCTTAGTAAAAAAACCCAGATTGGTTGCCATGACAACCCCACGTAAATCACTAGTAAAATACTCACACTATGCGTAAATCACTCTAGATACGTTGTTTTTAGAGCAATGTGTGTATAATAAATATATATATCCGTAATTCAAATATAACTTTTTACATAAGGCTGACTAAGTGACAATACAGCCCTTCAAAGTCAGCTATTTACTATTAACGTCCTTCACACTCATAAGCTGATGGTAAGTTTCCCATAGCCACCCTTACAATAACTCTCCTAGAATAACATAGCGGGAAACAGACGTCAACATCCTCCAGTAAAAACTATAAGATACCCACCTACACATCTCTATATACCAAAGTCTAACAGTGGAAAAGCAATGCTTAGAACTAGTTGTGGGTCAGATCTTCCGAAAATGTACAATTCGCCTTCACCAATCCTCTCAAATAACCCACATTTAAGACGAAAATGAGCTTCAAAATGCAGTTTAACATAACGGAACTGATACTTTAAATCAATGTGATACCAAATATACTCAAATATACCCGGTATTCATCATTTTTCAGCCTAATTTAGCTGAGGTTCCAAAATGTGTAGAGCTGCCAATTGTACATTTTCTGACGGTCTGACCCTTGTAGGTCTCACCAACAAAAACAATGCGTTTAACCTTTATTATCCTGCAGCAACAATAAATATGAGCGATAATATAATGTTGAGCCCAATGTACTGCTACTGGATATCATGAGGTAGGCCTATACTTATATAAGGGTCAGATCGCCAGAAAATGTACAATTGGCCTTCACCAATCCTCTCAAATAACCCACATTTAAGACAGAAATGAGCTTCAAAATACAGTTCAACATAACCAGACAGATTTATTGAATGAATACAATACAGAATACACTCAGATATTGTCATTATTTATCATTTTTCACTCTAATTTAGCAGAATTTGAGAGATGTGCAGAACGGTAGATTGTGCATTTTCTAAAAATCTGACCCAGGTGTTTAATGCTACATTTTCTAACGGTCTGACCCGTGTAGGACTCACCAACAGAAAAATGCTTTTAACCTTTATTATCCTCCAGTAACAATAAATATGAGTGAGAAATACCCAATGTACTGCTACTGGAGGTGTTTAATAGACCCTCGTAGGAGACGTGACAGATAGGTAGTCGTGTGCGGATTACGATGGACTATTTGTTGATGGACCGTACCGACAGAGATAATTACTAGTGTAAGAAGCACACAACCAGCTGTGAGATACTCTGCCTTACGTCATTGACATACAGATAGCCCTTCTTCGTCGGCGAGTGAAGAAAGCTAGCGACATATTTTTCACTGAGCTTGTATTCAAAATATGCTTTTTTATGATTTATAATTCGGATATATTCTTATGTCATAATCATCGAGAACAGATGTTAAGGAATTTTTGGAGGTCTTTTAGGTACTCCCTCCTATTGTTTTATTTTATTTTCCCTTTCTCCAGATATGACCCATTTGGTAACTCAAATGGGAAGAGAATACGAAACATATCCATAAGGCGAAACTGTACCAGACATTTGATACAAGAGGATATTTCCCAGAAACATTGGCCCACTTGGATCATTATATTATACTGGATGCAGGGAGGTGGCTAATGTAGGGGAATCAGGGAGGTTTGTTTTTGTTGGACCTGTCCGCTAGTGGGTTAAGGTAATGAATGGTTCCATAAATCTAGCAAAAAAATATATAATGTGTGTCAGGATAACATTAAAAAGGAGAGAAAATGAGAGGGTCAGAATAATTTCTTGGGAAAAAGAAAATGAGGTACTTGCAGTCTAGGCCCAAAGATGAGGGAGTCCCTTCAAACGAAGGAAAAGCTTCTCGCCTCTAACAGCAAAGTGCCATTATAATTCCATTAAGACCGCAAAATGTCCCGTTAAAACGCCGAGTTCTAGGCCAGGAAACCGAATAGCGAAGTAGGCAGAACTATTTGCGAAGTAGGGGTCCAATCACGGACATACCATTCTTATCTGATCTGAGGGTTTGAACCTAGAGTACTTGGAGATTCTCATCTGTAGGTTGTTGAGAGCAAATGCTAACATTCAATTTTTATTTTATTCCGTGAAAAAGGTTCAACCATAGAGCCGAAACGTTGGAATCAACTATCTTACCAACCAAAAATATATTTTAAAATAACAACAAAAAACACGGAATAAATAAACAATTTCAACACAATGGCTGACCTTCTGCTTTTGGTGTTCGAGCAACTTAATTTTATATTTATTTTGGCTGGAGAATGTATTACATTAATAAAGACGCTTGACCGTACATGGTTGTTTTTTTAATATATGAAACTTCAGGGATAACTAAATTCGAAATAAACTACATAACAGTGGAACCTCATATTAAGACCACCTCATTATAGAGATCACCCCTCAATTAAGAACAGTTTACCCAGTCCCTAATTATTCCCTCTTATTAGATTTAGAGCCCTCTAAAGAGACCACCTCGCTATGAGACCACAAATCATTCAGTCCCAAGGATGGTCTCAATAGAGAGGTTCCACTGTACCAGGTAAACATGCAGTAAAAACAAAACCACTCATGATACTACATGTACGAACAACTGGAACAAGAAAACTGAAATACAAGCCCAGATCTAGACCCATGACTTCTTTGAATCCCCGAATCCGACTCATATTATGTTTTATTCCACTAGATATCGCAGCCGATTTCCGTCCAATCCAAATAAAGATTACAGCCTCTCCAAGTCACTGATACCCAGTAGATAGAAGTAAAAGGTTTGAACTAAACTAAGTACAAACCTGGCTTATATCAACGTTAAAGATAAAAGTACAGGGAACGACCATCTGTATCTCAGCAGCAGGGTAGACCATATAACTCCATTACCTACGTGGGTTCAGTTATCAGAAAAATGTTCACCAATCCTCTCAAATAACCCACATTTAAGACAGAAATGAGCTTCAAAATGTTGTTTAACATAACAGAACTGATACCTTAAATCAATGCGATACCAAATATACTCAGATATACCCAGTATTCTACAGTTTTTAGTCGAATTTAGCAGAATTTCCTAAATGTGTAGAGCTGCCAATTGTACATTTTTGAAAAGCTGACCCATATATAACTCCATTACCTACGTACTACATCACTCAGGGTAGAGTCAGAGAGCTGCTCGGGGAAATAAAAAAGAGCAACTGGTGGCTAGCAAACGCACCATTAAGGCTTTGAACATCATTGCTTCCAGGGAAGTGTGCATTTGGGTCAGATTTTCAGAAAATGTACAATTCGCCTTCGCCAATCCTCTCAAATAACCCAAATTTCAGACGAAAATAATGTTCAAAATACAGTTCTTCCTAACCAAACAGATTGCCAGAATCAATGCAATGCCAAACACACTCGAATTTACCTAGTATTGACCATTTTTCAGCCTAATTTAGCAGATTTTACTCAATGTGTACAGCTGCCAATTGTGCATTTTGTGAAAATCTGACCCATTTCTTTACGAGGGCTTGGAGTAAAGTAGATATAATAGTGTTTGCTACAATCACTAGAAGTGACTAGTGTTATCAGTCAAGCAGCTAACCATCAGTACCAGGGGATAACACCTCCTCCTTCCTAACAACGAGTTGTTCCTAAGAAGCTACTTGTTGGCCAGTTTCGCGGAGGGGTTTCAGAACTTGCCCTTCAAACCAGAGGTGATCCTTGTTTGCAGGGATGGATAAACTGCGCATTTCCCATGGTTGCGATTCACGCAAATGGCAACTGGCTTATTTGAAATGGCAAAGGGGATAAGCTTGGCTGGGCAAGCTGGAGGTATGGGTCAGATCGTCAGAAAATGTACAATTCGCCTTCACCAATCCTCTCAAATAGCCCACATTTAAGACAAAAATTAGCTTTAAAATAATGCAGTTTAACATAACAGAACTGATACTTTAAATCAATGCGATACCAAATATACTTAGATATACCCGATGTTCAAAATTGTTCAGCCTAATTTAGCAGAATTTCCTGAATGTGTAGAGCTGCCAATTGTAAATTCTCTGAAAATCTGACCCTTTAAATCCGGTCCAGCTATGACAGGTCAAGGTAAATGGGTTGTGTGCGTGAGTTATATATATGGGTGGTGTGGGTGGGTGAGTTATATAGGTGGTGTGGGTGGGTGGGTAATCAGAAAGTGTGGAGAGGAGATGATGGATGATGGTGAGGAATGGGCTTCTAGGTTTAGGGATTGTTGTGGTTTACATGGGTCAGATTCTGAGAAAATGTACAATTTACAATTTAGTCTTCACCATTCCTCTCAAATAACCCACATTTAAGAGAGAAATGAGCTTCAAATTGCAGGTTAACATAACTGAACTGATACTTTAAATCAGTTTGATACCAAATATACTCAGATACACCCAAAATTTATCATTTTTTAGCAGAAGTTAGCAGAATTTCCTAAATATGTAGAGCTGCCAATTGTACATTTTATGAAAATCTGACCCATATTGGCATGAGTTGGTGCAGTAGTATAGCATTGGACTGAACTGATGATACGATTGAAGGATTTGGAGAGCATCAGACTGAAAGGTGTTAGCACAAGCCTGGATTCATGTATAAATAGAAGCAAAGCTTCCACAAAACTTCCTCAGGTTCCACATGCATGTCTCTACATACAGCGTCTTCCACGGGGGGGGGGGGGGGGGGGGGCGGGGGCATTTCAAGATAGAGGTGAAATATAGTAAATGTATGATTGACATGAGTGTGCAGCGTACACAACTGGAAAGACAGAAATAGAACAGCATACGCTAACAGAAATAACTCAAACGTATTCTTCTGTATAGTTCTTAACTGAAGTTCGAAGCTGAGGGGAGGGAGGACCACTTCTTTTGGTAATCAGGCCCGTGCCATCCTGATACATACTGATACACCTCACCGCCTCTGGTGTTGTGCATCACCGCCATCACGGCCGTGGGGGAGAGGGTGATGATAAGACAAGGGGAGCTGTCCCCCAAATCTGAGTTCCTCTATCCTAACCCAGCTTTTATTTTTATGAGGAGGTGACAGATTTTGAGAGGTTTAATGGAATTCCATCTTCCAAACATCCCCATCAAAGAAATATCTCTGCTGGGAAGTTATCAGGTTACCAACTATAGTAGCATGAATGAAATGAATTGAATGACTTAAAAAAGTAGGGATGAAATATAGGGATGTTTATAAAACACTCTAGGTCCAAACCCTCGGATCAGATAAGAATGGTATATCAGCCTACTTCGCTAATCGGTTTTCTGGACTCAAACTCGGCGTTCTAATGGGAATATAATGACATTTTGTGGTCTTAATGGAATTATAATGGCACTTTGCAGTTAGAGGCGAGAGGCTTGCCCTTTGTTTGAAGGGACTCTCTAAACTTTGGGCCTAGACTGAAAACAAAACATATTAATTTTGTCACTTTATACATAAACTAGGTTGTAACTTTGTAGGAATTCAGATCCTGGGGCTGCAGGTGATTGACATTAGTCAATTCCAAGTATAAATAAAATCTTTTAAAAAATATCATTAAGAAATATTGTTAGTTCACCTCACATTCTTTAAATCAAACATGTGTAAATGACTATATTTTATTGAACATTACATACAGAGAGAATGGAACGAGGTGCTAGTAATTGAATATTTATTGGATGAGATTTTGTATTATATGATCCTAGCATAGACAAATATGATATATTAACCTTTATTTTTGGTTTTGAATCTTCATAAAGTATCTAAAAGCTAAAAGAAAACCCAATTCGAATTTTTATTGTACACTCAACCCTGAGCCCATAGATTGTGTTTCTTTACATGGTTTTTCGGAGGAGTTCTTATAATAAATGGCACGATGGAGGGTTCAAACTGAAATGGGACAAACCCTGAAGGGTGTCGCGATCAGTTTGAACCCAAACAGAGTGCCATTTGCTATTTATTACACACTGTATTTGAATGTATAAAAAGTAGATTTAACCTGTTTTGCCTATAGTTTAGCTTGAGGAGGCTTGATTCACCGCAATTTGTAGGCCTAAGTTACGTGGTCCAGAACAACGTCATTTGCAACAGATTTGTAAGTCAGGCCTCCGCTGCACCAACCAGATTGCGTCTTTTTGTCACGGGTAACCATGGAAGCCCGAACTGATCGCATGTGCAGTTCGGATCAACCAAACTGCACCCCTGAACTGCACCTTTCTAACTGCTCATGTGTATAATAAAACAAGTATTTATACCCTAAAACCCTCAAGCGTAACACTTCCATATCAATGTGTTACATCAGGCCTTACACAGAACCAGAGACACTTAAGGGATATTGCCCATTTGTAAACCATTGGGTACCAGTGTTAGCGAGTGTTAGTGGGTGTGTTATGGTGAAGAGTAGGGATGGGAAGGCTCACACCTGGAGTCAATAGACATCCTTCTCCCTTCTCTACTTTCTCTCTCCCTCACCTCACCTATAGAGGGTCAGGTGGAGTGATGAGGGTGAGGGCACGCGCTCACCACATCCTATAGTACCCAGTAATGAGGCTGGCGAGACTCAACCAAACATTCAATGATTTCTTTTCTTTCCACTACAGGGTGGGTTGACAAGAGTCTAGCCCACTGGGATAAGTCTAGCCCACTGGGATAAGCATGTTATTACACACTCAACTGATTTATGATAGATGTTTGGTTTGGAAGATTTATAAGTCTTTCATAGCCAAGTGATCTATCTCTACCTGCCTTATCTGGTATTTGTTTTCCAAAGGTAACAGTACAGAACAGAACAAAACAGGTAGTACACTTCAGCTTATAATCTGGTCTTCCAGTGTATGCCTCTATATGAGGCATTTGATATTATCAAACAATAATCATAAAAAAGATACAGTATACCACATCTCCATTTATATATATGTACAAAACCGGTGGGAGAAATTAGACTTAGCACTTATTGGACGAGTTGCCGCATGGCACGTCACGTAAATAAAGAATGAGATCGGAGATCGAGTTCTTTATTTACGTGTCCGTGGGGCAAAAAGTCCTATAAGTTGATTATTATACATGCCTAGTTTTGCATGTAAAACGTGCCTAATTAAAAAGATAATAACATAATTTACCATATCTGGTTTTCGTATAAGAGGAATATAAGTAGAAACAGTTGAAACAAAAGCACAGTTGAAAGCACTCGCACCAGCAAACTTGCACCACCAAACTTGCGTCGGCATGACAACATGCCGGTAGTAATGTACTAGTCCATTACCGCATTACAAGTAATGAGCAGCTGTCGGGGCCTTGGTAGTGAATGTGTGTATAATAAATACCTATAATTAAACTATTGAACAATGAATCAACAGGCAAAAAATGGACATACTATTGACGATATTAACCCCATTAGATGATATATTCAACTTCTGGAAAGTGAGTGAGTCAGATTGGTTGCTTTACGCCCTTATCAACACATTGAAGGTTATATCAAGGGTGGGAGAGCTGAGAGGGAGGCAGTTTATGATCGTACCCAGAAAATAGAGACAGAGAAGGGAGAGAGTGACAGAGAAAAAGGGAGAGAGACAGAGAAGAAGGGGGAGAGAGACAGAGAAGAAGGGAGAGAGACAGAGAAGAAGGGAGAGAGAGACAGAGACAAAGGGAGAGAGACAGAGAAGAAGGGGGAGAGAGACAGAGAAGGGAGAGAGACAGAGAAGAAAGGAGAGAGAGACAGAGAAGAAGGGAGAGAGAGACAGAGAAGAAGGGAGAGAGAGACAGAGAAGAAGGGAGAGAGAGACAGAGAAAAAGGACTCTGTTGATTCATGTGTGAGAACTAACAGATCTACCGCAACTTCTCCTCAGGGGGAGAATGGGTTCCTTCCTGCAGCTTTGATTGGCAGATTGCTACTCTTACACCACTAACACTCCAGATCTAAACCCGGTGTAGGCTTAATCAGCCTGGTATGGCTCTTCTAACACTTTTTTCATGACAATCCCACCCCCAAGAGTGACACAGCTAGTGAAAACAAACCCACAGAACTACTGTCAGTTAGTACAAACAAAGATATTTGAGTCAAGTTATCAGAAAATGTACAATTTACCTTCACCAATCCTCTCAAATAACCCACATTTAAGACAAAAATGAGTTTCAAAATGCAGTTTAACATAACAGAACTGATGCTTTAAATCAATGTGATACCAAATATAGTCAGATATACCTGGTATTCATAATTGTTCAGCCTAATTTAGCAGAATTAACTGAATGTGTAGAGCTGCCAATTGTACATTTTCTGAAAATCTGACGCATAAATACAGGAACCGTTAGGCCATCTTGATTATGAGTGCCAAAACACAGAAACTACTTTAGCCCCGTCTAACTTTTTCTACTTTCCTGTCTCCCCCTCTCTCCTCCTACACTCCGTACCCAGCGATGGTACCAGGTAAAAGCATATAACAGCAAAACAGCAGCAAGGGAAATATAGCGGGCTGAAGAACACATTCCTTAGGGGTCGCGAGATAGGCCAGACAAAAACATGGGAAAAGCCTGATCCAGCTCTTGGAGAATACTAAACTAAACCTGTGTGGGAGGCTAGGAGTGTCAGATTGTCAGAAAATGTACAATTTGCCTTCACCAATCCTCTCAAATAACCCACATTTAAGACAAAAATAAGCTTCAAAATGCTGTTTAACATAACAGAACTGATACTCTAAATCAATGTGATACCAAATATACGCAAATATACCTGGTATTCATCATTTTTCAGCCTAATTTAGGAGAATTTCCTAAATGGGTAGAGCTGTAAATTGTACATTTTCTGAAAATCTGAGCCATGAGTGAGAGGGAAAGTCTGCCCTCAATAGCAAACGAATGAGGTTCACTTCCAAAACAAGAAGGCAGGTGAGTCAAGTTATAATGATGATCAGCCAGAATTCTGTTTAGTCTGAGAGGAGATTCTCGTGAGAAGCAATGGTATAACGCCTTATATATATATCATCTAATGAACTAAGTTATATGAAGTTATATATGTAAAACAATAGGAATTGGTGTAATAATGAATGGAACAAAAGAAGCTATGCAGACAAACCATCTTACATTTTTATATAGACAGTCTTTTTATCAATTCTATTGAGACTAAAAGGTGGTCTCCACTGGCTGCGGTAAGCTCTGCGGTAAGCCTTGCGATGGTTCTGTAGGTGGAGAGGAATGACAAGATCCTGCTTACATGGATCCCTGGCCAAGTAGGCAGGACCTCGCCACTTCTCACCATCACAACACCATCGCAAGGCTAACCGCAAGGCTTATCGTAGAGCTTACCGCAGCCAGTGGAGACCACCCTTAATAGTTAACATTGTATGGTATGGTATCATCATGTTACGTAATCATCCGGAAACACCACAACAGCCTTATAGCTGACGGATGGTCAGTGATGTCCATTATTGATTATTGACATGTCTGTACCAGGAATCAGCTCAATAAACTCCGTTACCTTCCAAGTAGCTTATTTGCCTTAAGGGTGGTCTCCACTGGCTGCGGTAAGCTCTGCGGTAAGCCTTGCGGTAAGCCTTGCGATGTTGTTGTGATGGTTCTATAGGGGGAGAGGAGTGGTGGAGAAGGTCCTAAAGGCGAGGTCCTGCCTACATGGCCAGTGAACCATGTAAGGAGGATCTCCACCACTCCTCTCCACCTACAGAACCAGCACGACACCATCGCAAGGCTTACCACAGAGCTTAACGCAGCCAGTGGAGACCACCCTTAAGCCTCAACTGGTATCTACAGTAGTTTTTTTTTAAACTCAATTCAAGGCCAATAGAATATTTAATTTTATATAGAAAAGAAAAGATGCGAAATCCACCATGGATGTTTACACACGTTGCCTAGTAAAATTACTCGTTAAACCATAAGAACACTCTCATTACTACGTTCGAAAATACTAATATGAACATTACTATTACAAAGCACGTTATCATTCAGGGTATATCAATTTAGAAGAACAATATTACATTGAATACATCGAACGAACAAAAGCAAGGCGCGTGGCATCCCTTGGGATACTAGTACAAAATCATATCATAGACACTAGTATTCAAACTAAACTAACTCATATCTTAGTAGTTATCCCTTCGGAATCATGCCGACTGTTGTCACAGTATCAAGTTAAACTACATTTTTAGTAGTAACTCCTAGTTTATATCTATTTTACACTACCCTACATTTATACACATTATTAATCACATTTAATACTCTTTCTAAACAACTTATTTTCAGGAAGTATAATAAAGTCAGGTACTAATATATGAGGACTTGGGTGATATATATACGCATTGCCTTACACCGCCAGTAAAACAAAGCGCAGGAGTCAAGTCAAGTCCTCAGAAAATGTATAATTCACCTTCACCAATCCTCTCAAATAACCGAAATTTACGACGAAAATCATGTTCAAAATACAGTTCAACATAACCAAGCAGATTTATCGAACGAATACAATACAGAATACAATACAGAATACACTTAGATATACCTAGTATTTATCATATTTCACTCTAATTTAGCAGAATGTGAGAGATGTGTAGAACTGTAGATTGTGCATTTTCTGAAGATCTGACCTAGGATATCTAGTTAGTAGTGAGCGACTCTTTTGGGTCAGTTTTTCAGAAAATGTACAATTTAATTTCACCAATCAAATAACCCAGATTTCAGATGAAAATAAAGTTCAAAATACAATTCAACCTAACCAAAGAGATTGCTAGAATCAATGCAATGCCGAATATACTCAGATATACATAGTATTGACCAAATTGCAGCCTTATTGAGCAGAATTTACTAAATGTGTACAGCTGCCAATTGTACATTTTCTGAAAATCTGACCCTCATCCATCCTTGTAATGATGCGAGTTACTCATGAGTTTATGAGACAGACTTGACCCCAGGCTAGCCACTACGGAGCCCTGAGTAGCCATGTTTATATGCACAATATGGCAGCAAGTCAGTGTTGATATTGTTATTGAGTCGATCCCAACCCATAGGTTAATGGGTTAGATTTTCAGAAAATGTACAATTCGCCTTCACCAATCCTTTCAAGTAACCCACATTTAAGACAGAAATGAGCTTCAAAATGCTGTTTAACATAACAGAACACATCCTTTGAATCAACTCGATACCAAATATACTTAGATATACCTGGTATTTATCATCTCTCAGCCTAATTTAGCAGAATTTCCTAAATGTGTAGAGCTGCCAATTGTACATTTTCTGAAAATGTGACCCTAATAGAGCATCTAGTCCAGTCAACAAGATAGAACCACTCCATATCTCGGCTTATCGTTTCACTTTGAGCATCATCTTCGGAATTGGCACATGCCCCGAGGGGACTCGCTTCTTTTAGGCTCTTGGGATCAGAAGGGTCAAATCTTCCGAAAATGTACCATTCACCTTCGCCAATCCTCTCAAATAACCCAAATTTCAGACGAAAATAAAGTTCAAAATACAGTTCAACCTAACCAAACAGATTGCTAGAATCAATGCAATGCCGAATATACTCGGATGTGTACAGCATTGCTATTAGCAATGCGTGTGCATTGGGGCTAGCCAATCCCTACTCACATATACTAACCCCACCTGGCGCCGCCCTCTCACACTCCCCAGTCCCCGCACCTCAACCCTTCACTTCACTTCGAGCCACCGCTTTCATCGCACCTATTAAATATTGGCCGAGTGAATCATACCGGTGTCGAACCACATCACCTCGACACACGGCGTTCACCCATGAGAATACTATTACCTAGAAAAGTCAGAGAGAGGTATAGGGTATCACGATATTACGATACGAATATGGCAAACAGAAGGAGAAATAGACCCAAGAAGCCTCAGCAGGAGGAGGACAATCCTGAAATGAATATTCCTGAGGGAGAAACCCACGAAGAGGGAGAACAACCCGAGGGCGACCAAGCCTCAGGGGAAGACGAAGTACCTGAGGGAACTCCACCTAAAGGAAAGGCACCTAGGTTGAACATGAAGAAATTGGACTCACAGGTACGCGAGATGAGTCAGGCAATGGGCGGTATACAAGGTTGTGTCGACAAAATGGCGCAGCAACTAGCAATGGTCGTGAGACATGCCGCCGGCAAGGGTCAACAGTCAAAGTCCAAACGGAACAAAAGTTCTAAGAAGAAGAAGAGGGTAGAAACAGAATCAGAGTCTGAGACGTCAGAGAGTGAATCTTCCGAGAGTGAATCCGAGTCAGAGGAAGACAGCCCTGTCAAGAAAAAGAAAACCAAGAGCCATAGGAGGTCCGAGGTCAAGGCCCCAAACATACTGAAACGCCAGCTTGACGCAGACCGCTTCCTCGAGCGGGAAATGGAGAGGGAGAAGAAAACCTCGGGCCTCCATGGTAAGCGACAACTCATTTCTGACATATTATCTGAGAAAATACTAGCCAAGCCGTATATGTATATTAACAGGGACGGGGTGACCACTGTTAAGCAGAGATTAGAAGCCCGCCCTACTATGAGTGCAATGGAATACGTGGATGCATTTCTTAGCCTGCTAGATGATAAACGAGCATTTCGCCGACATGAGTATCGTGATATGTTACATCATTTACGTAGAGTTACAAGGGATTCGCTTGAGCACCCATGGCCACTAGTCAGGCGATGGACGCAGTATGTATGGGATTGTATTGAGAGTGGGACTATGGACTGGGAAGATAAGTCTCTAATTCAGGACGAGAGAGTAAGATTGTGTTTGACTGGGAACTATAATGCACAAGGCTATGCTGGTTCTGTCCCCCGAGGCGGGCCGAGACAGGGAAACAATAACCAATCCAACAGGGGCCCATCTGGCCAACATGAAGTCATTTGTCGAGCATATAATTCCAGGCAAGGTTGTAGGCAGGGAGGCAGCCATTCTGACGGTGTATTGTATTGTTTGCATATATGTACATACTGTGACTCGGTGGGCCGCAGCTGCACCCACTCGGTCACAGAATGCATGAGGCGGGTCGCACACTCGGGCGGCCAGCAGGAGCAGGGCAACGGACGACAGTCACACGCCCACAATCAGGCAGGAGGTAACAGCGGGGCAAGAGGTTTTGCTCCCAAGACAAATAATTATTCTCAGTCTAATTCCAGTTCAAAAAACGATTGATCGGCGTCTCCACGACTTGGAACCCGGAGGCGCCGGAGTTCATACCGGCCCACACAGTGTTGCTAGCCACCAGCGCGGGGAGTCACATCGTAAACAGTGCCACGCCCACTACACGTGCACCGAGTGATGCCAGGCGAGATCTCCCTCGCAGCGAGAACGAGAAGCAAGATGGCCACCACAACAAACCGCCACTTGTGACTCCTGCGCCCACGAAGGGGAAACATCACCTATCGGATGTCCCCCTAAGTGGAAAGGTCAGTAACACTGTGCATAAACATGTTGAGGGAACTGAACTGTCATATCAAGATATTAGGAAGATTTGTGAGGGCAAAGAGAGCAAAGGCGACATAGACCTTAGCCCACATGTGTTCAAACGCGACCGGGAACTGTATTGGCCCCGCATGACTGTTAGTGACAGCTACAACAAGCATAGTAGTATATACAACGCGGTGCGCAGTACAGGCACCCCCAATGCTATAGGATTGAAACTTCAGTTGCCAACAAAACTAAATCTTAGCAACTGGAATAAATATCTTTGTCACTCTGAGGACGATCTCGAACTGTATAATATGATAGCGTATGGGTTCCCCATGGGGTATCTTGGCCCGACCAGCCACCTAGACACCGATAAGAACCACTCGAGCGCAACCCAATACAGCGATAAAATCGACGACTTTATAAACAAAGAGCTCGGTCTTGGCGGCCTCGTAGGCCCACTGCAGGAAGCTCCATTTGACCGTTGGTACCATTGCTCGCCTCTGATGTCGAGGGAGAAAAGGGAATCGGAATCAAGGCGCGTCATAATCGACCTCTCGTACCCGGAAGAGAAAAGTGTTAATGCATATCTCATGAAGAACTCTGTATGGGGCGTCGAGAGGCAGCACTCGCTCCCCACCGTTGAAAGTTTGGTTCAAGAACTTACTAACATAGGTACAGGCGCTTACATGTCTACAATCGACATATCACGAGCATATAAAAACTTTAAATCGGACCCCCTGGACTGGCCCCTCCTGTGTCTTAAATGGGGGGGCAGTTACTTTCTCGATATTACAATGCCATTCGGATCTCGTTCATCATCCTGCCATATGCAGAGAATTGCAAACGCCATAGTTAACATACTCAAAAAAGAAGGAATTGTCAGTCGCATGTACCTCGACGATTTAGTGTTAATTTCCAATAATAAAGAAGACGCAGAACGACACTATGCCCGTGCGATTGAACTCTTCGCGGAGCTCGGCCTACCGGAGGCTGCAGAGAAGAGGCAGCCCCCAGCAAGCATTGTCAGGTGGTTGGGCATAGACATAAATGCAAGAGAAATGAGCCTATCTATACCAAAGACTAAAGTAGCTGACACGATAAAGATAGTACAAAAGTATATCAAGCGCAGATCCATGTCGAGAAAAGAGCTACAATCATTGATCGGTACCCTTATCCACGTCGCTAAATGCGTGGGGCCAGGCAGGCTTTTCGTCAGTAGGTTGCTTGAAGGACTTAGATCAATGACAGGCCGCTACGTAAATATCAACTCGGAAATGCGCAAAGATCTGAGATGGTTTAGCGATTTTTGCGCCGACTGGAACGGCAAGGCCCTCATTCCAGCTAGTAAACCCACCAGGACGATAGAGATCGATGCATGCCTCTCCGGGGTCGGGGGAGCGGATGCAGACAGTGCATACGCAGCACAAGTCATAGCAATAGATAACGGCGTATCAAACATTTCTGAACTCGAAGCTGTTAACATCCCCATCGCGCTCCACTCACTACTTACTGAGCGTGATAGAGGGGGTCATATTCAGATTTTATGCGACAACTCAGCAAGCGTGTCCGTCTTCCAGAATGGCAGGGGTAAAAACCAAGTAATCTTGGAGGCGGCACGCATGGCCTGGATGGTCGAGGCGTTGATGGACGTGAAAATAACATACAAGCATATCCCCGGCGCCCAGAATATACTCGCAGACAATCTCAGCAGGTCCCATTTAGCTAAGAAATACTCTCAAATGTCCCAGTATATAGTGAATGAATCACACACAGTGATCACACACCTACTGACCAGAGCCAAGGCGAGACAAAAGAATGCATGGGCCAGTGGCACGAAGGCCAACCAAAGGGCGGCGATAAACAGATATCTCCGCTTCAGCGGCAAGGTGGGATTTGACCCCACGACACCTTCATACATCATTATTTGTGCATATATAGAGGCATTGACGACAACCATAGCATCACCACGCACAATACGAAACCACATCTCCCACCTAAGAACCGCATTCAAGCAAAATGAAATCTCCACAACCCCGCTCGATCATCAGAGGGTTAAATGGGCACTGCAAGCCCTCAACCGGGACAAATCATTCACACCAAAGGCAAAGCAACCTGTACCTCCTGGCATAATGAAACGAGCACTACTGAATATACCACAAGGCAGCGCCGCAATCTCAGTCAAAGCCGCGTTACTAACAATCTACTATGCTGCGCTCCGTCAGTCGGAAGTAGTAACACCCACAGTCAAGAAGTTCGACCAAAACATACACCTGACAAGGGGCGACCTCACAATCTCGTCCTCGAAGGTCATAATACGCATTAAGTCCGCGAAAAACCTTCAGTCTGCATACCAGTCGAAGACAGTGACGCTAGTTAAAGCAGCCGACCAAAAGCTATGTGTGGTGCGCGCCATAAAGCACATGCTCAAGCACATCCCAACTCGACACCCGGGCGAACCATGCTTCATGTTTGAGTCGCGCACACCTATGCCAGCCAGTCACGTCGCAAACAAGTGGAAAGAGTTACTCACAGACATAGGAATAAACCCACGTCTGTACTCATTGCACAGCCTACGCAAAGCGGCCGCAACGAATGCGTTTGCCAGCGGCTGCTCAGCCCTACAGATTCAGAAGTATATCGGCTGGCGCTCGGACGCCTATCGCCACTACATCTACCCAGACAACACAAAAGTGAACCATGCAATCACCAAGGCCATAAGCCTCCCCTGATTCCCTCTCGCTACTCATGGACTGCCCAAAAGAGCCTACAATATATTAAAACAAACTCCCCCCATACACCCTATACATACCAGCCACTCGGCTAAAATATCAAAGACTCGCCGCTCACGGCTAAAGGACTACCCTACGGGGCCATATGGACTACCCGCTCACGGGATAGACTCTCACTGTGATAATAACACAGTTTCTCATTTTTAATATATTCAATCTTACCTACTCATTTTATTTTTACCCTCATATCCCTACACCATATAAATATCACCACCCCAAATCCCAACCCAAATCACACATCTCAAATTACAAAATTGGCAGTTTTGGCTAATTATTTATTTTATCAACTCAATTATTTATTCATCATTTTATTCTTCATCAATTTCACCAATTTTATATCAATTATATTTTATTTAAAATACCAAACATTTATTTTAATACAATTTTATATAAACAAAATTAAATAAACATTTAATTTCCCACAGCTGCCTCACATTTTGTTCATTCACACTCCATCTAAGCGATGCACCAATGTGTACAGCATTGCTATTAGCAATGCGTGTGCATTGGGGCTAGCCAATCCCTACTCACATATACTAACCCCACCTGGCGCCGCCCTCTCACACTCCCCAGTCCCCGCACCTCAACCCTTCACTTCACTTCGAGCCACCGCTTTCATCGCACCTATTAAATCCCACCCACCCACACCTTTTCTATATCACTACTAACTCCTCCACACTAATTATTTATTTTATCAACTCAATTATTTATTCATCATTTTATTCTTCATCAATTTCACCAATTTTATATCAATTATATTTTATTTAAAATACCAAACATTTATTTTAATACAATTTTATATAAACAAAATTAAATAAACATTTAATTTCCCACAGCTGCCTCACATTTTGTTCATTCACACTCCATCTAAGCGATGCCCCAATGTAACTAGCATTGACCAAATTGCAGCAGAATTTACTAAATGCGTAGAGCTGCCAATTGTACGTTTTCTGAAAATCTTACCCAGAAGGGGACCATCTATCTCTTTGAGGCCACAAAGGATCCACACCGAGCCCAATTTATGGCTGTCACTGGGGATTTGCGATCCTATTTCCAGAAGGTCTACTCCCTCAAGCAGATTCACTTTCCTTACAAAATAAATACATCCAGAATATTTGTAAATTATTCACCTATCAAAATAAATGACCTTCCGAGCACATAACCCTTTCTCCTCGATCAGGTAAAGAATTTCAATAGGGGATTTGCATAGCCGCCATTTTGAATCATGATTCGCATGGAATTATGGGAGTAATGGTACAGTCTAAAATCTATAGAAAACATGTCGTGTTCAGCATGAAATATTTATCAATGCTGTAATGTCAAAATCTATCCGTTATACATGTTTCCATCGCACAAGTTCCCATATTTCCCATGATGCCCCATCATGCATTTGGTTTTCATAGATCGTTTATAAAAGCTATGATATTGGTGAAACATTCGTGCAATTTTCGATGAAAATGTTGCCAAACATTTGTATGTCAGATTCATAAGAATTCATCCCAGAATGCACTGTAACAGACATGCGCAGTGGCACATGCAACTCTCCTATTGCCAGATTTTTCCAAGCCGGTAAAAGATTAATATCAGCACCCTGACGACTAAAAAAGAACACTCTTAAAGAAATCAAGATTGTTTGAAGGTCATATCTCCAACACTAAGACAAAATGGTTATAACCTTGACCTCTATCTGATATCTGACCCATTGACCTTTGCCCTAGAGGGCGTGGCCCAGAGTCAGGTGCATCTGAAATGGGGTATCTGTCAATTATATGAGTAGTGGTGTCGATCCAAGCTACCCCATCTTCATCCACTAAGTGTGCCTAGCGCTCAGGAATTTTTTCAAGCTGCGTTCTCAATCCCAGCACCAAGCAGCCAGTGAAGGCATTTAGGGTCAGTTTTTCAGAAAATGTACAATTCGCCTTCACCAATCCTCTCAATTAACCCACATTTGAGACAAAAATGAGCTTCAAAATGCAGTATAACATAACAGAACTGATACTTTAAAATCAATTTGATACTAAATATACTCAGATACACCCAACATTTATCATTTTTTTTAGCAGAATTTAGCAGAAATTACTAAATATATGTAGAGCTGCCAATTGTACATTTTCTGAAAATCTGACCCATAAGGATTAGAACAGTTTCTGGTCAATTCAAAGGATCAGAACGGCAGTAAGAACATGAGACAGTCTAGGTCCAAACCCTCAGATGGTATATAGTCAGTCAGTCTAAGCGTCATCGCCAATTTCGAGCTCCATACGGAGCTTTCTGATAAGCGAGGGGTATCATATTACAGCAACAGGACCGGGTAGACCATCAGTACTAACCACAAACATGTGTTTCATCAGTGAGGCCCCCGAAGATGCACTGCATATGCCATATAGGCAAAGTTTAAATAATCACTCAGAATTATCAGCAACCATTGCCAAATCATTGAATTCACATAATGTTCTATACATTTCATATGTGATGTGTTTCAGGAAAATGAGTCACAAGTCGCCAATAATAGATTTTGAGATTTTGTAACACAACCCATATTATTCTTATTACACTTTTACTCACAGTAAATGGTGAAATACATATTGCATATAATTATGCTGTATTTAATATTTTCTATCAAGGGAACCTAATAGAAGATAGGGAATTTTTTTTATTATAGTCCATTTGCTTTTTTAAAAAAATGGCTCCGTGTGGAATTCGTGCTAAAATTTGCGACAAACATTTTTTGTAGCTTTTAATGAGCAGAATTAAAAAATGTCTGCAATTTTTTTCACTATTTCATCATACCGAAATTCAAGATGGCGTCCAAGATGGCTGCTCGGACAATAAATGCACATAACTTTGGTTCTAATTAACATAAATCAATGGTTTTGGTGTCCATTTCTATGTTTTCCATGTCAGGGAATCCAATGAAATAAAAATAAAATCCAAAGCACATGCTGCGTTTCCACTAGGGGGCGTTATAAGTCATTTTTCACATATTTTCCTAAAAAGAAAACAATAAGAAATACTTCAAATATCTTTTAATTCTTACACACAAGTAGGCCTACTTTATTCATTTCATTAAAGCATAATATTCAGTCTTGTTAGTTGATATAACATTGGCAGTTCATTATTCATGACTTTTTCACTATTAGAATAATTGATAATTCCTGGGAATTCAGCCACGAATTTTGATCCTTCCACATAGTAATTCAAACTTTAGTCCAGGCAATCTAGCTCCAAAAAGGACTAAACCTAGAGACAGTTAGTAAAATATGCCGATTATCAGTGCTGAACTGTAAATGTTTTTTTTTGCATGGTAGCCTTCGTGAGGGAGGGTTGTGTGTTGTCTCGTTCAAATAATGAACTGTAAATGGAACTTTAAAAATGGGGTTATCATGGGTTGTATGTTGGTATGAAAATGAAACATGATGAACGGTGGCGATTCAAACAAAATGGAGATGTATATTGTTTTTGTTGCAAAATCTTTAATATTAGTTTCTTTACACAGGGATAAGCAAATCATTGTATATTTCTAGTAAAACATATTTCAGGGCAGAATGAAGTTTCATACCTAGATATTTATTCATCACATGAAACCTGTTTTTACACACTGTACTATAATGGAACTACAGAGTAAATAGACCTTTTATACAATAATGTATTTATGATTTGCATATGTTTCCTGTACAAGTTAAGAGCAACCATACAATTGAAGTGACAAACACAACGAAGGCATCCCTTACGCGTCAATAGCATGACCCAAACACAATCTATTATATCTTATACCCCTATTTTGAGGCACATCTAATGAACAAAGGAATGCTTATAAACCTCTTAGCAGTGATTAAGTGTTAGGCTGTGTTTGAAAGAGACGTTTCTTTGAGGCTAGCGGAAGTGATCGTTTAGCCCTTTTCACTGTGCCATACACAGTTTTCTTCTGAGGGGTACCAGTAAGTGTTTTCTTCCACTGGTCAACATCATTCTGAAAAGCATCAGGACCAAAGTCAAACACTATTTCTCCCTTTGATGTTTGCGTGAAGCAGTGGTCCATGGATGGCAGGAAAGCTTCATGAATTCCAGCAGTTGTCATGTACTGCAGGACAACTGAAGTAAGTTCAGCCATTCTTTTGATACATTCAAGAGGTGGCATCCATTTCTCTGCTGGTTTGAAATGTCCATTTGCAGCCACAATAGTCAATTTTCTTGCCTCATCAAATGTCATAGACATTGTATCTAACTTTTGGTGGTACAATTTTTTTACAAACTGTACGTATAAGTCCTCATCAACAAGAACCTGATTTTCTCCAGACACCAAAATCATCTTTTCATTAAACAACTTGTTTTCCATCATCAATTTCAACACCTGTCGATGGCTGCCATAGAAATTGTACTTCGGAAGGAAATCATTTCCACCAATACATAGACCTGCTGCAACTTTGACACCAATGTGACGATCTTTTGTTGAATTCTCTAGGAGAGATAAAATACCAGTTATATTGTACTTGTCCACCTTGCCATTGGGCTTCAACAGTAGAACATAGACAGGGTTTTTGAACGATCCATTTGATTGTCTGGGCCATCTTAGTGATATGAAGAGTAAGTGTACTACAACAGCATCAATATCACCAGATGTAACAATGCTAATGACTGAGCGATTGGCACCTAGATGATCACTGCAGTGCATCACCCAGTCAGCCTGGCTCATTTCAGCTTCTCCTTTACGTTGCTTGATGGTTTCCATTTCAGTACTTTGCAGTAATCCGTTTGTTTGGGAAAAAGCTAACTGGATGGGGACAGCATATCGGGAGCAGAAGGTCAAGCAGTCAGTACCACCACAACAGCATCCCTCAACTTGGTACTCACTATCAATGATGACTTCAATGTCTTTCCTTATCTTGAGTGTGTGGGCCTTTTGTGCAAGATAAGTGCTAATCAGCGTTTTTCCTTCTTTAGTTGCAACTGCTGCATTCTTTGCAAATGTTGTATCGCTGATTATCTCTTCTCCTGTCTTAAGATGGGCTATTGAAGTTGAGATGAGATTTTTCCGCTGCTCACGTGTCCCACTCTTCATGATGTCTGGTGTGAACTGGTATTTTTCTTCACAGATTACCATGGACTCAATGTTGGGCAGCAGGTTTATGTAGCGTTGGAATATTGCATCTTGAATCAAGTCAATGTAGTACTTGCCTGATGTTACATTGTGCGTTCTATATTTAACGCCAGCAAATTCCACAACTGCCACCTGAGCATTCAATTTTTCAGCCTTCTGTAGTACTTGACCCAGAGTTTTATTAGTTATAATGAAATCATCCATGCAATGAGGCCCCAGTCTCTCCAGTGCAGGGCTTAAGCAGTCCATCAAGGCAGAGGGCATAGTCTGGGATTTTGCGACTTTAGGTTTGGAGCAGTCATCGTTGAGGAGAGCTTGACATGTGTTCATTCTAGATGTTAGTCGCCTTATTTGCTTTACCTCCTTGTTCACAATTGCCTGACGTGTTGCTTCATGATTTTCTTCCTTTGACTTAGATGCAACAGGTACTTTTATGGTGGTACGCCTGATTGTTGTAGACTTGGAACTAACTACCCTTTTCACAAGGTGCCGTGGGCCTACAATATTGTGAGGATGCTGCATATCTTCCATGGTAAGACCAAGGAGGCCGAGACTGCAAGCACATTTCTTCAGCAAATGCAAACCAGCTGCAGGGACACTAACGCTATCTAGAATGATTGGATCCAAGGTTATGGGAACTTTTGTGTAAACATTCTTGGGATTCTCTTCCTTTGTCAATGACAATGCACCACATCTCAATATAACATCAACTGTCCGGAGAATGTGTTTCCAGTCCTTTGACTTCAGGCCCCATCCCAAGGAATCCTCCTCATTTGCTTGTACACCATGACCTTTACTGTAATGTTGATGAACGCTTTGAAACATATCAATTTGTGCCATTCTCTTACAAACACTCTCCATGGTGGACCCAGACCGAAAACCTTTCAAGGCATCTAGGTGATCCATTTCCCTCTTGGTATCACCAGAGAAATTCACAGCACTGCCTGGACGAGGGGTTGAAAACAATGCCATTTTCATGGACTTGTGAAATGGACTTGCCTGATAATGCTCTAAGATGAGCTCCAATGTGAAAGGAGCATAGGCTACTGCCCCATTCAGGAAAGCAAATAACAGTGATGACTTAAGGGAAGATAGCAGCAAATTGTAACCTGATGCCCCACCCAATCTTTCAGCAAGTGCTACTGCTACAACATCATCCAAATGTTTCATCATTTCGGCATGCAAACAAAATGTAGCATTGATTTTGCAGCCTTGCTCAATGAATTCTACATATCGACCACCCCATTCATTTGAAACATCGTTGGTATCTTTATCCTTCAGTGACAACAACAAAGACCTCCTCTCATCTTCTGGAAGTGTCTTAATGAACCTCACCAGGAAGGCAAGGTGGAAACTGGTTGCAAGGCGGCGTACTTGGAGTGTTGCAACATCAATATGAACTGCTGATATTAATTTGTGCCAATCTTGTTCCTCCTCATCGCGCATGTACTGAAGCAAATGGATAAGGCCTGCATCCTTGTATGCACTGAACAAGATCGTTATCTTATGCTTCCGTACATGTAATAGGGGAAATTCAGGCAGAAATACTTCATATTCCTTCCTTTTTTTACGAAGTTTCAACAAGTTTATTCCGATTTTATGGTCTGGGCCAAAAAGTATTTTTTCCTTAGTGCTGCAATCACTGTCAAGGTAACCCATTTTCAGAAGAACATCATCCATAATTTCCTGTAGTTTGTCAGGGTCATCATCCCTCCCTGTTGCGGGGAAAGGATGCCTGGTCAAAAGAGGAAGAGAAATGTGTTTTTTAAAACCAAATTTCTCAGGCTCATTTTTAGAATATAAATGGTCGGAGTTGATCTGATTGATTGCAGTGAACGATTCTTCCCCAACTTGTGAAACATTTTCGTCCAAAAATGACATTGTCGGGAAGTTTTCTTCTACAAAGTCATTGCTAACTCCATACCCATCTCGCAAAGCATTTCCAATGATATCAGCTAAGCAAACATCAGATGTGACATCTTGAGTATGAGAAATATTCTCACAAGTTGAATCCTGAAGATCATCGGGGCTATCAACTTCTTCCAAGAGTGTATACTGAAAATATATTTCAATATTGATATGTTACTGATATATTACATTTTTTTTTAATGAATCACATGAAACTTGTATTGAATTTGATTTTAAATGATATTTCCTACGAGATCTGTGTAAATACTAAGATTGATAGGCATACAAATTTATTTATCAGGTTGATGTGTTAAGCTGATAGTCTGCATTGTAATGTTTATAAACATCAAAATTGATATTAACTATCACTATACAGGTAGAATCAGTAGGTCCAGCATGGCTTATTATAATCGCATTACCATAGGGTTTACTCAAAAGTTTCAAACATTAAAAACGAATAACTCTGAAATACGTGTAGGCCTATGTATACACTCATGTACACTTACTGTTTTGCCCTGGAGTGGAGACATTATGTTGTATGTCAATGCTCGTCCATCTTGTCGTAAGGGTGTACTGCAGTTATCTGTCATTAAACCAAAATGAGATTATATTTTCGTATCATATATTTCATAAACCAATCCCTTCATTTACAAAAGATCCCCATTAATGTAATCATAAGTACCTGTTAATGGACCCTTTTCAACGCTAAGAGGTGTTTTCTGTAGTGAAGTGCTCAATGATAACCCAGCTAATGAAGTTGAATTTATTGGAGTTCCTGGTGTAACTGAAAAAGAGATATTGCCAATAATGGTAGATGTGTGGTTCAAAAGTTCACGAGTCTAAATGGTGAATGACTAGTTATACATACTCCTAATCTATGCATTCCTGGAATAGAGTAAAACAATTACCTCTGATGTAAGAAGAGTCACTATCCTCATCACTTCCTTGTATGGTAGGTGGACTTTCACTGTCTGGAGGCATGTCAAATTTATCGATGAAATTTGCTGCAAAGTAAAGTTATGGAGAGTCAAGTTTGGAAAATAAAAAAAATTACTAATATTAAATTTCATTAATATTGGTATTTATTAAAATGAAATTAACAAAGATGACATCTAACAAACCTTTTATAAGTTGCTCCCATACACCTGAATGGCCCCAAGTGCTCAGTTGGGAGAACCTTTTGGCTGCATCCTCTTCCTCCAGAAGTAGCGTTGTCATCAATGGGAACAGTTCATCTTGTGGTATCTCAACATCTGCCTTGCAGTCACATGGTTCTAAACCATTACAAGCAGCTGTATGCCATGATTGTACCTCATCAGAATCTATTGGAACACCTTGTAATGTGATTGGCAATGTGTTCAACTGTTTGGACCTGTTTTCTCCTGGGTTGGGGTCATCCCTGAATTTCAGGCGAACTAAATTGTCAAGCATAAGGATGACAATACATTGGCGAAGAGCAACATGATGATCAGATTTCACCCCACATGCACTGTAACAGAGCTGATATTCTTTGAGGTATGTGTTGTAATAGACAACATCATCAATAGCATTTCGATCCAAAAGTTTCTTTGCACTACTCAGACTCATTGCAACACCACTGTCAGATGCTATTTGGAAAACAGATTGTAAGCATTTGGAGTGCATTGATAATTCTAAGGTGTTTCCCTCCTGAAGGACCCCGGCATACATCTTGTTGAGGTTATGTAGAAGAATGTCAAAGCACATATAGCATTTATATATTTTGGGCTGAATCAGTGATTGTATTTCCTTTGATCGTTGAGTGGATCGAGCATTAATTGAAGACTCGAAAATAAGCTGAAAAATGAGCGGGACATCAAGAACCCATTCCTGCAGAAGGTCAAATGTGTCTAAATCCAATGGATTGTGTAGAGATGACTTGAAACAAGTCTCACATCTCAGTGAAATGTCTCCTGGTTCTTCTGTATGTTCATCATGGATGCTAGGGCAAGATGGAACCGTGATAGCAATTCTTTTCATTTTGATGTCATCAGCTAAAATCAAACGTGCAAATTGTTTTATTTCCCTCCTGTAATAGTTCTGAAATATCTGTTGCTTAATAACCAACAGCCTAGGGCAAACTAAGCTATGTTTCTTTGTCAACCATGAATTAATGACAATGTACAGGTTTGTGTACTCAGCGTCAGAACTATCAATCTCCTCCATGCAGACTTCAACACTATTCCAGTCAATTCCTGGGAGAACAATGACATTCTTTTTACTCAATGCAGGAAAGTATTGACTAAGTTCAGTCTTCAGGCCCTCATCTAAAGCCTCGTAGCGGTGGATGTAATGACCTTTAATTTGCATTTGCGACTTGCTTGACGCAGCTTCTCTCCTGACATGGCGTGTCCTCATGGCCTGTTTTAATGATTCAATCAATTCCTTTTGTAGCTCTATTCCCGTTTTAAGTTGCTGAAGGAATTTATATCTCTTTCTCATTTCAGCATCTGGAGAATCTTCAGGTTCAGTACCATTTGCTAGGGCATAGTGATGTTCAAAGTACATTATCTTTCTCCATTCGAACTCAGTAAAATGTGCTGAATGGTCCTTGTAAAGAGTTGGCATGCGACTTCCATCCAAAGATACATGGTTGAAGTATATTTCCTCTAAAGCTCTATCTCGAAATTGGGTAGTAGCTACTAATCTATAAATGTCCAGAATAGAATCGGGCATAGACTTCTCAGGTGCTAAATTTGCATAGCTAGGGCAGCATAAAATTGATGTCACCTCATCAGCTAATTTATCGCACACAGCAATAGTTGAAGAAAAATTCATAACATACTGCAGTATTGCTTTAGCCAGAACCCATTGTTCAGAATTTCCATTTACTACATCATCAATAGAAATCAAGCTAGTGGGTACTCTAGTTAAGTATCTGTCAATATTACCCTTCTTATATTTTGTTATATCTTGTGCTGTTGAATGACTGTGGAGGAACTTTCGAAATGTAGAATATCTAATCAAGGTTCCATGCTCTGCATGTTCCAAAATCGATGCTTTTCCAAAATGTTTTTCAAATAAAGCCATGATAAACGACCATCGATCATCTGAAAGTGGATCATATTAAAAAATAATTACACAGAATATGATTTACATCACTTTGTGTGTCACAATATCAATAGAATATTTGGATGGAAGAAGCCATTTTGTTTGTGCTGTTAGCACCGTAGCATACGGATTTGATTTGATTATTCTTTAATTGATATAAAAAATATAGGTTTTTATATATTTCAACTGCAACAGTGCATAGTAAAAAGAACTTTGGGATTACAGGCAGGTAGTGAACCCCTGGTTAACCAGTCACTGCCAAGGCATGAGAAAGGGACGAGAGAAAGAGGAGAAAGAGAATTTAAGAGAGAGAGGCCAAACTTTAATAACTGGTTTTCCTTAGTACATACAATATATACACATGCATACAACATACATACAATGTATACATCCCTTTGGCCAGAACCCATTGTTTAGAATTTCCATTCAGGGGATCATCACGAACATTTTATCTTATTATTTAAAAACAATGGTAGGAAGTATATCCGGCCAAAACTACTCACCATACTTGCCAAACTCATTCCATATTAATTATTCCCTTAATTAAATTTGTTTATCAACTAAACCTACCTACTACAGATATAACAGTTAATATCACATTACTAAGTACTGCACTGCACTGTATAGTGTTAGACTTATGTCCACATTACATCTTTATTTTATTTTACTCTGTGTAGCTGCTCTCTCTTGTATCATAGCAAACCTCTTTATTTATAAGGTTAACAGTTGGAAGACCCAGATTAACTCCAGAAGCCTGTCAACCCCTTGTCACACTCCATACACATGTAAATCTTTGAAAATAAATAATTTTTCAATTCAATTTAATTTGGACATTTCATATCTTCGGCGACATTAATTTGTTATCGCATCTTGATAGTATGTTTCCCGTCCCTCCTCTTTCTCCTCTCCCCCAACCTCTCTCCACCCTTCCCCCTGGCTCTCCCCTCCCTCCCTCACCCTCTCTCTCTCTCTCTCTCTCTCTCTCTCTCTCTGAGAAATCCAGTGAGGGAGTCACAAGAAATCACAAAGGAAGAGATGGGGGAGCAGGAGGAGCGAGGAGATGGAAGAGGGGGAGAGTAAAAGGAGGGGGCATGCCCCCATGAGAGAGGGAGGGAGAAGAGAGAATTTAAAAGAGAATAGAGAGTCAATTTTAATGACTGGTTTGATAGTATCAAATGTATCATCTGTGATGGAGAAATAATTGAAATAAAATAGAATAACAATTATGACACAGAACAGCCGCCTGAATGGTAAAAGGAAACTGGTGCAAAAGGCATGCACTTACCAATAGACACAGCAGGAGAAGATGAAGTTGGTCAGATCCCTGGACAATCGCTATATTATCCCAAATATTGTGTTGTATTGTCCAAAGGTAGATTATCAGCACTGTGAAGTAAATGAAGTAAAAGTCCAGAGACTGGGCCAACCTGGGTCCAATTCCAATTGTCTCCTTTCCTTGGTGGGCACATGGTATTTGTAGTTTCAGAGAACTTAGTTCCTAGAAGTATTGACAACGTCAATTTCTGTGAAGGGAAGCTTCAACTCCCCCACTGGAATCAGTGACAGAGATCCGGTAGTCAGGGTTAAAAGAGAGGGTGTATGGCTCAGAGCAACTCAGCTGATTTATGACCAAAACAGCTGCTGTACTCATGAGATCCCTTAAGGAGAATCGGGGGTGTATACTGAGGAAGGAGGAGATGAGGAGGGGTGACTGTCTGTGACTCAATTGTGGGATATTTAAGAACTTACCACTATAACAATTTGAGAGATTTTATTCAAAAGAGTTGCAAAATTTGCACAATGCATATGTTATTGTAAATGTATAATATATAGTTGCTCAGATAAATTTTAGCCACTAAGTTTACTTTGAGCGCAGCAATGAAGCCTTAAACCTAGTTCATGTAATAATTATAGCTTTCAAACAATTACAAAGGAGGAGGGAGGAGGTGGTGGTTGAGGGGGAGAGGGAGTTAGGGTGAAGGAGGGAGGAGGACGTGGTGGGGAAGGAGCGGGGAAGATGTGGGAGGAGGCAGGAGGAGGAGGAGGAGGAGGGATGGTGGAGGAGGAGGATGTAGGAGGTGGTGGAGGAGGGAGGAGGAGGTGGTTGGGGAGGTGGAGTTGGAGGAGGAAGGAGTGTGTGGAAGAAGCTGAGGAGGAGGAAAGAGAAGAGAAAGAGATAAAGGGAGGAGAAAGTGAGAGCAGAGGGCAATGCTAGAGAGGATATATTGGGGGAGGAGGGAGAGAATGAAGAGAAAGGGGGGGGGGAGAGAGAGGAAGAGAGAGAGGTAGACAGAACAAGATGGGAGAGAGGGGGAGAGAGATGAGTGTATATATGGCTCTAAACAACAGCTAAACTTCGGGAGCCCCGTTCTTGGATACTGTCACCACTTGCGGCCAGTGACTAATTGATTTATAACCATGTTGGGGTTTAGAGTCGAGGAACGCTTCGCCATACTGATAAGCGCATTGGCGTTAAACCCTATACTGCAGTCATAAAGATTGAATATACAGCTAGATTCAATAGGTGGGTGAAGTCCCCAGAAAATGTACAATTCACCTTCACCAATCCTTTCAAATAACCCTAATTTCACACAAAAATAAAGTTCAAAATACAGTCCAACCTAACCAAACAGATTGCTAGAATCAATGCGATGCTGAATATACTCGAATTTACCTAGTATTGACCAAATTACAGCCTAGTTTAGCCGAATTTACTAAATGTCTACAGCTGCCAATTGTACAATTTTTGAATGTCTGGCCCATGTTTGTTTACATATGCCTAGGCAAGGCATTATTTCCCGGCGCCCCTGCGGTAAATAACCACTTTTTGCCCTGTTGGTGGCAAGCTCTATCTGGGGCCGTATCTCCTGCTCTTACAAGATACCATTATAGTACTTTCTGTGGTGCATGGGCTGGCTCAAGGAGAACGGCAAATCTAAAAATAACCCCCAAAGGTTATAGGTCGCAACATGCTGTGACATCACAAATTTAAACTTTTGATTGGGGTGTTATTGTATGCTGACTGGGTCAGTGCGATGGATAGTGATGTTACCATATATAATATATATAGGTCAGATCATAAGAAAATGTACAATTCACCTTCACCAATCCTCTCAAATAACCCACATTTAAGACAGAAATGAGCTTCAAAATGCAGTTTCACATAACAGAACTGATACTTTAAATGAATGCGATACCAAATATACTCAGATATACCTGGTATTCATTATTTTTCAGCCTTATTTAGGAGAATTTCCTAAATGTGTGGAGCTGCCAATTGTACATTTTCTTAAAATCTGACCCATGTTATATTGTGATAAATACATGTTCACATATTAATAGTTCTACGGCATTTAACAAATGCCCCCCCCCCTCCCATTAGGGATGCCCTGAATTCTAAGAGATTGAGAATTCTTGATGCATAATAACTGTGGATATATTAAATATGAATGTGATAGAAACTAGGAGCTAGGAAGAATAATAATTCTGGCTGACTATTACGTAACAAGATCATTATGTGTTTCATGAAATAGATTGAGCCGAATGACTTTTGCCTTTAACTATCTTATCTTGTTTATAAAATAAAATAAAATGTGTTATTATACCTGGGAATAACACATCAAAATAAAAAATAAATAATGATTCATTTATGTAAGGTAAGGATGGAGATATTATGTCCAATTTTGTAGAGTCTCCTTCAAGAACACACGTACACCACAAATACCTTTCACGAAGCACCTAATATGTGATGTGTTATAGGAAAATGAGTCACAAGTCGCAAAAATTGTATTTTGAGATATCATCATATTTGAAAAGATGAGTTCAAGCCGATTCTAATGATGGTAAACTTTAGGAGAGTTAATAATTCTTTCTATATTTTAAGTTTGATATTTTTACTTTTGAAAAATAAATTTGCAAATAACTCTGAATGGACAATTACAAGTAAAGTAACTAAATAAACTTTATAAGATGACATCAGAAATGCATGGATATACTTAATACACTGTCATGAAATTTTGTACATGTATTCATGCTATAGACAGCGTTAACTGCCTGACAAATGAAAACATTACACTAAAGAGATCTTGTGAATAAATCACTTTGAAAAATACTAATTTTCCGACTTGTAACTCATTTTCCTGAAGCACCTTACATATAAGAGCTATTTAC
This sequence comes from Sthenelais limicola, assembly GCA_942159475.1. Classification (NCBI taxonomy): domain Eukaryota; kingdom Metazoa; phylum Annelida; class Polychaeta; order Phyllodocida; family Sigalionidae; genus Sthenelais; species Sthenelais limicola. The sequence continues at coordinate 23,467,852 of OW804098.1, forward strand.
CCAATCCATAGGCAGAGAGATCACTCTAAGATGTAAGGTCAGATTTCCATAAAATGTACAATTGGCAGCTCTACATATTTAGTAATATCTGCTAAATTCTACTAACAAAATGATAAATTTGGGGTATATCTGAGTATATTTGATACCGCATTGATTTAAAATATCAATTCAGTTATATTAAACAGCTTTTTGAAGCTCATTTCTGTCTTAAACGTGGGTTATTTGAGAGGATTGGTGAAGGCGAATTGTACATTTTCTGACGAAATCACCCAGGAGAGACAAGAGGGACAGAAGAGGGAGCACCTCAAGCAACTGCTCCTACCACAACAACAAGAAACTGACCTTGGGACGTTCTTCTAGGTATTGTTCTTCAACAATTGACGATCAAGAGCAGCTCTAAATCCACACTAAAGAGATCAACCCTGAGAGTAGACCAACTGCCAAGCGTAATTCCTCCTCCCCCTTGTACAACGTTATATATCCAAAGTGTGAATACTAGAGTGGTAGGTACATACACAAACGGGCTTATATATCTGCTCGACTATACTCTCTACGTGAGATGGTCTGCCTGCTGCTGAAGTTGGTGTTGGGACCTGCAGCCTACGAGGTGGGCTTGCATAGACTAAGGGTTAGTAGTAGACTGATGCTCCTCCTGTGTGGAAAACACCTCCTCCAGGAGTTGGCGGGATCTACACGAGTAAATCTCTCCAGGAGTGGGTCACATTTTCAGGAATGTGTACAATTGGTATCTCTACACATTTAGACATCTAAATTAGGCTGAAAAATGGTGGATATTGGGTGTATTTGAGTATATTTGGTATTGGGTTGATTTAAGGTATAAGTTCTGTTATGTTAAACTGCATTTTGAAGCTCATTTTTGTCTGAAATGTGGGTTATTTGAGAGGATTGGTGAAGGTGAATTGTACATTTTCTGAAAATCTGACCCTGGAGTAAATCTCTCCAGGAGCGGGAGAAGCAGGAGAAGCAGGAGGAAGAGGTGGTGGTGTTGGGATTAGGAGAAGGGTCAGATTTTCAGAAAATGTACAATTTTCAGATATACATATTCAGTAACTTCTGCTAAATTAGGCTGAAAAATGGTCAAAACTAGGTATATCTGAGTATATTCGGTACTGCCTTGATTCAAACAATCTGTTTGGTTGTGTTAAACTTCAAAATTTTGAACCTCATTACTGTCTTAAATTTGTGTTATTTGAGAGGATTGGTGAAAACAAATTGTAGATTTTCTGGCAATTTCACCCAGGTGGAGTATATAGTACGTGGTGGCAATATTTGTGGTGGTATGAAGGGGAGGGGGTTGGGAGGAAGGTGGGGGAGGAGAAGGGGTTGGGGGCGTTACATTGTAGTACATGATATACAGATACGGTATACCTTGAATCAAAGACAATGGGACTTCCGCAGAGCTCAACTTTATGTTATCATTCGGCTGTCATATGTGCTTTAAACTGGAGCTACTTCTAGGAACACTTGTGGGGACATGCCTAGAGACAATGGGGCAAATTAAATGCTTGTTTGTTTGTTTGTTTGTTTTACTTTAATTGACAATCTATTTCTCCCCAGTAGTGGGAGGTTTACAGACTCTGCTGAACACGGTGGTGGTTTGAACATAAAAATAAGGGAACAACCTACCATTAACTGTTATTTTACTGATGGTTAAATTTCATCTACTAAATGAATACAATGTGGCAAATGATAGGAATAAGTTCCTTTATGTATTCAAGTCATTCTATTTTCGATCCTATCTATACACATAAACAACTCTCTCATATTTTTATGAGCAGGAAAGTACTTAGGCGTCTCAATTGTTTGCTAGAAAAACTTCTATTTGGTTAGACCAAAATTTCATTGACTAAGACGACTACATGTAACGCACCGCAGTACTGTTAAAATTAATAAAAATTCTGTTCAATGTTGCTACTACTGAGAAAAGAAATTATGATAGAAAATTACTGCGCTTTATAAATACTTATAATAGATAAATGTAAGATCTCTATTAATTATAGTAGCAGTGCATGAGTGTAGGTCAAGTGGATAAGAAAGCTTGTAAACCTCCCTTAGCTGGAGAAATGCTTTCTTACAGCGACAATGTCGAAAATAAAAGTTTCTAATCTAATCTAATCTCAATAATCCATATGATATAATAAATTTAGATTTAGTGGTTTGAAGGGAAGTAATCTATCACAGGCGGATCATATATTTGAAATCAACAAAAATATTAAAACGACATACAAAAAAATATTATATCAAATTTTAAACCTATGTATTTATATATGGTTGCAGATTGCAGTTTTATATTGCCATCTTACGTACGTTTAACACTGGTTGCCAGGAAACGAGTGCTTCATTGCCCTGCTATCAGTAGTCCCATGGCTAATGATATCACTGATGCATATATACCAAGGGAGCAGTAATATACCCAACATCAGAAGCTGTCGATAAGAAGTGAACATAAAACCAAACCTAGAGAGGGAGAAAGGGGGAGGGAGAGTGGAGAAAGGGGGAGGGAGGGTAGAGGGGGGAGGGAGAGTGGGTAGGGAGAGGGAGGTAGAGAGAGAGGGAGAAAGGGGGAGAGAGGGGGTAGGGAGAGGGAGGTAGAAAGAGGGAGGTAGAGAGAGGGGGAGGGAGAGGGAGGTAGAGAGGGAGAAAGGGGAGGGAGGGAGTAGAGAGAGGGAGAAAGGGGGAGGGATGGAGTAGAGAGGGGGTAGAGAAAGAGAGAGAGGGGAGGGAGAGTGGATAGAGAGAGGGGAGGAAGGGGGAGAGAGGGAGGAGGGAGAGTGGGTAGAGAGTGGGGAGAAAGGGAGGTAGAGAGAGAGAGGGGAGGGAGGTAGAGAGGGGAGAGAGAATGGGTAGAGAGAGAGGGGGAGGAAGGAAGGAAGGTAGAGAGAGAGAGAGAGAAAGAGAGAGAGAGAGAGAGAGAGAGAGAGAGAGAGAGAGAGAGGAGGGAGAATCGGTAGAAAGAGGGGGAGGGAGAGAGAGGAGATGAAGGCAGGTAAATAATAGTGCAGGTGAGGACGATCCCGGAGTAGAGGAGGAGGATATGCCCCAGAAGCGTTAAGACGTATACAACAGGTGTTCTCGACATCTTAATAGCCAACATAATCTCCTTCACCTTTTTTATATCAACCTCAGAATTAGAACATGATTTTGCACAGCATCTTTCTTACAAGTCTCCCAAGTAATAGACCTTGTTTAGTGTAATTTACGACACCAACACCCAACTGTCAAGAGAGAACTTTGATATTGGCAAGTGGCTTCTTCATGTCTAATGTAAAATGTACAATTGACAGCTCTACATGTTTAGTAATTTCTGCTAAATTCGGCTAAAAAATGATTTTTGGTATATCTGAGTATATTTGGCATCGCGTTGATTTAAAGTATCAGTTCTGTTATGTTAAACTCAATTTAGAAGCTAATCTTTGTCTTAAATTTGGGTTATTGGAGAGGATTGGTTTTGGCGATTTCACCCATATATCTTGTATTGTCTAATGTAAATTCAGAAGAAACTGTTAAATCTTTAAAACTCCAATGAAATTTAATGTACTGAACAACATCATGTTTATAATATTATATTGTCTATGTTTCTAAAATTTATGTTCGTATGATTGAAACGTATCATAGAATGTGAAATATCTACGAAATAAAATCTGTAACAAAAAAAAATGTCACAATTGATGAATTGATCTGATGAGTGTGGTTATATCTTGGGCTCGAATTTAGCATTGTATAAATATACAACAAGATCATTGCCTGTCAGAAGTCTACACTATGCATTCTAAACACACAGAAACAAGGATGCTGGTAATATATACTGATTACACAATAGTATCCCCAGAGCTAGGCCACTGGGCATGAATAAACACTGCATAGAGGCAGGTTCCTAACCAGGGTCAGATCGTCAGAAAATGTACAATTGGCAGCTCTACACATTTAGGAAATTCTGCTAAATTAGGCTGAAAAATGATGAATACCGGGTATATCTGGTATCGAATTACATTAATAACGTTAGTACTATGTACTGATATATGGGTCAGATTTTCAGAAAATGTGCAATTGACAGCTCTATATATTTAGTAATTTCTCCTAAATTCTGCTAAAAAACTGATAAATTTTGGGTGTATCTGAGTATATTTGGTATCGCATTGTTTTAAAGTACCTATCAGTTCTGTTATGTTGGACTGTATTTTGAAGCTCATTTCTGTCTCAAATGTTGGTTATTTGAGAGGATTGGTGAAGGCAAATTGTACATTTTCTGAAGATCTGACCCACCAAGGCAACCAAGGGAAACTTTTCCCAGTGCTATCAACAAATACACGCAGGTTTCCTTAATACTTTATTATACCTCAGAGAAAGAGGAATTTCCTATTACTCCAAGATTACACTGAGCAATCACATTCAAGATAATGCTATCTAGACGGAACGTGCGACATCTAAATTGCCGCTTTCCTCCCATAAAATACAGCAAGGGAACTAAATTGGGATTCATCGGGAAAAAATATGAAAACCGATAATGGATTGTCTGTGGTGGACAGTGCATATTTTCATGTGGATGTTTAAATATTATATAGGCCTCAAATAAATAAATAAATAAATAGATAAACAAATAAAAGAAATAGGGAACGGATGTCCATAATCACGAAGGAGGGTTTGAGAGCTCCAGGTAATACAGATAAATCTCAGAATTAAAAATATATAAGGGTCAGATTTCCAGAAAACTTACAATTCGCCTTCACTAATTCTCTCAAATAACCCACATTTAAGACAAAATTGAGGTTCAAAATGCAGTTTAACATAAAAGTACTGATATTATAAATCAATGCAATACCAAATATACTCTGATATACCCGGTATTCATCATTTTTCAGTCTAATTTAGCAGAATTTACTAAATGTCTAGAGCTGCCAATTGTACCTTTTCTGAAAATCTGACCCGAATATAAATCTCAGAATTAAAAATATATAAGTAGAATCTCATGAAAATCTGGACACTGCACGAAGCCTCCAGACTAGAGACTTGCTGAATTACGTTTTTTGAACAGTTATTACTAGTGTCAACATCTCACCACCTGTTATACTGGGGTGAAAACTCAGTCACAGCAACACGCCGGACACTAGTTTATTTATCCATAAACATTGCACCTGTGGACCAAGCAGGGTGCATTTTGTTAATAGTTTGATTTAATGTTTGGTCTAGTTTTCTTAGTGATCTCAGGAAATGACCCTATTAAATTGTATGCAGCAGGGTTTAAATAGAGAATACATATATATCTTTTTATTTTTTAAACTTGTATTTATACTGGGTCAACAAATCCCACAATAAGGTTTTTCACATGCCCCAGGTATATACACAAATACAGGTTTTTTACATACAGTCCGACAGGTACATAACCTAAGCAGTTAATAAGATTTTATACAGATGTATTGGCACATAGCGTTCAATTCCAAAATACCTATTTACATGCAATATATAAATATATAAAGAATATTTTGCTCGCTGTTCCAATCCTGGTTTATAAAAAAAAACCTCCCTTTTCCTCCAAATTGGAAAATATATGTTTCCACCCAAACAGTTTATAATAAAGTCTCCAAATTGGAAAATATTATATACAGTCTATAACTATAAGGCAGCAACAAAGCTTGCGTGGAGGGAAGTGGGTAGAAGTGTCTTATCATTTACATAAGAATGCCTCAGCTCAGTTAGAGAGAATAGGCCAACTCACAATAGTCATAAACCTTCTATTGCCTAGTTTCAAAAAGTTACGTGAGCATAAAAAGCTCCCTCGGTGCGATGTGTTGCTTTAAAAAACGCCATTCCACTCTAGGTCCAAACCAGAGAAGAATGGTATGTCAGCCTACTTCAATAATCGGTTTCCTGGCCTAGGATTCGGCGTTTTAATGGGAATATAATGACATTTTGCGGTCTTAATGGAATTATAATGGCACTTTGCGGTTTGAGGCGAGAGGCTTTATAATTCCCTTCGTTTGTAGGGACTCCCTCAACTTTGGGCCTAGACTTGTTAAGTAGAGTGAAGAGATGCTTGCCATTGTAAGGATCTATAAGACAATTAGCTACTTTATATTCGCTAGTAACAAAGGTCCTCTCCATTATACAAAATAAAAACATGACATACTGGAAATAGGGTATTCCACCCAGACCCATAAAGCTTCTTTCTCGGCATATGCCTGGTATTTTGTACCTGCACTGACATTTACAGAAACTACAAAACTTTTTATTCTATCCCCCCCCCCCCCCCAGACTCCCACCCCTCAAAACATTTGGGGCTTCCAAGAGCCCACTACTTCCTGACGTATATTAGTGTGTTCGTTGAACCTGGGCAGATGAACCCTCGGCGGCGTCGACTACTTGGGTCAGATTTTCAGAAAATGCACAATCGGCAGCCGTACACATTTACTAAATTATTCTAAATTAGTCAGCAATTTGGTCAATACAAGGTAAATCCGAGTATACTTGGCGTTGCATTGATTCTAGCAATCTGTTAGATTAGGTTGAACTGTATTTGGAACATTATTGATAAAGTCCTATATGGGTTCTTGATAAAACTAAATTACACTGCACAATCTGCTTGCAGTTCAGCATTGTTTTATGCAGTAAATTCACATTTAGTAAATTCTGAAAAATTAGCTGTAATTTGGTCAATACTAGGTAAATTCGAGTATATTCGGCATTGCATTAATTCTAGCAATCGGTCTGGTTAGGTTGAACTGTATTTCAAACTTTATTTTCGTCTGAAATTTGGGTTATTTGAGAGGATTGGCGAAGGCGAATTGTACATTTTGAGAAAAATGACCCACTTACGATGTACATAGCGTCGTCGCCATAGCAACGAGTTTCCCCGGCGGGGAGCCCCGGGTTCTATATATAGGCACAGGCGGGGCAGGCAGCCACCCCTGGCCACCAGCTATATTTAGCACCTGACGAGAGGGATCCGATTGCTCTTGGAGAGAAACGGAACAGTTCCACTCTCTGGCACCAGGTGGCGTGGGCGTTCGGCAGAGGAAGGAACAACTCGGGACTGAGTTGAAAGACCCCAAGGTATAGTCTATCCGAAAAGTAGTTGACGCGCGATTCCTTAGGCCCTTTAAGGAGAGGGAAAAGTGTTTGAAGTAAAAAATCCCCCACTTTTCCATCCTCTTCAAGAGTGAAAGGAATCACGTGTCAACTACTTTTCGGACAGACTATACCAAGAGTGACTCCTAGAACTTGGAAGTTCTGAGAAGCCAGAGAGAGAAGAAGGAAAGGGGAGGGGAATGCCGCAACTTTTCATCATCAGCTGCTGTCACATTCCTTGATAAATTTGAGGGTTTGTGCTCGCAGTTGAAGCGCTCTTGTTCTTATCTTAAGAGGTTTGTTTTTTGTTTGTTTTGCGTCCGTGTACTTTATACACGGGTCAGATTTTCAGAAAATGTACAATTGGCAGCTGTACACATTTAGTAAATTCTGCTAAATTAGGCTGCCATATGGTCAATACTAGGTAAATTGGAGTATATTCGGCATTGCATTATTTCTCACAATCTGTTTGGTTAGATTGACCTGTATTTTGAACTTTATTTTGGTCTGAAATTCGGGTTTTTTTAGAAGATTTCCGAAGTTGAAGTGTACATTTTGTGAAAATCTGACCCACACACAGCTGCAAAGGCGGGGGAGTGAGGCGACGTTTTTGGAGGGCTGCTTATACACAAGTTACAGGATTCGAACCCAGTACCACTTGGAGCCTTAACCATTGTGTCATCCTGAGACACCCCTGACCCGGCCGGCCTGTTCTCAGACATAGCCACTCAATCAAATACTGTAAACGTATTAATTTTCGCGCAGATATATTTTCGCGCACTAAGCGCTTTGACACCTTTTCGCACGTATTTAAATTCGCGCAGCAAGGAAGTCTCACACCTTGTTTATGCATTAATTATTCCTTTTGCACAGGATTTATTTTCGCGCAGAAAGGTGGGTGCGCGAAAATAACGAAGATAAATACTGGGCGAACATTAATACGCGGGCTTTCCTCCGTTTGAAGGGACTCTCTCAACTTTGGGCCTAGACTGAATCAAACTATACCTTTATAATGAAATATCGCCCGATGGACGACGTCACATTTAAAATGGAGGCGTCAGCGGTTTTCGATCGCTGAGTTACTTCCATTGTTGACAAACATAACAGGGGCGACTCATTTGTCAATTTAGCCGGAAAGCAAGTACATACGCAGTTTTGGTCGATTCAAAGCAAGACTGCTTCCTAAAACTAAATGCAAAGCCTATAGAAATATGTAACATATGCATTTTTAATGCAAAAAGCAATATAGGTAGGTTTGGGAAGAGGTCTTGAAAATATTTTACAGGAAAGGGGACTGTTTTTGTAGAACTCAGTCAATATAGATAGCATAGAATTGCCAAAATACAAAAATAAAAAATTGCCTAAATAAAAAAAAACACATCTATACAGACGCATATATGGGTCTGATTTTCAGAAAATGTACAATTGGCAGCTCTACACATTCAATAAATTTTGCTAAATTAGTCTGAACTTTATTTTCGTCTGAAACTTGGGTTATTTGAGAGGATTGAGGAAGGCGAATTGTACATTTTCTGAAGGTCTGACCCATACATAGGAGGGTTGGATTATCGCATCAAATAGACGGTTTAACAATTAAGAAATCTTGATATCTTTTAATCAAAGAATATCCCTTTGAAAGCAAGCAACATATGTAGCCTGCATCCAGGTTTTAATCATCCTGTGATGCACCCATCGTTAGGTTAACTAACATTCGTGAATAGATGTAGCTCAGTATTGCCACCTAGCGAAGTAAATATAACTATACCTACTCCTTTACACACCCTGGTGATTTGTATTGTGTACACACTCAGAGTTAGAGTTAGGTATATTATTATATCTATGCTTTCCTTCTTAATAGGGGGATTTCCATAGCCACTATTTTGAATCTTGATTCCCATGGACTACAGTGTGAAATCTATAGAAAACATGTCATGTTCAGCATGGAATATTTATCACTGCTCTAATGTCAATATCCAATACACATGTTTCCATAACACATTATTCCATCTTTCCCATCATGCATTTGGTTTTTATAGTTCATTTACACAAGCTCTGATATTGGTGAAAATATTCTTGCTATTTTGGATAAAAATGTTCCCAATTATTTGTATGTCAGATTTCAACAGAATCCATCCCAGCATGCACTACAGTAGACATGCGCAGTGAGACATGCAAATCCCCTATTTCTTCAAAATCCCCCAATCCTTTTCAATTGACTTCAAGACAAATGTGATGTGTTTCAGGAACATGAGTCATGAGTCATAAGTCGCCAAAAATAGATTTTAAGATACCATTATATTTGAAAAGATGAGATCAAGCCGATTCCAATGGTGGTAAACATTAAGGACATTAATAAGTATTTCTATATTTCTATATTCTAAGTTTGATATTTTTATTTCTGAAAAAAAGTTTTCAATATTTTTGGGTGAACAATTACTAGTAAAATAGGTAAGTGTACTCCATAGGATGATCGTAGAAATGTATGGATATATTTAATACACTATCCTGAAATTTGATTCATGTATTCATAAGACATATCTGACTAGATACCCCAAAAATGAAAACATTCCAAAAAGGAGATCTTGTGAATAAATGACTTTTAAAAATAAGAATTTTGCGACTTGGGACTCATTTTCCTGAAACACATCACATACTAGCTCCTGTGAATGGGTTAGGCTAATCTACGCCTGTAATTCAGTCGAAATCCATACATTCCCAATTTCCTAAGCAAAAGTTAAAGAACCTCGTGCCAAAAAGATGCAGGTTAATGTACTTAATGTCAAAGAGGCAAAGACCTGGTAAATATAGCTCCTCTCAAAAGGTCAAACTGAAGATCGGTGATTGGATCGGGAGAATATAGTAGGAAAGTTTTCAACTCCGAAAAACAAACAGCTGATCTAATAGGAATCGGAATTATTGATTAAAGAAATAATAGGCAAATAATTGGAGGTGGAACTAGTTTATTAAATGTATGTAATAGCGGAGTTGCATGTCTCACTGCGCATGTCTATTACAGTGAATTCTGGGATGGATTCAGTTCAATTCTGACATAAAAATATTAGCAATATTTTTATTTTTTTTAAATTTATTTATTTTTTATCTAAAATTGCCAGGACCTTTTCACCAATATCACAGCTTGTATAAATGATATATAAAAGTCAACTGCATGATGGGAAAGATGAAGTAGTGTCTCATGGAATCCTGTAAAACATATGGCTCATTACATGAGATCATTGTGAAATAGTCCATGCTGAACATGACATGTTTTCCATCGATTTTACACTGTGCCATTAGTCCCATAATTCCATGCGAATCTAGATTCAAAATGGCGGCTATGCAAATCCCCTATTGCTGGCTCGACATTGCACAGTCCAAGTCATAACATCGCCTATTCACATACGGTATACATAACACCTTACACAACACACTTAAAACGAACTTTTCCCTTAGATATGCATGTAGTCTTCGATTCCTACTGCATGAAACAATGCTGAACTGCATGCTGATTGTGCAATACATTTAGTTTTCTCAGGAACCGATAAAGCACTCCTTTTCAAAGGCATAGTTGACTGTTGACACAAAATCTTTTCAAATTTTAGACTGTACGATTAGTCTCATAATTCCATGTGAATCAAGTTTCAAAATGGCGGCTATGCAAATCCCCTTATTGCCTATAGTAAATATAATCAGGAGAAGAAGAACAATCAAGACAACTTTGAGTGTCAAAGGTCGGATCATTAAAATATCAAAAGTCAAAAGGTGACTTTTTTTGTCAATTAGTAGAGGTCATCCTGTTCACATTTGTAGGAGGAGGAAGCCAAAATAAAAGATCTAAATGATTCATTTGTTTGACATTCGCTTCGATCAAGACGATGTTTTCGATACCATGATGTTTATATAAGGGTGAAATCGCCAGAAAATGTACAATTCACCTTCACTAATCCTCTCAAATAACCCAAATTTAAGACAGAAATCAGATTCAAAATACAGTTAAACCTAACCAAACAGACTGCTTGAATCAAGGCAATACTAAATATACTCAGATATATCTAGTGTTGACGATTTTTCAGTCTAATTTAGCAGAATTTACTACATGTGCTGATCTGCCAACTGTACATTTTCTGGAAATCTGACCCATATATTAGAATTAAAGGTACGATGACTCAATTTCATAAAAAGATTTATCTTAATGGGGGGAAAGAACTTGTGGCATCAAAAATTCTGTTTTCGAACCGCAACTTTGTGCGCAAAATACTATTATGTTACAAAAGCCCAACCAACGTCATAATCCCGAACGAAAAGTTAAAACAAAACCCGTTATAAAATACATATTGCGCAAATTCCATGGGTTATACCCTGCTCACACACAGCCGATTTGCTCCCGATTGTCTCCCGATTTGGGTCTCCCGATGAGTCCTAGGATTTCATTTCAAATCCTAGTTTATGTTTTTGAAATAACATAAGCAAAGGTTTGCAATGAAATCTTAGGATTCATCAGGAGACCCAAATCGTGGGGCAATCGGGGGGCAAATCGGCTGTGTGTGTGCAGGGTCTAAGATGGGTTACAAGCGGTTGAAAAACGGCCGGTAAATCATCACCCTCAAAGCACTTACATGAAGTATACATTGCCAGAGAGATCTCCTTTATCCACAGTTGATAAGTTCATATTGCCTCAGGGCCTTAGAAGTTAGGAGGTACCTCTAGAAGAACTACTTGCGGGTCAGATTTTCCGAAAATATACACTTGGCACCTCTACACATTTAGCAAAATTCTGCTAAAAAATGATGAATACCGGGTATATCTGAGTATATTTGGTATCGCATTCATTCAAAGTATCAGTTCTGTTATGTTAAACAACATTTTAAACCTCATTTCTGTCTTAAACGTGGGTTATTTGAGACGATTTTTTCAGTCGAATTGTACATTTTCCGCAAATCTAACCCACCACGAACGCATATATCTCAGCTCGGAGCGGGCACAAGTGAGGCCACCTTTCCATTCGATCCTATTAGTAAGTGCCGCCCAGGTACCACTGCTATGGGGTATGGGGAGTACCAGCACCACCCGAGCCCCCCGGACAATGGGTCCTGTCGCTGCCGTCAACAACAGGTAGGTACAGTAATCAATCCCCTATGATCTATCCTACCCTATTTATCGCCCACCACAGCAGTATAGCATGACACAGCACTTTTATAGATCTAGAAGATGGAGATTGAATTGTTTCTTAGAGATGCGATTCTGCCACATCATCTGGGGCAGGAAGGAAGGAAGGGGAGAGATGTATACACAGAGAGACTCAGAGAGAGAGGGTGGAATTCGTGGAATATGTGTGTGGGTCAGATTTCCTGAAAATGTACAATTGGCAGCTGTACATATTTAGGAAATTCTACTAAAAAATGGTCAATGCTAGGTAAATTCGAGTATATTCGGCATTGCATTGATTCTAGCCATCTGTTTGGTTATGTTAAACTGCATTTTGAAGCTCATTTTTGTCTTAAGTGTGGGTTATTTGAGAGGATTGGTGAAGGCGAATTGTACATTTTCAGAAAACCTGACTCATGTATGTAGGAACAGAGCAGCTCTTTGAGTCAGTCCCAGAGCACTGGAATGCTGTTTGGGTTCCGAGTTATTACCTTGGTAACTTTGAACTATACTTCCTATGTACTCCATTATATCCATAGTGTAGCAAGGCGGGTAAATGGCTCTAATAATGAGAGAAAGTACGGTCCCTGATCGCTAATCAATAACTATAATTGATCAAACTGGATCCAGGGATGGATCGATAGATCATTATTCTCGTAATTGAAACAAGCAGGCAACATATTTTTTCATGCTGCATCATCATCGTCCATTAATTGATTATTCTGAATTCGCAGTCAGTAAGTCGATATAAATAGAAACCAACAGATATAATCAGTCTCTGAACAAGAACAGATCAATAAACATTAAATGGATTATCATGCTCAGAATATTGCCTGTTGTCATGACAAATTGATACAAAGCTGGATCATTTAGAACATTTTTGTTCTAAACACGCCTAGCAGACGACATTTCGCTCGTCCTATTTATCGTTTCCCTGGAAACTGACGAGGTTGCTAGAATCCGTGCTCATATCCTAGGGACATTATGCAAAATGACCGAATGAAAAAAAAACTGCCGAAACTTAATACACACATATGTTTATACAGATTTGTCTCCAGAGCGTCAGCCGTCGTCACCACTCTAATTATACATCTCTGGGTATATCAGATAGCTAGAGGAAGCAAATGGGTCAGATTTTCAGAAAATGTACAATTGACCGATCAACACATTTAGTACATTCTTATAAATTAGATTGAAAAATGATGAATACCAGGTATATCTGAGTATATTTGGTATCGCATTGATTTATAGTATCAGTTCTGTTGTGTTAAACCACATTTTGAAGCTCATTTCTGTCTTAGACGTGGGTTATTTGAGAGGATTGGTGAAGGCGCATTGTATATTTTCTGAGGATTTTCTGAGATATATTGGAGCTGAAGTGTCGTATAGGTGCCACGAAAAGTTAAAAATATACTCTTCTCCCCACTAATGTAACACGAATACCACCATATGTCACATCCCCAGTTATCAAACATGGGTCAGATTTTCAGAAAATGTACAATTCGCCTTCACCAATCCTCTAAAAAAAAGCCACATTTAAGACAGAATTGAGCTTCAAAATGCAGTTTAACATCCACACTCTCGGAGCCACTGAAGCACTCTATGGAAGAAGAGAATTTATAGGAATCTCAGAGAATGAGTGCATGAGTAACTCGTCCTGGCAGGGTGAGTAACTCAGAGGAGCAGGGGGAGCAGCACCTGCCTATAGTAGTAGCTACAAACACAATTTACCAGAGATCACCCCCTCACTACAAGCCCTAGCTTACCTGCTGGTCATGTGAGCCTATAGGTCCTCCCCACACAGCCCAAACACACCAAGAAGTCTCCTAGTCCTAGTTCTAGTCGCAGGGACGTGGGATTCTAGCTCCCCTATTAAACAACATGGGTGTCGGCAGGGCTGACAACACTTCACTGCCCCCTGGTGTATGTTCTCTAAATCACTGACAGCAGTGGCTCCCCCTATTAACCTTGCATGGTACTACTTCAATGGTGGTAGTAGTATATGAAGAGTAGGATTTAAAGTGGCTAAGATCACTATTTTGACTATAATGTCATTTTCATTAGTTTGCGATAACCTGCATAAGTGAGAACATTTGTGTGGAATAATACCAACGCTATATATAATCCTTAGATTAAGTGATATTTGTTAAGGAAAAATGTCGCAGAGATTCCATAAGGGAATTCAAATCTGAGAGAGAAGTAAGTTGACAATAGTGCTGCCCTCAGTGACTGGTGAAGGGATGTGAAGTAGGAGCGAGGCAGGAGGTACATAGTGACATATATACCCTGTCCCATCCAGCTGGTATCACTTAACCAATTATGATAACAGGGACCAGGGACTTCCCCCAACCAACAAGACTTGGCCCTAACTGGTGTGTCTGGGAGGAACATCGGCCGGCGGGACGATTCGAAATTGGAGCTTTAAACTCTTAAATACTCGAAATATACGTAATTATAGTCTAGTTATCTAGTCATCTAGTACATGCTTGAAATTCAAGCAAACTTTCCCCGAATCGGGAGCTCGGTGGCATGTGTCACTTTAATTTCCTAGTGTAATCAGGCAAAACTAGCCGGTCAACCGTACCCCGCTTGAACAGCTTTCAAAGCTGACTTTTATATACAATAATCAGATAGTATTTATAAGGATTGACTATTCGTGTATCACTGCAGAACTGAGTAAAAGGGCCAAGCTAATAGGGAGATTTAGCCACCACAACGCACCAACACAACACTAACGCATCCACTAACTATCAGTACATTATTACTATTGTGAGGATATCTCGAGAGGCCTGCAATGCAGATGCCCTCGGCCGAGCACCTCTCAAGATATCCCCACAGCGGTAGTAATTGTGTAGTGTCATTGTATATTTTATATTTGAATTTCGTGTCGTCACATCGGGTCAAGTTCATCGGGTAAATAGAAAACTCTCGGAGGTGTAATAAATTAATTTCAATAAAACAGAACTCACCGGTTTGCTTTCCTCTTTACTCTTGCTGTCTAGTTTGGCCCGCAGAGTCTGAACCTTGCTGAGAGTTGAGTCTTTATCCAGAATAGACGAACGACTCCGGTCCCCAATCTGGGCACGTAGTGACTTAAACCTACTTAACGTATCGTCCGTAGTAGACTTAGACGTAGTATTAGTAGAACCGTTCTTAGCCTCGATAATCTCTGCCTTACGATAAGTATCGGTTATACTTATCTTCTCTGTAATAGCTGCCAATGAATAATAATAAACATTTCAGAATACTGTGAGAATATGATTTAGAAATAGTGTATATATATATTGTATTTTTATTCAGACATCACAGTAAATACATCAGAAAGGGAAGCGTCCCTCAGAATTCTGTTCTTCCAGGCCTCCCCTTTAAATAAGGATACAGTGAAATAAAATTAATCATCACAATCATGTTTCAATTTAAATGTCAATTGATGTGAAGAAGGCGAGTTAGAATTTTAATATTTTATATGCACTGTCTATGGGTGTCCATCAGTCATATGCATTCCGATAATGTGTGTGCAAGTGTAATGTCTGCTCGTGCGAATACATATTTTTTGGACTATTTGATATACATGTATACAGAAAGAATTAGATGAAATATTTATATGACTGTCATGATGTTGAACAACGCGCTGGTGTTGGCTTTTATACATCGATGTATTTTATTTTATTTTTATTTTCCATCTTTACTTATAAATAATCCTTTTTTGTGACCAACATATTCACTAAAATATTTTGTATAAATACTTGTTAAATTTAGGGTCAGCAAATTCTGAGAATAATGTACCTGTTGCACAATGCTTTTGACTGATTACAAATCTTTAAATACAAAATACATGTATTTTATACACACAAATACAGTGGAACCCCTCTATTGAGACCGCCCTTGGTACTGAACGATTTGTGGTCTCATAGCGAGGTGGTCTCATTAGACTAGAGGCTAATCTAAGAAACCAATTTGGGACTGAGAGAAACTGGTCTCTATAGAGAGGTGGTCTTTATGCGAGGTTCCACTGTATTTTATACACACAAATAGATTCTTAAATTTGAAAGCAAAGCAAAATTAACACAAATTCAAGGGAAAACCATATTGTAGGAAGAAAGCATTCGACCGATCATTAAGTCCCATTTTCAATAACTTATTAGCTGAAATTTATTTTAAAACATTCTAGTGGGGTCGCCATCATCATATATATCACCAGCATGCAAGGAGACACCAACCAACACCAACCTTTAACTATGAGCCTACAGGAATCCCGGGCTTCCCCGTGGCTATTTTTAGCCACACATTCGTAACGACCAGCATCCTCGGGGAAGAGTTCTTGGAACTCTAACTGGGCTTTGTTATTGACATATGTATTGTTGTAGTGACTGGCCGGGCGGAGCACTCGCCCATTCTTATACCAGCTGAGTGTGGGACGAGGGTCGGCCCTAATGAAGCAGGTCAGCGTGGCACGGGAACTCTGTGTGGCCGTCACGTCTCGCAGGTTAATGGAGAATGTAGGCTTCCCTGATTTGCCAATCTTGTCATTGGTTTTCTCTGGAAGAGAGGGTGTGAGGGAATGACACCTTTAAGGGGTGGACACACATAGCTGATTTGGCTCCCGATTGCTCCCCTGATGATTCCTATGATTTCATTTCAAGTCCTGGTTTATGTTTTTGAAATGACACCAACCAGGATTGGAAATGAAATCGTAGGATTCATTGGGAGACCCAAAATCGGGGGGGGGGGGGCAATCGGGGGGAAAATCGGCTGTGTGTGTGCAGGGTCTTAGCAAGGTTACCACAGGAAACTAAAAGTAAAATTCCATGATTTCTCCCTGATGTGTTTGTAATTTTCCCTGATTCATAACAAATATCAAGGGTGCCAGGACTCTAGTGAGTGCTAAGAAAACTTATTTTCCGATATTTTTTTAAAACAAATTATATTATCCAGTGGATGCCGTGTGGCACATTTTTCCCGATTTTTCATTTTTCTTTACAAAGCTGAATTTCACAGAACAAGATTAATTCTGTTGATTTTGTCAAAATTTTCAAATTCCCGGATTTTTTCCTGATATTCTCAAAATTTTCAAATTCCCTGATTCTTCCCAGCAGTTTTAAAGTATTTTCCAGGTTTTCATGTCCTGCAGTAACCCTGCTTTAGGTGAGGGGATGAAATCCAATTTGACCAGGGGAATGGTAAATGTAGGGAGAAGCATGTACCGAATATAAATGGCTAGATGGAAGTGCATGCAATGGCTTTCTCGGCCCTGGAGTAAGGCCACCAATACCGTCTTAATGGGATTTTACTGGGAGTTTGCGGCCGGTTTCCCTTAGTTTGAAGGGATCAGATATGCTCTGAGCCTAGACTGACACAATTTGAAAAAATGCATCGCTTTAAATTTCCCTTAAAATATCTGTATACATTCAACACCCCAGACTTCTGAACAACATTTAGAATTATATATATGAAAACATAGGTGACTAATCTTCATACACAATGAAATAAACAATAAAACATGCAATAAGATTATTCCGATGGCATCCATTACAAACATCCTCGATATGAATAGAAGACATTAGGGAGGTTCAGCCAGTCTAACCTATACGTAAACGTAAACGTATCCGTATCTCTGATATACAAACATGTACATTGAGATACATGGCGGGAAAACGTAATATAACATATGAAGCTAAATTTTTTCATCTTACAATACATTTTTTATACAAAAAAAATGCGACGTAATTCAGTCACAAAAAATATACGGATACGGTTACGTAATTGACGGTTACGTTTGCTTGCGTAATCTCCCTATTAATAAAGACTCACCTCTAACGTCCAACAGGGCAGCCATGGACACCTCCCCTGCGGAATTCTTGGCGATAACTTTATATTCGCCAGTATCGTCCTCAAACACCTCGTCGATAATAAGTGTCGCGTACTCTCCATCGTAACTCTGCACGAAGTCGGTACAGTTCGGCAGAAGCTTATCGTCCTTATACCACGTGATGATGGGTTTGGGTTTACCCGAAATGCCACACGACCACGTGACCTGGTCGCCATCGTAGACTTCCTGGTTCTCCAGAGGATGGGTTACATCAGGCGATACCAGACCATCGTTCTTTACCTCTGAAATGCGAAATGATAAGGGTCAGATTTACAGAAAATGCACAATCTACAGTTCTATCAAATTCTCCTAAATTAGAGTGAAAAATGATAAATACTAGGTATATCTGAGTGTATTCTGTATTGTATTCATTCAATAAATCTGTCTGGTTATATTGAACTGTATTTTGAACCTATTTTTCTTCTTAAACTTGGGTTATTTGAGAGGATTGGTGAAGGTGAATTGTACACTTTCTGGCGACTTCACCCTATTATATATATATATGCTTGCAATCGTGATAAATATGTTTAGATATTAGAAAAGTTATAGGAATATATAGGAAATCGCATACGTTACTAGGTCTATGAACATTTTCAATATATTACAATGACTGAATTTTTTTATATTTGATTAAACGCCAATAACTAGATGAAATAGAGATGAAATTTCTTATGATATATTCATAAAGTTTCACCAGTTAGATTAGATGATATAAGATAGGAAGGGTGGTGCAACCGGTCGTTCCTTGACATGCCATTACAAGAATCCATGAGGGTCAGATTTTTTAGAAAATGTACAATTGGTAGCTTTACACATTTAGGAAATTCTCCTAAATTAGGCTGAAAATGATGAATACCGATGAATACCGAGTATATTTGGTATCACGTTGATCTAAAGAATCAGTTCTGTTATGTTAAACTGCATTTTGAAGCACATTTTGGTCTTAAATGTGGGTTTTTTCAGAGGATTGGTGAAGGCGAATTGTACATTTTCTGATAACTTGACCCATGGATGGAAGGTTTGTGGAAGGGAAGGCTAATTATTAAGTAGATGGAAAAGTGTGCAACAACATTACAAGATATAAGGATGAGAGAATTGATTGAGCAGAATCCCAATAGTGAACTTAAACTATACAAAAGTATTCACAAAATATTATTTACAGCGAGTCGAAAAACGGAACTATGATAATTTTCAAATTGTTAATTTGTGTCAGGTGTGCGGCGTATGGATTTATAATAGACTGAGGGACGTCGATTAATTAGGGACAAATCGTGAAATACAATATCCAATCTGAGGGAGAGAGGCGGGTATTTATTACACCCCTGTGCTGCAGTTGCCTATACCTTCAGCATTGTATGTCACACTTGGTCAAGGTGGTGCATAACATGTAAATTATGTCACCCTTGGCGCATACAACAAGTAGGTCCGCTAAAAACTGAAATTACTTATTTTATTTTCATTTATTTATATTTTTTATTCACTAATGGGGTGTAATAAATATGGAACAAAGCTCGGGGGAAGTCTGTACACTTGTTAGTGACCTCTGGGGTGCGGAAGATCTCGGGCTAACGCCCTCTAACTTCCCGCACTCCCTCGGTCAATAACAAGTGTACAGACTTCCCCCTTGCTATGTTCCATCTATATATATAATGGCAGATCAAAGAATACAGGGGACAGATTTTCAGAATATGTACAATTGGCAGCTCTACACATTTAGGAAATTCTGCTAAATTAGGCTGAAAAATGATGAATACCGGGTATATCTGAGTATAATTGGTATCAGATTGATTTAAAGTATCAGTTCTGTTATGTTAAACTGCATTTTAGAGCTCATTTTTGTCTTAAATGTGGGTTATTTGAAAGGATTGGTGAAGGCGAATTGTACATTTTCTGAAGATCTGACCCGTTACAGGCCCTATTCCACTCAGCCGATTCTCATACGATTTTGCGTCGCAGAGGACCCTTTTGATTTAGATTTAGAAACATTTATTTTCGATTCTTTTCTCGCTGACAGAGGACGGTTCTCCAACTAAGGGAGGTCTCCATGTTCTCTGATGGGTTAACATTATTCCCCTTTTGCACTAAATTCCGCGAGAATTGCACAAGAATCGGCGTAGTGGAAAAGGCCCTTATGGGCAAAACAACATGATTCACTAAGAGATGAGGTGAAGCCACCACACCTTGCACTAAGAGAGTGCAAACTGTCCGCGCCTCTCCCGCCTTATTGCTGGCCACCAGGATATAGTCGCCATTGTCGTCTGGGAAAACATCTTCTATGTGCAGGCAAGCTACTCCATTCTCGTAGGTCTGGCGAAAGTCTGGACTGGGTCTGAGTAATTTGTCTCCCTTATACCAGGCTACCGTGGGCTCGGGCTGGCCAGTGATGTGGCATTCAAAAACCACGTTCTCCCCATCCTGAACATGGAGGTTACTCAGCGGTTGCTCTATTATAGGAGCTACCGAACGCTCCGGCTCTGCAAGAACCCATTTGTACAAGCAAAATGACTTACAGTATAGACAGAGAGATAGAGAAGAGAGAAGAGAGAAGAGAGAAGGAAATATGTGTTGTAGGAACTGTGATAAAGGATAATATAAATAAGGCTCATTATTATATGCACATTGCTGAGAACAAAGTATTTAGAGTGAGTTATGCATAGTGCATATTTCACAAGTGAGTTACGTGGGGTAGTCATGGCAACTGATGCGTTTTTACCAAGTTTAAGGCCCGAAATTCAACTTTAAATCTAAAAAATGTTTCCTGTTTATATCATTAAAAGCATATAATAACAAATAACTCATTGGTTTCAGTCGCTTAGAATATTGCATTCGTTGCTATGCAACTCATGCAATATCCACGCTCCTTCAACCAACTCGTTAGTTAACCTGTATGTATATCTGAAGGGTAGATGACGAACATCTTTTAATTAGTTACATGGTATTGTTTTGGAAGTATTTGCATATGAGACCCACTTTATTTATCCTTTATTGAGTATAAAACACACAATATAAAAAGATGCACAATATACATGAAATGAGTGGAAAAGTTCTGACCAAATTCAAGTCCTCAAGCAAAGTTTCTTTTTGTAAGGTGTAAACTATAAGGGTGGTCTCCACTGGCTGCGGTAAGCTCTGCAGTAAGCCTTGCGATGGTGCTGTGTTGGTGAGGAGTGGCGAGGTCCTGCCTACATGTCCAGTGATCCATGTAGGTAAGGACCTCATCATTCCTCTCCACCTACAGAACCAGCACAACACAATCGCAAGGCTTACCGCAGAGCTTACCGCAGAGCTAACCGCAGCCAGTGGAAACCACCCTTATTACTACATAAAGGGTGGTCTCCACTGGCTGCGGTAAGCTCTGCGGTAAGCTCTGCGGTAAGCTCTGCGGTAAGCCTTGCAATGGTTTGTGCTGGTTCTGTAGGTGGTGAGGAGTGACAAGGTCCTTGCCTACATGGTCAGTGAACGATGTAGGCAGGACCTCGCCACTCCTCAACAACACAGCACCATCGCAAGGCTTACCGCAGAGCTTACCGCAGCCAGTGGAGACCACACTTTATATATCAGAAGTTTTCCACTCGTAGAAACAGGCTTATCACTAACAGATAAGAAGAAATCAAAGAGAAATATCAAGACATTCCCAGCAAAGGCTCTTTGTTCACGGCCTTGATTAATATCACAATCATTATTTGTTCATAAAAGAATGAACCAACAACAAGGACCATGTCATGATATCCCTCCTATTCCTTAAATGCGAACAATGTACAACACTCGTCCAAAATAAATCTTAAAACCATTAGATAATTAAATTTAAACCATTCCAAATATTAATAGTACGAAAATAAAGATTAAAGTAGGAGAATAATCCCAACATAGATCAAGAACCGGAGGCAAACTATACATGTCAGTAATATATCTCTTTCAATATGGAATATCTACCTTAAATACACCAATGTACAATATAATATATTTGATCTGTTTCAGGAATATGAGTCACAATTCGCTAAATCTATATTTTTCAAAGTGATTTATTGGCAAGATGTCTTTCTTGGAATGCTTTTATTTTTAGGATGCTTAACCCTGCCTACAGCATGAATACATGTAGCAAATTTCAAGGCAATACATTAAATATATCCATGCATTTCTAATTAAGGTCATCTTATAGAGTATATTTAGCTTACTTTATTAGTAATTGTCTACCCAACAATATTGCAAAATTTTTTCAAAAATGAAAGTATCAATCTCAAAATATAGAAATATTCATAAGATGTCCATAATGCTTACTATCATTAGAATCAGATTGATCTCATTTTTTCAAATATGATATTATCTCAAAATCCATTTTCTGCGACTTGTGACTCATTTTCCTGTTGTTACAGGAAAATTATGTACACACAGCACCCGCAAATCACTTATTCCAATTTTTCCACATCAATACTCAAATGCTTACCCTTTATATTGAGAACGGCCACGGTTTCAACCTTCTGGCCATCCAGCAAAATGACACATTTGTACTCCCCGGCATCGTCAGGGAAGATTTCCCTCATGGTAAGGCTACAGACGGTTCCGTCAAAGGTCTGCTCAAAGTCCTGGTTGTTGCGCAGGAGTCGGCCATCTTTGTACCACGTGACCTTGGCTTTAGGAGACGCCGGGGAGATGTGACACGTCATTGTGACGTTGTCTCCGTCATGGAACGTCAGGTCAGTGAGTGGTTCCACTAAGGTGAGGGGCTCTTTTTTATGTGCTGGTGAGAAGAAGAAATAGACATGCCTTAAACCCTGTCCACACATAGCCGATTTGCCTCCCCCCGATTGCCCCCCGATTTTGGTCTCCCGATGAATCCTAGGGTTTCATTTCCAATCCTGGTTTATGTTATTTCAAAAACATGAACCAGGATTTGAAATGAAGTCATAGGATTCATCGGAAGACCAAAATCGGGGGGCAAATCGGCTGTGTGGGGGCAGGGTCTTTAAAGGTATTTCTAGTTTTGTTAATAATTAAACATGCAAAAATTAAAAAAAAAAAATTAAACATGCGGTGAAACAGTTGTTGTCATCAGAAAATCAGTCCAGGAAGCGTGCAGACCTAGAAGTCCTGCATTCGCATATTATAGAAATAGATTGCAGATGCAAGATATATTTTTATGATTGTGCGGGAAACCATTCTTTAACAAATAATTACCAGATTCCTTGTCCTTTTCTTCATCTGAGCCCGAATGGCTCCCATATCCACTGCTGCCCTTGGACATATTCAACGTCTTCCCTTCCGTGGTTCCGCGGAATCTCTTGCTCTTGGGTGGGTTTGGTTTTGCGAAAGTTTCTGGCTCTCCTCCTTCCACTGGTTTCGGGGCGGGAGCTGTGGTGGAATCATGTCGTGAATACTGTCTACTAACCGGAGCTTTATACATGAGAACTCCTTCACATATCTCAGTAGGCAAGTCATCGGCAGCCTTCTTTTTAGCTTCTGTTTGACTCTTGGACTCTTTGGTGGAATGGGAGCGGCCGATTTGGTACTTGAGTTTGCGCGCCAAGAAATTCCTGCCCTGTTCTTTGCTGGAGAAAGAGCGGGAGATGGCGAGGGGTTTGGGTGATCGGGCGGGGTCGATAGCCGATGCCGTCTTCTTTGGCTGAGGCGACTTCTTCACAGGTTTCTGAGATAGTTTCAGGGTTTCCTCTGTAAAGAGAAGATGTTATGATGATGGACATTAGGAAATTATTATTAGGAAATAATGGGTTTTATTAGGAAAGTGAAAAAAATTACCAGATTAGTATGTTACTAAGTGGAATATGTGTAAGATGCACGGCGGTTTCACATCTTGTATATCACCACTCGGTGTCATTGTATCATCTTTTATTCTCACTGATAAATACCAACAATATTTCATATGTTAATATTATCTCAATTATCTTATTAGCCCGACGGAATAGTAGTCTAATATAGATGTTATTATTTGCTAATTTGATCTTGTAGATCTCTGGTATAATAGTTTCTATTATTTTCCATGTAACTTATAATTATAAGCTGAGAATATCAATGTAAATTGTGAGCTTACTGAAATGAAAGATAAAGAAACAAACAAAACAATATGTATGTCAGAATACGACCTGAACAAGAACTTCTGGTGTTATTCTGACTTTGTTGTCATATCTAATGTTTAGAAAACCTTTTTTCAGAAACCGTTAAATCATTTTGAGCAGTCTCAATTATTCAAAATTCTTTCAAAACCTACAAAAGACTATGTATGTATACGTACCTCTAATTTGTGCCCGGACTTCACGAATAGAAGCCCTAATTTCGCGGCGTTCATCAAAGTTATCACAGGAATCCAACTGGAAATGAAGGTGGTAACAATGTAATTTTTGGGGGGACATTTTTATTTTCTGACTGGAAAAAACAGGACATTTTTTGCAGAAATAACCGCCGCTGACAATAAACATTTTTATAGGTTATCTGCAGACATATCTTTTAATATTTCAACATAATTTACAAAAAGATGAATTTAACTAAATTGTGGATTAATGTACATTTGTCTAAGGTACGTATTAAATCAAAATGAGATATAAATCAACTTGAACACAATTTTAACGAGAGATCTGGTAAAAGTATGTGATGTAAAGTGAGCAAAGATTAGGGAGATTCAGCAAGTCTAACCTATACGTAAACGTAAACGTATCTGTATCACTGATATACAAACGTATGTTAAAAGGAAGAAAGAGATTCAGCAAAACATGGCGGGAAAAACGTAATGTTAAATATCAAGCAAAATGTTTCATCTCATAATTTATCTTTCACACATAAAATGCGACATAATTCACAAAAAAGATACGGATACGGTTACGTAATTGCTTGCGGAACCTCCGTAATGAATTCAAACACATACCTCATCTTCAAGATAGGTCAAACGTCCCCTCTGGAATTAGACACAAGATAGAACACTAAGAAATTATTTTAAAACAAATTCTTCGGTTAGCCATTTTTCAAGACATAGGGTCTATAAATTCCACCTTTCATAATTATGTGATATAAGAAATGATATTTGTAGACTCGTAATAAAGTATTTCCGGAAGAAAAAGATTCACTGGTACGAAATAAAGTCAAGAAATGTAACCACCTGAATTGTGCTTTGGATCATAAATAAACTATTCACACTTAATTATTGTTGACAGAATTTCCACTAACATAGAATTAATATAACATATCTATTAAAATACAAAAATATGCAAATAAAGTCTCCAAAATTCATATTGACTGAAAATCGGCATAGGACATATTTTTATGTATTATTTATCTATATATTTATTCATCTATTTAATTTATTTATTTATTTATTTTTGCATAGAATATAATTAGCATTTCCACTAACATAGAATTAATATAACATATCTATTAAAATACAAAAATATGCAAATAAAGTCTCCAAATTCATATTGACTGTAAATCGGCATAGGGCATATTTTTTTTTATTTTTTAATCTATTTTATTTTTTTATTTATTTCATTTGTTTGTCTATTTATTTATTTTTGCATAGGGTATATTTACCAGCATTTCCATGGTGTCGGCCAGCGTTGGTGGACTCTCTGAGCGAACGGCCGCCGAGCTTTTCTCTTCACTATCAGAAGCAGGTACTTCAGACTCTTCCTTCTTCTCTTCCTCCTCAGTCTTAGAAGTAAGACCAGATTCCGGCCTTTCATCAGCAGACGCTATTATAACAGAACTGGCATTACTACTGACAACCTCAGCTTGATCGCCATTAACTGAGCTCACTCCCTCCTCCTCCTTCTCCTCCTCAATAGAGACAACTGACTCAGGCTTTTCAAATTCAGTCACCTTTTCATCCAAAATAGGGGTAACAGTTTCAACACTTATTGACGATTCAACCTCTTCAGCGTCTGGATTTGGTACTATTGAGTCAGCCTCAGCCTCGAGAACCGGCGGTGATTCCCCAGCTATATTATCACTGTCTGATATATATGCATCTCCTTTTTCCAGGGAATCAGAGGCTAAACTTCCAGGGGAACTATTTCGAGAGGAATTAGTGGAATTGGAATTGCTCTCTTTCTCTAGAGATTCAGGAACGTGTTCCTGTTGTACTTGTGTTTCAATATCACAATCTGAGACGACGTTATCATCTACTTGTTGTTCACTTTCTGTTCGCGCCTCGTTTTCATTCTCTTCTTCAAGTAAAATGTCGTCTGCTTCACTTGTTTCCTTGGTAACCTCTTTTTTTTCGTCTTCTACCAAATCATCCTCTTCCTCTGGTTCTTCGACGACCTCCTCCTCCTCTTCTTCTTCCTCCTCTTCCACGATTTCTGCACCGTTTGAAGCGGTTTCAATATTATTATTACCCGCCAAATAATCGCCGTTGGGTGAGTTAATTCTTATACCCCTTTCAGAATCACTTCCTGAAAGATCTATATTATCACCACTCTCACCATCAGTGTCTCCTTGTTGTTGTTCAAGAGGAGGCGAAAGCTCTCCATTATCATCATCATGATCAATTTCTGATTTCTTAGTGGGAGGACTTGAGGTCCAGGGATAAGTCTTTTTGGCGGCAAAACTGAGGGAGGTTGTCCTCTGAGGTATTTTTGGTGCTTCGTTACTACTATCACTCACACTACTATTATTATCAGTGTCTCTGAGATCGGGTTTGTTCCTCCGATTCTTTTCAATCACTTTAAGGTCCACATTATAATACGGCCTGCTGCCGACACTACTGCCACCTTCGTCGGAGGCGTCAGACGCTACATCCTCATCATTGTTGGTGTCGTCTGCTTCTTCCACAGGTGGTTGCAGACGACTTTTGGTGTTTGAAGAGGAGGAGGAAGAAGAAGATAAAGAGGAGATCGTGACAGTGTCTTTGTTATTGTTGTTGTTTGGTGGTTGGGTGGTGGAGAGGTGTACGACTAGCCTGCTCTGTAGGGGTTGTTGAGGAGGCGGTCGGGTGGAGGGCAGTTCTGGGGGAACAGGGGTATCCTCCTCCTCCACCTCCTCTTCCTCCTCCTCTTCTTGCTCCTGGGCTGGTTCCACCTGACCAGTGCTGCTCAGGGGGGCAGCAGTAGTAGTGACAGTGAGGGGTAAAGAGCTACTCTCTGTCGACCGGACACTCTCCGAAGAGTTACTCCTTGAATATTTGGTTGCAACTGAAATTTTAAAAAATATATATATTATTACACCAATATCCCAGTCAGGTTCAGAAGGCAGTTTTGGACCCCTAAGTTTTAAGGGTCATTAATAATTTTAGCCTTTGTCTTAGCCTTGTGGTTAAGCTTATCGCTGGATGTGGAATCGAGGAATGTGGCTGTCTTGACCTGACTAAATTAATACTAACTGCAAGATTAAGGGTGGTCTCCACTGGCTGCGGTATTAAAGCTCTGCAGTAAGCCTTGCGATGGTGCTGTGATAGTGAGGAGTGGCGAGGTCCTGCCTACATGGCCAGTGAACCATGTAGGCAGGACCTCATCATTCCTCACCACCTACAGAACCAGCACAAACCATCGCAAGGCTTACCGCAGAGCTTACCGCAGCAAGTGGAGACCACCTTTTACACAACCTACGTCAAACATTGTATTCTCAATTATCTTTAATGGTTTATTGTCAACGATAGTTTGTAAAGGATTTGTTGGACGAACTGTCTTTGAGAGAAATTAAAAAACCTATATTGTTGATATTAGTATTCATGTAGGAACGACGAAATAATGATTCATATAATATATTATACACGCATTGCTCTGAAAACAATGTATCTAGAGTGAGTTACGCACAGTGCGTATTTCACTAGTGATTTACGTGGTGTTGTCATGGTAATAAATCTGGTTTCTTTTTACTAGGATTACCGGTAAAATTCAAATTTATGACTCGATTTTTGTTATATTTTCACGATTAAAAGCATTATATAAATCTGTTGGGGTTTCAGTCGCCTAGAATATTTCGCAACTAGGTATACTAAAGGGATATTAATGGTTACTCCAACTGGCAGTGGGATGATAATATGGACTTGAACCCTGCAAGATAATCATGATGCACAGGGCTCGAAAAAAACCTACCAACTTCACTTGCAGCCAAGATTTACTTGCCCGACGTCATTTCTCACTTGCCCAAATTTATTTGCAGAATTATAAACAAAATCACACTGATCTGTATGTATCTTGTTTCATTGTAAGTAGACATCGCAACAGGGTTTGAAATCGGCGCAGTAGAGATTTTTCACTTGCCAAATCGGGCAACTAACATTAAATTTTACTTGCCCAGAGACATTTTTTACTTGCCCTGGGCAAGTAAACATAGGTTTTGAGCCCTGATGCAAACTCAGATACATCAAAAGGGTGCTGCTTTGAGTATGACCAGATCCAACCATATAATATTAACACTCCCACCCAACATTAACATAGGCATACACCACGCTAATCTAAACTCTTGCGAAATTATAGATATATATTATACACACCAGAAAACAACGTATCTAGGGTGATTTACGCATAGTGCGTATTTCACTAGTGATTTACGTTGGGTTGTCATGGCAGCCAATCTGTTTTTTTTACTAAGATTACCAGTAAAATTCAAATTTTTTACTCGATTTTTTTCCTATATTCATGATTAAAAGCATGTATGATAAATCTGTTAACTAACTCATTGGTTTCAGCCGCTTAGAATATTGCACTCGTTCACATGGTGCAATATTCACACTCCTTCAACCAACTCGTTAGTTAACCTGTATATATTCGTCATTTAGATCTCTGGTAGTAAGATTTTGTTTGTCGATTGATTTACTTACTTGCAGCCAGTTGTTGTTTCCGTAACCGCTGAATCGCAGCGCGGATTTTCTTCCTTTCATCGAAGTCAGAAACTTCTGAAAGCTGAAATTACAGTGAAATTACAGCAGAGTTACTACTACGCAATCGGACTAGTATACAATAACACGATAACAAATGATAATGTCCTAAATATCCACAAGTCCCCACAAGCATCCCATAAATCTCTCGAGGACACATAATGTTACACGTAATGTCTCCGTACCGCGATATTATACTATAGTAATCCGTAGGTCAAGAATGGGTGAATTATGTATTGATTGTCCATTCAACCTTGGCTGACATTAATGTGTTTTCTGAGGCGTTGGTAGAACCAAGAGAGACCATGTGAAATGGCTCTCTTTTCATCCCATACACCGATGGTATAGGATTAGTTGGAAGTTGATACCAACCTATAGAGACCACGCTTGTCATGTTATAATGGGTCAGATCGCCAGAAAACGTACAATTCGTCTTCACCAATCATCTCAAATAACCCACATTTAAGACAGAAATGAGCTTCAAAATGTAGTTTAACATAACAGAATTGATACTTTAAATCAATGCGATACCAAATATACTCAGATATACCCGGTATTCATTATTTTTCTGCAGAATTTTGTAGAATTTCCTTAATGTGTTGAGCTGCCAATTGTACATTTTCTGAAAATCTGACCCTTATGGGGTTGGGCGTTCTATGGGCGTCCGTAGCTATTCACTGCGTCCCTCACATGTTATTAGGCCAAACAAAGTAAAAACCCTCCATTGGCCTGCTTTTATTTTTGTTTCTCGTCTCACATCCACCTATTATTGTCATGTGGGTCAGATTTTCAGAAAATGTACAATTCACCTTCACCAATCATCTCAAATAACCCGCATTTCAGACGAAAATTAAGTTCAAAACACAGTTCAACCTAACCAAACAGATTGATAGAATCACTGCAATGCCAAATATACTCGAATTTACCAAGTATTGACCAAATTACACCCCAATTTAGCGAAATTTCCTAAATGTGTAAAGCTTCCAATTGTACAATTTCTTAAAACCTGACCCATATATAGTTATCCTCATGGCACACGGGAATAATAACAGTTGCACTACAGCACCAGCAAAGACAAATTCAATTTTAAGTATTTCCATTCGGGGAGAAACTGCTAAAAAAAATGCCACTTTACATCTGTACAAATTTCGGGAATAAAAATAAGTAAACTGCTTCTACGAAGTGGCAATCACTGGATAGTATTATCACAGTGGGGAAGTGTATTAGGACCAGATTGTTTTGCCATTTCCATCCCGATTTCTATCCATCTTTTCCACGTGTTATATAGCAGTGGGTCAGATTTTCAGAAAATGTACAATTCGCCTTCACCAATCCTCTCAAATAACCCACATTTAAGACAGAAATAAGCTTCAAAATGCAGTTTAACATAACAGAACTGTTACTTTAAATCAATGCGATACCAAATATACTCAGATATCCCCCAAATTTATCATTTTTCTAGTAGAATTTATCAGAAGTTACTAAATATGTAGAGCTGCAAATTGTACATTTTCTGAAAATCTGACCCATATAGTAGTAGAATTGAAATAGCCAGCAGATTTAAACCATTCTTCCTTGAGCAGACCTAGGTCTAGGTTCTGACAAGTTAACCCACCCATCCCCCACACACACTGTCCCCGACAATGAACAAACGCGGGACGAACGCCCTGATGGTAGACCACCTGGAGGAGACGCTGCTGGTATCTATTGTGGGGGGTTGGTCAGGTGGGCCCCTCCACATAGGGAGGTGGTCATCCCATGACCCTTTCAATGCACTATAGATCCATCCCATGCATTGTGACCAGAAAAATGCAATTTTCATTTTGCAAAATTATAGAAGGGAAAGTAGAATTAGCCATAATGAACATTTTCTCGATGTAGAGAATTAAGAAAAAAATATTCAGGGATCTATAATAATAACTGTTTAAAATATTTGGTATGGCTCAGACCTCACGTTTAGATAATAATAATTTTTAAAAATTGTCATGTTTCGACTCTTAGATCTGTAAATAGAGGGAGGTGGTCATCCCATGACCCTTTCAGCGCACTATAGATCCATCCCATGCATTGTGACCAGAAAAATGTAATTTTCATTTTGCAAAATTATAGAAGGGAAAGTAGAATTAGCCATAATGAACATTTTCTCGATGTAGAGAATTAAGAAAAATATTCAGGGATCTAATGATAACTGTTTAAAATATTTGGTATGGCTCCGACCTCACGTTTAGATAATAGTAATTAAAAAGATTTGTAATGTTTTGAGTCTTAGATCTGTAGTCACTAGACGAATTACACACCTCTACGATGCGCTCACATCGCTTTGCCTCCATGGGTGAAAGCCTTGAGCTATCCTTTTGTGTGGGGGTCAGATTTTTAGAAAATGTACAACCATTGTTTGATTACACTTTGTTATTGTGCCCTAACTTTTACCTCATACTTTAGTTAGTATACTACTCACTGTTAGGTAGTTATTATATATTATTCAACTAAGCCTACCCATAAAGAAACAGCTAAACATAGACAGGAAAAAATAGCCCTTGAATATCAAATTAAATAGCCATGGAATTTATATCGTAGTATTTTATTGTAAATCGGTTTTGGCAATAACCAACCACCAGGAACCCACTGGAAGACTTGGAACCTAGGTTTCAAAACTGGGCCTTCATTTTTGTAGTCACCATTTATGCAAATAAAAAATGTCTTGAATTGATTATTTAATTGTCTTGGCCGTAATGGAAATTAAAAAAAATTAAATTGAATTGAATTGAATAATCGTCAGAATATGTACAATTAGCAGCTCTACAAACTTAGGAAATTCTGCAAAATTACACTGAAAAAAATGAAGAATACCGGGTATATCTGAGTATATTTGGTATCACATTGATTCAAAGTATCAGTTCTGTTATGTTAAACTGCATGTTGTAGATCATTTCTGTCATAAATGTGGGTTATTTGAGAGGATTGGTGAAGGCGAATTGTACATTTTCTGATAACTTGACCAGTGCATTCATGCTGGCTGGGGGACAGTAACCCAGACTCCAACTATTGTAGTTCACCGAGGGATATATATATGTGCTTTATTGCCTATAAAATATCTATTTACTTTCTAAAACATATCACGAGACTTGGGTGAAAGTGGTGAAAAGACTTTATTTGTTAGAACCGACAACAGTTGTATCTTACCAATGGTAAAGCCCTGCACACACACAGCCGATTTGGCCCCCGATTGCCCCCCGATTTTGGTCTTTCAATGAATCCTTAGATTTCATTTCAAACAATGGTTCATGTTATTTCAAAAACATAAACCAGGATTTGAAATGAAATCCTAAGATTCATCAGGAGACCCAAATCGTGTAGCAATCGGGGGCAAAATCGGCCATGTGTGCGTCAGGCTTTAAATATGGCTATGGTCTCGGTCAACTGGACCAGAAAGTGTTTTTTCTTTTTTGATAAATGTTATTGAGTTCAATTTCTCATTACATGATGGTCTCATGAAGCTCAAGTGGAAAAACAATTTTGATAAATGTACACAAAGCAAGATAATACATTTAAGTCATTTAACAACTTCTTTTTAAGGAGATATTTAAACAATTTCCTTACTATAATGTCATGATGTACATATAAACAAATAAAAAAACAAAAAAACTTCAAATTTTAATTACACTCCAGTAAACAGTAAGTCGGAATGTCCAATTTCCTATGAAACATTTATAAAGAGTCACGGAATTAAAATTAAAATTAAAATCAATAAAAAAAGACCAAGCGGTAAAATCACCTGAAAATGAAAGTGAAAAGTGCAAAGAATCTCACCAAGCTTTCCAGTTGGTGAACATCCTCCATTTGGCTGTAGTCTGTGTTGGTGGGAATTGTACAACTAGCGTGGGAAGAAGTGGTGGTAGTGGTGCCATTAGTCGTGCCCAGGCTGCTTTGTTGTTGTGGAGACACTCCTAAAAACACAATTGTTTTCATTGAATAAAGAATTTCAGGACGAATCGAGTTATAAAGACCAAAAGTATTGTATAGTGAGAGTGATATGCAGGTGATACAATTCAGGGTTTTTATTTAGTGTATTAGTGAGTGTCAAGTGATATATGAACAGTGAAGGGAAGTGTTGACTGTAATCCTTGTAGAATCATTTACTTTTGGACTGAAGTAGTCTAAACAATGTTTAATTATCAAGATCGACTTTTTCTTACTGATGTGATATATGTTAATGGATAGCCTATATTTTTTAGAATTATGTCTAATACCTATATTTCACTTGATTGTTTCTTATTTGAGAATTAACGTAGAATATATATTAAAATCAGGCTATACTGAGAATATTGGTGCTCAATGTATGGAAATATATATATATAGGATCCTGAATTAAAAAAGATTAAAAAATCAAATCAATTTCGACAAGGCTTAAACAAACGAGCGGACGTAGGATACATCTTCAATACTAATATCAAAGGTTCCACCACTGTGTTGATCATACATATAAAATTCCCTTTGAATCTCTTTCAATCCTTTAAAATATCTGTAAGTGCACAAAAAATATATTCAGCAAGGAGTCAACACTTTGACAGGAAGGGCTATAAAGTTTTTTTTGGGGGAAAAAGGGATAAAATAAAAGATTGAATGTACATATTATATACGCCCTTAAACACTGCGCAGGATCATTGAAATACTGGATCAAGGCTTCATATGGGTGAAGTTATCAGAAAATGTACAATTTACCTTCACCAATCCTCTCAAATAACCCACATTTCAGACGAAAATAAAGTTTAAAATACAGTTCAACCTAACTAAACAGATTGCTAGAATCAATGCAATGCCAAATATACTCGATTTTACCTAGTATTGACACAATTGCAGCCTAATTTAGCAGAATTTACTAAATGTGTACAGCTGACAATTGTACATGTTCTGAAAATCTGACTGACTTGGCGATAATAAGGGCTTTAAATGAGGGGGATTTCACCCTGTGCAGGCTGTTTATCATTACGTAAGTTATAGCTCGGGTTGATCTGCTGTTGAGGCTGAGTGGAGCTAAGCTTGGAGGCAATATCTTGTCTGAGTTTTATGACACGCTAAAACGCATGTATATATATATATATATAGAATTTTTATTCATGAAGTATACAATTACATCGTGAAATGGGTAACAATTCTCCAAGGTAGGTCTTCCATTGCCTCCGAAAGAAAATCATAAAAATCTGTGGGTACAATTTACTTATTAATATCCAGCTGGACAGGAGTAATTCATTATTCTCATAAATCGAGTAGTCTTAGAATTGTGACAGTTATGTAGGATACGATTTTACAGTATATAAGAATTCTTACAATGTTGATGAGTATTTATAACATACAATATAGTATACATAGTATATATGGACTCTTGTACATTGATATTAGTATGAGATATGGCACTATACTGTGAATCCTAGTGATATGACTTAAATCCTAACCCAATGAGTCAGTGAGCGACTCATGATGGTACTCTTATCAGTACAGGTAAGAGTGTGTCAAGTTAATTCAAAGGTTATAATCTGTTAGAGAGTATAATATAGGTCCATGTCAACAACATTAAATAGATACACATAAGATATCATACAACATAATTATACATTATATCTGATCCTTAAATAAGGGTCACCCCATCGCCCTCCCACTCTATTTTACCCATGTAAATGTCAGCTCTCACTCCTCCTCCCCCACGAAGCACTGCGGGCTATAATACATAATTACTGACGTAGTAGTACATTGGAGGTTTGGATTACATGTCTCTCTTAAACCCCGCCTACACTCAGCCGACTGAAAAATGATGAATACCAGGTATATCTGAGTATATTTGTGATGTGTTTCAGGAAAATGAGTTGTAAGTCGCAAAATTGATATTTTTCAAAATGTTTTTTCACAAGATCACATTATTGGAATGTTCTGATTTTTGGAGGGTTTATCACTTATGGCTATATCAATTGATGTATCAAATATCAGGACAATCTATGTAATATATCCTTTCGTTTTAAAGGTCCTCATATGGACTACACTTAGTTACTTTACTGTTTATTGACCCCAGAAATATTGGAAAGTTTCTTTTTCAAAAACGAAAATACCCAACTTAAAATCTAGAAATACTTATTAGATTATTTGACTGTTTACTATCATTGGAATCCGCTTGATCTCATCTTTTCTAATATAATGGTATCTCAAAATCTATTTTTTGCGACTTATGACTTATTTACCTGAAACACATCATGTATAATAATATACCTAACTAACTCTGAGTGTGTACACAATACAAATCACCAGGGTGTGTAAAGGAGTAGGTATAATTATATTTACTTCGCTAGGTGGCAATACTGAGATCTATTGGTTATATACGGTTTTATATTATTTAAAAAAAACATAAACCAGGATTTGAAATGAGATCAAAGGATTCATCAGGAGACCAAAATCGGGGGGCAATTGGGCTGTGTGTGGGCAGGGTCTAAGATGTCGCCGACTGGAAAATCGGTTTAATGGACTCTAGCTTTTATTGGAGGGTTTATGTGATACGAGACAAGGGAGGCGACTGAAGGGAAGCTTTGTAAATGAAGTGGCAAAGTCTTGATCACCGATGATTTGTGAAATGAAACCTGAGCTCAATGAATGTACGATACCCTGCTGTAGTACGTTTGGTTGGAATCGGGACGAGCTCTAGAAATAGCCTTTATTATATGCGCATTCTATATGAGAGGTGCTATAAGTGGGGTGCTATACAAATATTCATATAGGACGCGTCCTATATGAACTACTTTGTCACCAATTCGGCCAATTTTATGCACTTTTAATAGTTTTATGCACCAAGTTTTATGCCCATATAATAAATATAGAATGGAACTCGCCTGCAATAATCGAAAAATTTATTTGACTTGATTCGTCCACATAAGCACTCTGCCTACGGCATCGTGCTTATGTGGACGAATCTCGTCCAATAAATTTTCGATTATTGCCGGCTCGTCCCATTCTCTCTCTATATAGGATATAATGGGTGAAATCGCCAGAAAATGTACAATTCGTCTTCACCAATCCTATCAAATAACGCAAATTGAAGACAAAAATGACTCTCGAAATGCAGTTCAACCTAACCAAACAAATTGCTAGAATCAATGTAATGCCCAATATAGATACTCGAATTTACTTAGTATTGACCAAATTGCAGCCTAATTTAGCAGAATTTACTAAATGTGTAGAGCTGCCAATTGTACAACAGAATCAGTCTAGGCCCAGAGTTGAGAAAGTCCCTCCAAACTGAGGGACAACATCTCGCTCCTGACTGCAAAACCCCACTAAAACCCCATTAGGATGATGATGGTGGTTGGCCTACTCCGGGCCTGAAAAGCCATTAGCGCAGTAGGCGTTCAATCAATGCCGTACCGATCTCATCTGATCTAGGAGGTTGTGAGGCTAGACGATAGGCTGTTGACTACAGCATGATCAGAGTGAGT
Organism: Sthenelais limicola; assembly: GCA_942159475.1. Classification (NCBI taxonomy): domain Eukaryota; kingdom Metazoa; phylum Annelida; class Polychaeta; order Phyllodocida; family Sigalionidae; genus Sthenelais; species Sthenelais limicola. The sequence goes on from OW804098.1 coordinate 23,504,243, forward strand.
GAGATTGGTTGCTTTACGCCCTTATCAACACATTTAAGATGAACTGCCGAGTTCTCTAAAAGTGTAAGGGCAATGTGGATATTTATGCGGCTGTTAACTGAGTGAGTGAGTGTTATTTGTTACTTTACGCCCTTATCAACACATCTAATATGGTTATATCAAGGGCGGGAGAGCTGAGAGGGAGTGAGTGAGTGATATTTGTTACTTTACGCCCTTGGCAACACATCTAATATGGTTATATCAAGGGCGGGAGAGCTGAGAGGGAGTGAGTGAGTGATATTTGTTACTTTACGCCCTTGGCAACACATCTAATATGGTTATATCAAGGGCGGGAGAGAGAGCTGAGAGGGAGGCAGTTTATGATCATACCCAGGGAATAGAGACAGAGAAGAAGGGAGAGGGAGACAGAGAGAGAAAAGAGAATGATCAGATCCTAGCTGCGAGCCAGACCACTTGGCATTCAACCTCCTTACGCCTGGAGGTAAAGAATTGCTTTGATAGGTGTGATCAAGGCTACATAGGTCAGATTGTCAGAAAATGTACAATTCGCCTTCACCAATCCTCTCAAATAACCCAAATTTAAGACAAAAATAAGCTTCAAAATGCAGTTTAACACAACAGAACTGATACTTTAAATCAATGCGATACCACATATACTCAGATATACCAGGTATTCATGATTTTTCAGCCTTATTTAGCAGATTTTACTAAATGTGTGGAGCTGCCGATTGTACATTTTCTGGAGATCTGACCCATAGATCTACCAAACCAGTCCAGGCCCTAACCCTCAGCTCAAATAAGAGTGATATGTCAGTGATTGGACGCCTACTTCGCTAATCGGTTTCCTGGCCTAGGACTAGGCCTTCTAATGGGATTAGCCTATAATGACATTTTGCATTCTTAATGGAATTATAATGGCACTTTGCGGTTTGAGGCGAGAGGCTTTCCCTCCAATTGAAGGGACTCTCATCTTTGGGTCTAGTCTGCAAATAAAACTATTCATCCTTGCTTCAAAGAAGCTAAATAAGCCTTCTACGGTCAAAACTTCTGTTTTCAACTTCTTCTATAGGGGTCAGATTTTCAGAAAATGTACATTTCACCTTCATCAATCCTCTCAAATAACCCACATTTAAGACAGAAATGAGCTTCAAAATTCAGTTTAACGTAACAGAACTGATACTTTAAATCAATGTGATACCAAATATACTCAAATATACCTGGTATTCATCATTTTTCAGCCTAATTTAGCAGAATTTCCTAAATGCAGAGCTGCCAATTGTACATTTTCTGAAAATCTGACCCATAGATTCTTTTCAGGTGTATCAATTTAACAGCTGACTTCATCCAAAACATTCCGAACAAAGAAAGAAGGTTAGGCAGTCTCTCTATTTGTATCGCAAGGATACCTAGCCTGTAAAAAGTTGTGCGATGAATTGAAGCAAGCTTTGCAATGTGACCGACACATAATCTCACTTTACAGAATTTTCATTTTACAACTGGGAAAAAATGAGGTTCTGTCAATAAGGCATTTTAGAAACTCAAATGTCCCTTCAGAACTCCTCCACCAAACTCAAAGTGAGATATAATAAATTCAAAACGTTTCTTTTGTCGACCAAATCGCCTCAATCTCCAATCTTTGTTAGACCTTTAGAGATACACCTAAGTATTAAGATAGATATCGGTCAGATTTTCAGAAAATGCACAATTGGCAGATCAACACATTTAGTAAATTCTGCTAAATTAGGCTGCAATGTACTCAATATTAGGTAAATTCAAGTATATTTGGCATTGCATTGATTCTAGCAATCGGTTTGGTTAGTTTGAACTGTATTTTGAACTTTATTTTCGTCTGAAATTCGGTTTATTTGAGGGGATTGGTGAAAGTGAATTGTACATTTTCTGAAGATCTGACCCGTATACACCTAAGCTAAAATGCCTTTTTGTTGACAAGTTGTGCGCCTTTTTAAATAAGCCCCTCTATTTTTCAACGGACAGGGTAATCATTCAACTCGTCTCCCCTTTCCGTATACAATGCCCGAGAGCATACACATCAAAGAAAAAAGATCTCACAGAACGAAAATGTGAGATTTTTCTTCCATTCCTCTCGGACAATATTTGATGGAATGGGTGTTACTTAACATTTCACTGAGCCAGTGGATCAGATTTTCAGAAAATGTACAATTCACCTTCACCAATCCTCCAAAATAACCCACATGACAGAAATGAGCTTCAAAATGCAGTTTGACATAACAGAACTGATACTTTAAATCAATGAGATACCAAATATACTCAGATGTACAGCAGAATTTAGCAAAAATTACAGAAATATGTAGAGCTGTCAATTATGAAAATCTGACCCAGTGTAAAGTGGGTAAGATTTTCAGAAAATGCACAATTCAACTTTGCCAATCTTAAATAACCCAAATTTTAGACGAAAATAAAGATCAAAATACAGTTCAACCTAACCAAACAGATTGCTAGAATCAATGCAATGCCGAATATACTCGAATTTACCTAGTATTGACCAAATTGCAGCGTAATTCTGAAGTCAATTGCAATAGGCAATGACTGGGCATTGACACGAGATATACCCCCTCCCACTACCCACTAACAACTACCACTAATCCCACGTGACTGGTCACGCTCCTTCCCTGCACCGGTCCACTCATTCCTCACTTCACTTTTGCCCACCAACCACTACGGTTCGCAAATTTTTCTATTGGCATTGTGAAGCTTGGTGCATTCTCAACCATACACCGGCGCCTCCTCCATAACTACGCAATACACACATACTATACCAACATGCCTAGGGGTAGGAGGAAGAAGCCAGCAACTGGTGAGGAATTACCTCCACAAGATATAACTCGCGAACTCGTTGGAGACCATACGGCGGTCAGTGAGAGTGAGAGTTCTGAAGAAGAGGTGGTCCCGCCTCCGAAAAATAATAAGGCCAAGGCAAAAACGTCTAAGGCCAAGGACACAAAACGAGTCACCACTCAGGAACTGGACGTGCAAATGAAGTCCATGCAGCAGGCAGTATCTGGGCTGCAAGGGTGCGTGGAAAAGATGGCAAAACAAATGGCCCACGTGGCAAGAGGGGTTGCTAAACGAAACCTGAAAGATAAACCTCCCCAGCTCAGTGAATCCGAGAGTGACAGCGAGTATGACAGCGATGACAGGCAACAAGCACTACCTTCCCCTCCACCTACCCGTAGGTCCGGGCGCCGCTCCCGCATCCAGAGACCACCGGTACTCAGCCGCCAAATGGACGCAGAACGGTACCTAGAGAAGGAAGTGGAGCGGGAGAAGAGGGCGTCCGGCCTACAGGGTAAGAATCAGTACATTACCGATATTCACGCGCTCAACATTCAATCTAAGCCCTATATGTATATATCGAGGGAAGGCATAAGCACTATAAAGCAGAAACTCGATGTCAGAACGTCGATGACAGGGATGGAATATGTAGACGCCTTCCTGGCCCTGTTAGAAGACCCCCGGGCATATAAGAAACGTGATTATCACCATATGGTATTCCATCTAAGAAAAGTAACTCGTGATACATTAGAAAGGCCCTGGCCTGCGGTGAGAAGGTGGACACAGTTTGTGTGGGATTCCATTGAAGGGGGTACACTCACTTGGGAAGACAGACTCGGCATCCAGGAGGAGCGAGTCAGGCTATGCCTCACAGCTGGGTCGTATACAGGGGCCAGTACAGGCTCACAACACGGACCCGCTACAGGGGGACATAGAATTAACAGCAATTCATATAATAGCAAGAATTCTAGTGGCCAACAAGAAACTGTATGCAGATTGTATAATTCTAGGCAGGGGTGCAGGCACTCTAACAACCACAGCGAGGGCTCTGTCATGGCACTACATATATGTTCCTACTGTGACTCGGTAGGCCGGGCATGCACACACTCCGTAGTTGAATGTAATAGACGGCAGAGGCACGCCACGCCCACCTCTGACGTCACCAACCAGCGCACAGGCACTGGCAACGCGGCACAGAGCGGGGCAGGCGCATACCGCCACCCGAATCACAAGCAAAGCGGGGCTAGCACTTACAGTAGCAACCAAGGGTTTTCAAAAAACGATTAGGCGGGGCCCCTGTAAGCTTGAACCCACAGGCGACCCCGTTTACACCTTTATTGAACAATGTCACTAATCAAAATGTCTATAGTTCTCATCCACATGTATACAAGCAGACAGCCTCTCGCGATGACAGCCAGCGCGAACTCTCGCCGGAACTCTCGAGGAGCGAGATAAACAAGCAAGATGGCGGCCGCCGTGCCAACGCAGCCACGATCTCGGAGAGTGTGAGCCCTCGAGTTGACATTGGACATGACTATCAGGCATTCAGCGCACAGGGAAACGCAGAAAATAACATAGTAGGTCACAACATTATATACTCTGCTGTTAGAGATATGTGTGCAGGGAAAATAGAGAGAGATGACAGCGACCTGGGCCCGTATACATACCAACGAGACAGGCAGCTACGGTGGCCCACAATTAGCATTGACAATTCTCACCCCGATCACAGTAGAATATACCAGGCGGTGGCCAGTACAGGTCTACCCAATGCCCTGTCTGCTAAAATAGTACTACCTACTGAACTGAATATTGAAGCCTGGGAAAAGTATTTATGTGACACAGACGATCATAGACAGTTGTGCGACTTCGTGAAATTCGGTTTCCCCATGGGCTATCTGGGCCCTACCTCACATAACGATACAGGGAAAAACCACAGCAGCGCGGACCAATTTAAAGAAAAGATTGACGATTTCGTCAGAAAAGAGATAGGCCTCGGAGGCCTCGTGGGCCCATTCAAGCAACCCCCATTCAAAGAATGGTACCACTGCTCTCCGATAATGTCGCGAGAAAAACGAGACACGGACGCACGACGCGTGATAGTCGACTTAAGCTACCCGGATGACGCTTCTGTAAACGCTTATCTCATGAAAAACAGTGTGTGGGGCGTAGAGCGCGCTCACTCCCTACCTACGGTAGAAGCACTGGTCGACCATCTCGTAGCTATGGGGAAGGGAAGTCACATGTCTACTATAGACATTGCAAGGGCGTACAAGAATTTCAAGACGGATCCCCTGGACTGGCCACTACTCTGCTTGAGATGGTCAGATGAATTCTTTCTGGATGTGACAATGCCGTTCGGCGCCAGAACATCGTCTTGTCACATGCAGAGGGTGGCGGACGCGATTGTTGGCATCTTGGCAGCCGAGGGAATAGTATCGAAAATGTACCTCGACGACTTGATCATACTGTCCCCGAACAAATTCCAGGCGGAAAAAGACTACGCGCGGGCGATTCAGCTTTTCAAAGAACTCGGTCTCCCGGAGGCAGTAGATAAGCGTCAACCCCCCGCGGAATGTGTGAGATGGTTAGGCATTAATATTGACGCCCGCAACATGACTCTTAGCGTCCCTCTAGACAAGGTAAATGAAACATTAGAAGCTGTAAGGCGATATAGCAAAAGAAGGTCCATGTCCCGACGGGAGTTACAATCAATGATAGGCAGACTGATACATATAGCAAAGTGTGTTACCCCAGCTCGACTTTTCATAAATCGACTGCTTGACGGCCTCCGCCAAATGACTGGAAAGTACATGAACATCAATTCTGAAATGAGACGCGACTTACACTGGTTCATGGAGTTCTGCACCCAGTGGAACGGCAAGTCCATAATACCAAGCCGCGATCCCACTAAGGTTATTGAAGTAGACGCATGTTTGACAGGGATCGGCGGCGCTGACAGCAAACGAGCATACGCCTTTCAAGTAACAGCTATTGACTCGCCCGTCGATAACATATCAGAACTCGAGGCTATAAACATACCAGTCGCCCTCCACACGCTGGTCAACGAAAGCGACCGCGGGGGACACATAGAAGTACTGTGCGATAACTCGGCTAGTGTCTCGGTGTTTCAGACCGGCCGAGGGCGCAACGCAGTCATCCTCGAGGCCGCAAGACTCGCATGGATGATACAGGCTCTATACGACGTCAAGATTTCCTATCGACACATACCAGGCGCCGAAAATACCCTCGCCGACAGGCTTAGCAGACGACATATCAACGACAAATATGACAATGAGACAAGACGAATAATTGCACAACGAGCACTAACCATGACAACTCCCTGTGTATTTGCACTAAAAACTCTATTTTCTCATCGATCAAACAGGTCCAAAGATTGCAGAGCTCATGAACCGAGCAATAAGGCGCCAAAGAACAGCATGGGCACCAGGAACGGCGGCAAATCGAGAAAGTGCGATCAGACGATTCACAGAGTTCACCACAGCGATAGGCGTACACCCCCTCAGGGCATCGCACATGATAATCTGTGCCTACATAGAGGAACTACTCACCACGATAGCATCCCCCAAGACAATCCGAAACCATATATCCAACATTCGGACAGTGTATCGACAACTCGATTGCCCCACTACCGCTCTCGACCACCAGCGAGTCAGGTGGGCGTTGCAGGCAGTGGATCGGGATAAGAGCTTCAAGCCCAGGGCCAAACTGGCGGTGCCAGCCACAGTACTACGCCGCGCAGTCGACCTCATTGGGACGGACTTGCTATCCACTACAGTTAAAGCAGCCATAATGCTAATATACTATGCGGCGCTGAGACAATCTGAGGTCTTGGCCCCATCGGTATCAAAGTATGACCCTCTTCGACACCTCACGAGAAATGACATACTACTAAATCGCCGTAGCATATCCATAAGAGTGAAGAGTGCCAAGAACCTCCAATCTGCCTACGAACACAAGGTCGTCAAACTCAAACCCTCGCCTGAAAGAGAGATCTGCGTAGTCACACACATAAAGCAGATGCTAGCAGCTCTGCCTACTATGCATAAGGACGAACCAGCGTTCATGTTCCCCACAACCAGAACACCAATGCCCGCATCGTATGTATCCAAACAATGGAAACTCCTCCTAGCACAAACTGGAGCAGACCAAAACCTATACTCGCTGCACAGCTTAAGGAAGGCGGCAGCCACGAATGCTTATAAGCACGGCTGCTCTGAACTACAAATACAAGCATACGGAGGATGGAAATCGGACGCGTACCGCGTATACATAGAAGCCGATAAATCCAAGGTCCACAGGGCTCTCAGGAATGCAATAAGCAAGTCCCATGCTCCCTAGAAACAAATCAAAGACTACTCGCTCACGAGCTATAATCACCCGCCACTACCCTCCCCTATTCTATAAAATAACATAAAGGCCAATAGGCCTACCAAAGACTCACATAGACTGTCCGCTCACGGCATACAAACGCCTAAAATGGCTCAACAACTCATAGACTATGCATTTACATAGCATTTTTACCGCCTACGGGCTTTTTATCTTCATTTTTCAAACCTCATACCTTATACTCCCCACCCCATACTCCCAAACCCCAAAATACAACCTACAAAATTGGCAGTTTTGGCTAATTAACTCTCAAAATAAAAATTATTTTAATCAATCTTCATCAATTTATATAAAATCAACCATTTTATACAAATTTACTTACCAATTTTACACCACTTTTATCTATTTATATTTTATATAAACAAACCTTTAAATTAAATAAAATTTAATTTCCCAAGACTGCCTTCACATCATCATTTACTTATTAATAAGGGTTCTCTGTGTCAATGCTGAAGTCAATTGCAATAGGCAATGACTGGGCATTGACACGAGATATACCCCCTCCCACTACCCACTAACAACTACCACTAATCCCACGTGACTGGTCACGCTCCTTCCCTGCACCGGTCCACTCATTCCTCACTTCACTTTTGCCCACCAACCACTACGGTTCGCAAATTTTTCCCACCCACCCACACCTTTTTCTTATCTCTTCGTTCCTACTAACTAATTAACTCTCAAAATAAAAATTATTTTAATCAATCTTCATCAATTTATATAAAATCAACCATTTTATACAAATTTACTTACCAATTTTACACCACTTTTATCTATTTATATTTTATATAAACAAACCTTTAAATTAAATAAAATTTAATTTCCCAAGACTGCCTTCACATCATCATTTACTTATTAATAAGGGTTCTCTGTGTCAATGCAACAGAATTTACTAAATGTGTACAGCTGCCAATTGTACATTTTCTGAAAATCTGACCCAGTGTAATGTGTAGTCTGGGGAGAGACACAAAGACCATCCACACGTACAGGCACTAAACATGCGGTCATAAAATGTTGACATTTGTTATTCCTATCACAATTATTCCACCACTTTGTGGGTCAGATTTTCAGAAAATGTACAATTGGCAGCTCTACACATTTAGGAAATTCTCTTAAATTAGGCTGAAAAATGAGGAATACCGGGTATATCCGAACATATTTGGTACCAAATTGATTTAAAGTATCAGTTCTCTTATGTTAAACTGCATTTTGAAGCTCATTTCTGTCCTAAATGTGGGTTATTGGAGAGGATTGGTGAAGGCGAATTGTACATTTTCTGAAATTCTGACCCCTATAAAAGAAGTAGAAAAAAGAAGTTTTGACCGTAGAAGGCTTACTTAGCTTCTTCGAACCAAGGATAGATAATTTTCTACTACATGACCAAAGGGTGATTTTATACCGAAGCGCGAGTGACCGCAGACAACCATTTCACAATTATTATTTTCCAATGACTGTCGAAATGAGCCATACTGTCACTGGTTGATGCTTCGTAGTTCTGAAAATGGGTCAGATTTTCATAAAATGTACAATTCGCCTTCACCAATCCTCTCAAATAACCCACATTTCAGACGAAAATCAGGTTCAAAATACAGTTTAGCCTAACCAGACAGATTTATTGAATGAATACAATACAGAATACACTCAGATATACTCAGTATTTATCATTTTTCACTCTAATTTAGCAGAATTTGAGAGTAGTGTAGAACTGTAGAGTGTACATTTTCTGAAAATCTGACCCAAATATGCGTCCGCTTTAACAATAAAATCATTCCTAAATAGCGCAAATTTATTTCTAAAATGATATTCGCTCTTTTAAATTTACAATGTTGGTTGTTAACAATAGGAGTACCCATGAACTCCCATATGGATGAAGTCATCAGAAAATTTACAATTCACCTTCACCAATCCTCTCAAATAACCCAAATTTAAGACAGAAATGAGCTTCAAAATGCAGTTCAACAAAACCAGACAGATTTATTGAATGAATACAACACAGAATACACTAAGATATTGTCATTATTTATCATATTTCACTCTAATTTAACAGAATTTGATAAGATCTGTAGAACTGTAGATTGTGCATCGTCTGAAAATCTGACACATTATATCCAATTAAGCCAATTCCCTTTTTCCACTGATCTTTTCAATCTTTTATCTATGGTCTGCTCGCCAAGTCTCGATCTCCATCGGATCAGGCCAGGGACAAACATTCCCAATGAAGACATTCTCCCCCGGGGATAGGAAACATTTGCTCTGACAAAAAAAAGCGATCAGGAATGACTTCTTCCACCTTCCAGACCTCATCACTTCTGTCATTTGCCAGAGGCCAGAAAAAACCAACACTATGGCTCCCCTCACAATGGTCAAATTTTCAGAAAATGCACAATTGGCAGCTCTACAAATTTGGTAACTTCTGCTAAATTAGACAGAAAAACTATAAATAATGGGTATATGGCATTGTGTTGATTAAAACTATCTCTTTTATTGCATTTTGAACATCACTTTTCTCTTAAATTTGGGTTATTTGAAAGGATTGGTGAAGGTCTATTGTACATTTTCGGAAAATCTCACCCAGATAGTATAAGGATGAGCATTCCTATTGTGCCTGGTTCTACCATTGTACCTACACACAGGGACGAGTAAACGCAATCCATGATGGGTCAGACTTTCAGAAAATGTACAATTGGCAGCTGTACACATTTAGGAAATTCTGCTAAATTAGGCTGGAATTTGGTCAATACTAGGTAAATTCGAGTATATTTGGTATTGCATTGATTCTAGCAATCTGTTTGGCTAGGTTGAACTGTATTTTGAGCTTCATTTTCGTCTGAAATTTGGATTATTTGAGAAGGTTGGTGAAGGTGAATTGTACATTTTCTGAAAATCTGACCCCCATATTCCTTAAGGGCCAAAGCGAAAGTCTCCATTTGGAGGTTTACGTTTAGAAATGATTCAATCCCACCAAACAACATTCCCTTGAAGATATGAGGGACACATCCTCGATCACAACCTCTTTCTCTCTCTTCCAATGATTCCCGATCTCAAACTTCCAACCAATTCTCTCTCACCCATGTGGATTTAATGTTTTACTTATGGGTCAGATTTTCAGAAAATGTACAATTGGCAGCTCTACACATTAAGAACATTCTGCTAAATTAGGCTGAAAAAAGAAGAATTTGGGGTATATCTGAATATATTTGGTATCACATTGATTTAAAGTATCAGTTCTGTTATGTTTTTTTAATACCTGCATATTGTACTAATTGGCACCTGGCGTAGACTAGATGAATTAAATGTCACGTGTCCCTGGGAGGGAAGGATCTGCCTCCACCCACACACACAACCTCCTCCCTCTGGTTCAGACAGATGTCCTCCATGTGCTTCAGACAATTGGACACACATTAAGTAACTCCCTTTATTTTCTCCATATTACATACATAGAGAGAATGGAACAAGCCGGTGTCATGACGAAAAGTGACCACCATCGAAAAGTGACCCATGGGTCGATTTTCGGCAATCGAAAAGTGACCCACCCCATCGAAAATCGACCCCCTCTTCTTTTCTAACTTAATGTTCTGAAATAATATATTACGATGCCTGATATTGTATATTAATTCAGTTGTTTGATAGATAGTTTAACATAAAGTTTCTAGTGAGTATAATAACTTATAACGTTTATATAATAATGTAATGAGAAATAGATATCCGTAGTAACTGTAATTTCTACCATAACATCTATAGACGCTTCCTAGTTTTAAAATCTAATAAAATAATCTGGATACATAATACCTATTAATAGTAACAATTATCCTCCCTCAGTTTATACATGGTGGGGGCATTATTACAATAAGCCAGCCTATTATAACACCTAGGGTGATTGAATAGGTGTAACATTTAGCGCGACAATATTCGGGAGCTAAAACACATTCCATGTTGTTACATTAGCTCCATGTAGCTTCATGATTGCTGACAAATGAACGCTCAATATGGTATAAAAGTTATGTCTATATATCTCTGCATAAATAGGTGGGTCATTTTTCGATGGGGTGGGTCACTTTTTCGATTGCCGAAAAGTGACCCATGGGTCGATTTTCGACGTCCAAAATCGACTTTTCGACGGGGTCACTTTTCGATATCACACCGGCAGTAATCGAAAAGTTATTGGACGAGATTCATCCATGTAAGCATGATGCCATAGACTAAGTGCTTACACAGACTAATCAAGTCCAATAAATTTTTCGATTACGACGGTGAGTTTCATTCTATATTTATTATATGTGCATACAATCATGGAAAAAGTATGAAACAAGTATCAGTGATATAGTCCATGCACCCCTGACTCTGCCAATGCCTATGAATTTGTTGACGTGCTTGGCCTTGGCTCTCCATGAAGCACGTCAACAAATCCACAGGCATAGGCCTGCAGTACGGAGGTAACATCAGGGCTATTTTTAGATAGTAGCATACTATAAAAATATTTTTATTGTACCCCACTTATTGCACCTCTCAGGAGGGATGCGCATATGGGTTGGATCTTCAGTTTAACATAACAGAACTGATACTATAAATCAATGCAACACCAAATATACTGAGATATACCTGGTATTCATCATTTCCCAGCCTAATTTAGCAGGATTTCCTAAATGTGTAGAGCTGCCAACTGTACATTTTCTGAAAATCTGACCCACTTACTCCTGTTAATGCTAATAATGTGGATCCTATAGGGAAGCCCTCGGGACAAACATCACCAATGATGCAATCCCTTGAGGCCATTCATACACCTTAAAGGTAAGATTTTCAGAAAATGTACAATTGGCAGCTCTACACATTTGAGAAAATTCTGCTAATTTCTGCTTCAAAATGATAAATTTGGGGTATATCTGAGTATATTTGGGGTTGTGTTGTTTTAAAGAATCTGTTCGGGTATGTAAAACTCTTTTTTGAAGCTCATTTTTGTCTTTAATTTGGGTTATTTGAGAGGATTGGTGAAGGTAAATTGTACATTTTCTGAAAATCTGACCCTTAAAAGGTCTTATGGACAAGAAAACGGATATGTTCATAAACCGACATCCACCCAGGAGTATAACTAACATGTAACACGGCGGTTATTAACATGACAATCATGATGTAGATTGATACATGCATCCTAGATATAAATATACATGTATTCTTCTAAAAATAGTAATGATTACTTTGCTGAACTCTCCCAAGCTGAGTGTCGCCGGGATATACTATTATCTTTTTCCCACGGTAATTAACGGATTCCCAGTGGGTTTTTTTTTACAATAATAAACAGATAGTAAATCACAAAACGTGACGGGGGTGGGGGGTGGGGGTGGGGGGGGGTATTATAGAATAATGTCACTACTATGATAATTTACATTGTTTCATTCTCGCATATAGTGTGTTTACAGTAATTAATTCACTTATACTTTCCGTTGTGATAATTACTTTTGAAATTCCGAGTTTGAGTCTTGTCGCCATTTAACGAAATATATCCTTGAAAGAGAAGAGTTGAGCTACGAAATTTGGACAAGAGCCAAATTCCACTTATGACCCTTGGTCACAACCAATTTGGTGGTCTATATGTGGGTGAGATTTTCAGAAAATGTACAATCTACATTTCTTCACATCTCTCAAATTCTGCTAAATTAGAGTGAAAAATGATAAATACTGAGTATATCTGAGCGTATTCTGTATTGTATTCATTCAATAAATCGGTCTGATTATGTAAAACTGTATTTTGAACCCGATTTTCGTCTTAAATTTGGGTTATTTGAGAGGATTAGTGAAGGCGAATTGTACATCTTCTGACAAATTGACCCATAAGTACAAACAGAAACACAATTTTTATGGCGATTCCCATCTAAAAACTGCTATGTTTACGTCAGTTTATCTACAAAACAAAACGATAAACCGATCTGAATTCAATGGATAGAGGCTGGTCCATGAAACCCGGTCCATTCCATAAGTATACGTTCCAGCCAAGTAAAAAAAAGTTGGAAAATTAATTCGTGGTGATTTGGAAAATTCCTGAAGGTTTAAAATACCGCAGTTGGACTCAGAGGTAATCTTTGACTTCTTCCAAACTTGACATCGTGCTTTAACAGCGTGTGCGGTGACCTATATATAGCTCCAACAAGATTGTCCCGTTTGAATCCAGCAATTCACCAGTCATATGTGGGTCAGATTTTCAGAAAATGTACAACTCGCCTTCACCAATCCTCTCAAAATACCCACATTTAAGACAGAAATGAGCTTCAAAATGCAGTTCAACATAACGGAACAGATACTTTAAATCAACTCGATACCAAATATACTCAGATATACCCCGGTATTTATCATTTTTCAGGCTAATTTAGCAGAATTTCCTGAATGTGTACAGCTGCCAATTGTACATTTTCTGACAAATCTGACTCATTATAGGCAGACCATCTACCTCCACATTCCCCACATAGCCCAAATATCCACTTTTACCAATATTCCCTCGAGGGGGGAATGTTGTCTATAATCACTTTTTTATCCAAACGTTCACCAAAGGTATTCCACACTCGTCTCAGGTGTTAATTAATCAAGGATAATTTAACCTGTGATTCAGGCGAATATATTCTCTTCAGATCCTCTCCTACCTGACTGGATTTCCTCCTCCTCCTCCTCCTCCTTCTCCTCCTCCTCTTCCACTCGTAGTAGTCTAATTACCAGTGTGTTAATTAGCGCAAGAAATAATTAATTATCAACTGATCTACTGGTCTTCTTTCATGGCTGGGTGCAGAGGTAAGCGTAGGTAGTGGAGGCGACATAATCAGTGAGAATATCCTCCCATATACAGCTTATACTCCGAGTTATGATGCATAGATAGATATACTTCCAATGCTGCTAGGAGTCTGACCGAGTCTACTAAGTATAGTAATAGGGTTAATTTTCAGAAAATTGTATAATTCGCCTTCACCAATCCTCTCAAATAACTCACATTTAAGACAGAAATGAGCTTCAAAATGCAGTTTAACAGAACAGAACTGATACTTTGAATCAATGCGATACCAAATATACCCAGAATTTATCATCTTTTTAACAGAATTTAGCAGACATTACTCAATATGTAGAGCTGCCAATTGTACATTTTCAGAAAATCTGACCCAATACCATGTCAATTTTATTGGCGTGTGAGGGAATCACACTCAACATGAAAGGTTCCATGGGCGGAGTAATATATAATGTTTGGGTGACGTTACAAATATAAACACCCAATGGTCATGATCAAGCCTGGGGGACACACACAAACGGGTCAATCTTCAGAAAATGTACAATTGGCAGCTGTATACATTTAGTAAATTCTGCTAAATTAGGCTAATAAATGGTCAATATTAGGTAACTTCGAGAATATTTGGCATTGCATTGATTCTAGCAATCTGTTTGGTTAGGTTAAACTGTATTTTGAACTTTATTTTCGTCTGAAATGTGGGTTATTTGAGAGGATTGGTGAAGGTGGGGTTGTACATTTTCTGATAACTTTACCCTCCCACTCCTTTATGACATAGCGTGCAGGTAGTTTACGACTGCCTATCGTGATGTCGTCTATAATATGATTATGGAATATAAAATATTTAATCATAATAAAGCCGTAAGTGGGCGACTTATGAATCAACTTTTTTACGTGAAAATATTGTTTCCTTTTCCGGTAGCGACGCGACTTTTGTATTACCTGAGGCCGTCATGTTTTATGATGAATGATGAATAAAAAGATTAAAACATTATAGAGTGTAAAACAATGAGTGAGTGAGATTGGTTGCTTTACGCCCTTATCAACACATTTAATATGGTTATATCAAGGGCGGGAGAGCTGAGAGGGAGTGAGTGAGTGAGATTGGTTGCTTTACGCCCTTATCAACACATTTAATATGGTTATATCAAGGGTGGGAGAGCTGAGAGTGAGTGAGGGAGTGAGATTGGTTGCTTTACGCCCTTATCAACACATTTAATATGGTTATATCAAGGGCGGGAGAGCTGTGAGTGAGGGAGTGAGATTGGTTGCTGTACGCCCTTATAAACACATTTAATATGGTTATATCAAGGGGGGGGGAGGAGAGCTGAGAGTGAGTGAGTGAGTGAGATTGGTTGCTTTACGCCCTTATCAACACATTTAATATGGTTATATCAAGGGCGGGAGAGCTGAGAGGGAGGCAGTTTATGATCATACCCAGGAAATAGAGATAGAGAAGAAGGGAGAAAGAGGCAAGAGAAAAGAGGCAGAAAGGCACTTTATGGTCATACCCAGGACCAATGTTAATCATTGTAAAACAATGAATAAACACTATAGATACACTCTAGGCCCAAACCCTCGGATCAGATAAGAATGGTATGTCAGCCTACTTCGCTAATCGGTTTCCTGGCCTAGGACTCAGTGTTTTAATGCGAATATAATGACATTTTGCGGTCTTAATGGAATTATAATGGTACATTGCGGTTTGAGGCGAGAGGCTTTCCCTTGGTTTGAAGGGACTTTCTCAACTTTGGGCCTAACCTAGACTGAACAATTAATGGTTCACTGAGAAAAAAATGATTATATGAACCCTAATTTAGAGTATACGTGTATACAGTCATGCATATAGGGTTGACATGCACCACTAGTAGATAAGGCAGGTATGTATTAATGACCAAGATATGGTAGGGAGATACTATTCAGGCATAACGCTAATTTGGGTTAGAGATTTATCTAACCCCTGAGACCGCTAATACAATCAAGTCAATCTCTTTCAGCATTTATTTAGCTAAAGATTTTCCTTTTCTTTGAGACCCCTATTAATCCTATCATGGGGCTTAATACAAAGCCCACTGCCACTTAAAAATGTAAACCCTTTAATCCAAACCCTACCCTACACATAGCCCCACACAAACCCCTAGTCAAACACCCTGATAAGCTAGTGAACCCCCAGTAGCTAGGCATACACGGGAAGACCAGGTCCAGACCTGAGGTGTACTACCTGTATTCTGAATTTTACTCCATTGTAAACTGTTAGTCATGAAATAAAAGAATTCTATTATTATTATTATACCCCAGAAGAGCATTTCGATATTGATGGAAAAGTACCGAATACCAAATGGAGATTTATGTTGGGGTGATAACTCAAGGGAGATTATTGATGTGACCTTAAGGGTCAGATCTTCAGAAAATGTATAATTCGCTTTCACCAATCCTCTCAAATCACCCACATTTCAGACGATTTCAAAATGCAGTTTAACATAACCAACAGACTGCTTGAATCAAGGCAATACTGAATATACTTAGATATATCTAGTTTTGACGGATTTTCAGTCTAATTTAGCAGAATTTACTAAATGTGTTGCTCTGCATATTGTACATTTTCTGAAAATCTGACCCTTATAGGAGGAGGGTATAGTGATGCCACTTTCCCCCTAAAATCTTCTTTTCTTTTTTACGTTTTCTTTACCAGGACTAAATCACCGCAATGGTGGTGTTCCTCTAGTACCTCGGGGGGGGGGGGGGGGGAGGTGGTGAAATTGTAGCCACACCCGGGTTTGAACCCACAAGATGTTCATGCCACTGGGCCGACCCAGTATTATACACCACTCGTCCACCCCACATCCCCTTTAACAAAGCCCTCAACACCCAAATGAAAACCTATACATTTTAGCCATAGATTTAAAGGGGGAATTATTGTAGTAACCTTATGGGTCAAATTATCGGAAAATGTACAATTCGCCTTCACCAAACCTCTCAAATAACCCACATTTAAGATAAAAATGAGCTTCAAAATGCAATTTAACATAACAGAACTGATATAGCAGCCAATTGTACATTTTCTGGAAATCTGAGCCTTATAGAAGGCTATTTAGTGAAGGCTCTGATTTTTCCCCAATAGGGAAACTTACTCAAAAAATGTTAGCCTGACATCAAGCTACAATTAATTATGCCAATGCCCCACTAGAGGGCTATAGAGATGCCCCACGCCCACTGATGTCAGGGAAGATAAGGTTTAGACTTTCCACCAACTGCTCTCTTAATAACCTGTATGAACGTCATAAACATCACTTAGAAATAATCATTTTATATGCAGTAAATCAGTACAGAGTGGCGCAGCAGAAATTAGGCACCAGGACCAAGCAACTTCAAGGTCAGATCGTCAGAAAATGGACAATTCGCCTTCACCAATCCTCTCAAATAACCCACATTTAAGACAAAAATGAGCTTCAAAATGCAGTTTAATGTAACAGAACTGATACTTTGAATCAATGCGATACCAAATATACTCAGATATACTCAGTATCCATCCTTTTCCAGCCTAATTTAGCAGAATTTCCTAAATGTATAGAGCTGCCAATTGTACATTTTCTGACAACCTGGCCCTTCAACCCATGTATCACGCATAGAGTTTGGGGCAAATGTATCATGAATTATGACCTGCTTCGGGGAGGTGGCCGAGCTAACAAGGCAGTCCTAACCCAAGTCGCTTACTTTCGCATCTGATTAAACATGGTCAATATAAATCAGATGATGAAGCTTGTATCTTCTCTTACAATTAAGAAACAATTATACCATAGAAGCATAGAATACAAGACAGCCACACTCTGGAATGGCCTGAGAGACCTGCCCACATCTGAACTCCTTAAGGCCACCCAAAAAAACAAACTCCGAAATGCCAGGTTACTATATTAACAATATACCTATCTTATATCATGCAAAGTTTTAATTAGTTACTTAGCCAACAGTACAAGTGCCTCAGCAGCTATTGTGTCAGTTGTAGCAGCAACTCCACCCATCACTAATCACCCTCATCCCTCTCACCTGCTCTCATAACTTGGAATCACCTTCTTCATTCTAACCTTTCTTTACTGTCTCTTTTCTATTCTGCATTTCCTTTGTATCTAAGGTTTCCCTAAGTAAACCATTCTGTGAGTTATATTATTTAAACAAAGACCAGAAAATAGGAATCCCTTGTATCTTTGTATGTGATATATTTGGTGTATTTGGTATATTTAAGATGATAGATTTTGGGTATATCTGAGTATATTTGGTATCACATTGATTTAAAGTACCAGTTCGTCAATTTAAAGTACCAGTTCTGTTAAACTGATAAAAAATGATAAATTATGGGCATATCTGAATACATTTGGTATTGCATTGATTTAAAGGATCAGTTCTGTTATGTTAAACTGCATTTTGAATCTCATTTTTGTCTTAAATGTGGGTTATTTGAGAGGATTGGTGAAGGCGAATTGTACATTTTCTGAAAATCTGATCCATATATAGTATCCAACACTCGATGACATCAAAACGTCCAGACAACAATTAAACGCTGAGTCATTCTATAGAATTTCGACAGGGGCCATAAGTCAAACAACCTGTAATAAAATGTTTTTCATGAAGACTAATATTAGCGGAGAGCTGTATCATCTTTTTATCGAATTACTTTTATCGAATTACTACGTGTTAACATATTTGGGTCAGATTTTCAGAAAATGTACAATTGGCAGCTCTACACATTTAGGAAATTCTGCTAAATTAGTCTGAAAAATGATGGTATATTTGAGTATAATCAGTATTGCATTGATTTAAAG